>JADAZS010000173.1:0-104506 GCA_014872975.1 Diaporthe citriasiana
AGTACTATAAGATTTATAGCTTACTTATATAACTAAAGCTTAGAAAATATAACTAGTATATTTAAAATATATATTTTTTTTATCTAAGGGGATACCCTATTTAAAGGGTAATAAGTATATAAAGTATATAGACTATGGTATAAAATATAAATACTATAGGAAGTATACTTTATATATAAGCCAAGTATTATAATAGCTTTATTTTATACTTACTAAGCTGGTAAGATATAAGGGGGTATATTATACTATAAGTAGGTCTATTTGGGCCCAATAAATAGTACTTCTAAGTACCCTTTAAGTGCTTTCTTCTACTCTTTAATTAATTTGATTCTACTACACTACTTGGTTGTGTGATAATTGGGGATAAGTTTGATCAGCGCAACACAATGCAATTCATGTTCAGCAAGGTCCAGGATATCAAAGAGAAGCACAATGTTGTTTTCCAGCCTTAGTTTCAGGGCGCCGAGGTCTCGGAGTGGCCTGTCAAGGAGTCTAAATTACCAGATGGCACGGAACCGACCGCGTATTTCCTGCGGGCAAATACTGGCCTGCGGTATCTCGAGGGCATAGTGGCCTGGCCCTTTATCACTACGACACAATGCGCCGGCCAGTTCGCGATCACCAGCATCGAGTCCAGTATTAGACTGACTAACTCGATTCTCGACAAGCCGTTCGTGTTTGAGAAGGTGTACCAGGTCTACCAGATCCTCAACGGCGCCATACTACTGGTGAGGACCGACGGTCAGGTCCCGGGCGACCTGGTACGCGCGGGAGAGAGCGTTTTCATCCCTGCAGGCAAGGACATCTCGCTTCATTTTGTAGATAGGTATGTCCGATTCTGGGCCTTCTCGAGCGGAGACAGTCTGGAATCACTGGTGGCTGGAGCCTGCTACGCATATGAAGGCTCGATTATCCCGGATCAAGTGGCACCGTTCGAATCGCGTACACCGGGAAGCGGAATCTTTCGGTATCAATTTCAAGCTGTAGTAGTTTCCGTACAAGCCGGCTCAGCAGACAAATTGATCGAAGGTACCAAGATAGTTTGGCCTTCCCGTCTTTCCTATAATACTAGATGTAGGCAAGCAAAAGCACTACGTAGGCTCTGCCACTGTTATGGTACTTGACGCAGCTTCAGGTGTGGGATCATTCGACGTGGCTCTCTCGGCGGATGTTAGCATCGCCTGGAACAACCTCTCAAGAGTTGTGTTGATATCCACAGGACCTATGTGCCGCTCGAAATGAATTTTTCCGGCGCGAAGGTGTTCCACATCAGCTTTGGCGGACATTCGATGGGGATATTTGAATATGTTTCGGTATAGGACGGAAATTGCGCTCATGAGGTAGTCGATTTGCGGGCTATTGTAGATAAGCTGTCAGCAACGACCACTCTTGGCTCTTGTTCATGTGCTCGACATACCATAGAAGATGATATCTGCTGTTATTATCCGCACGATTTGTGGCGCTGCTTTCGGTTAATATGTGCATTACAAATGTGAGATCAGACAGAACCGACTCATTTAATGTCTTTATGTAAGACCTGGCGGCGGACAGACATATGGCCTCGCTCCCTCGAATTCGAGGATTGGGATGTGATGCCACCACACTTCTTTTCGCATGAGCACAAGTCAGGGATGCCCAATGAACGGCTCGCACCATGTTAAAGTAGTCCAGGTGGAGAGAGACAAGAAGCTGCCCGACGTCTTCAGGTGACACAATTTCCTCTCCCGGTCGACAGTCCATCGGTATGTCTTGGCACCAAGACAGTAGCGCTCTGTCGATGTTTCCAAGCTCATCAAGTAATGACGCGGTGGTGCTTGCCTGGTCGGTGGCGTTGCAGAAACGGTGCTGTATCCCACATAGTTTAGAGCTCCAGCCGAAGACATCTGATACCGATGCATACGTCGTGGATGGCGGTTGAGCCTGACTCTCGTCCGGGGCCAATGGTATGATATCAATATCAAAACTTGAAGCATTCACAGCAGTTGGTCGGCCTTGAGTGAACGAACAAAGCCTGTGCGGAGGTCAGCACTGGTCAAGAACAGGCAAGCAGAGACGATTGACGACTGACCCATCCAGACGATAAGCAACCCACCAAAGCTGAGACCTCAGCCTTACATCTGCTTCATTTAGATCAAGGTCTTCTGGGCTCCGCCGGTGTAGCCCAACCGCCTGCGCCACGCGGATGGCGAGTCCACAGAGGACCCAAGCAAAGCCCCCCTTGCAGCATTGGAGGTGGAAGATGACCTAGGCCTCATTAGACTAGGAAGCAGACATGATTTTAACTCTTTTGCTCACATGTAGAAGCAGAATTTGTACCGTGCTGACGTTCGGCACGACAAGACAATCCTGCAGCGTGGCCCAACATTTCTGGTAGAGCTCGTGAAATGTTTCGCCTGCAGCTGGGGACTTGCGGTTAACTTCACCAATAGCTACGACTAGGTAGAAAACTGAGAGCAGATCGCGGTCCGAGGTCGTAGAGTTCTGATCGTACAACTGTGACCAGGTGGATCTGAACGATGGTTTATCGAGTACAGGATACATCGGATGGACGGCCTCAAAAAAGGCTGTTCGACGTACCGCCAGTTAGAAGAAAATGAGATTTAAGCGGGCTCGACAACAAGACTTACCTTCAATCGCGGCCTCAGCAGCAGACTTGTTTGGAAGTTGTGCACACAGATCGGCCCCTGAGCTATTAGTGACACCGGCCTCGTCAATATGAACTCCCGCCTGCATAAGCCAATCCAGGCCCACAGAGCCCAAGAGCCCAGAGCTGCTTTTCAGTGCCTCTCTCACACAAAAGGCGATGGTGGCTCCGGTGGAGTTGAGGCCAATGAAATTACTGTTTACGGAGTCTTTCCGTATGAAGAGCCCCGGCAGAATCCGTTCGGTGGACTCCTCTCGACTATCGCCGATAGCCAGAGACTCCATACCGGATACCTTTCCTCCAGCCTCGCGGTTGCCACGTTGGGAGGACGATACCTGAGACGAGGAACCTCTTGTGGTAGAGGTGGGTGAGGGTCGGAGTCCTTCAAACACGAATGAGGACAGGTCCAGGCTCTCGTTCCAGAAATCCATGAAATTGTCGGATGGCGAGATGCCTCGATGGACCATTCCGTCGAACGGACTGTCCGCATCTTGCTGATGGACCGGCAGGGTAGGGTCGAGACGGTTCGAAACGGAGCTGGGCGTCGGAGTCCTCGGGGCGATAGACGCGTCCGGATGTGAAATGTGTCGTGCGCCGCCACCTCCACGCCTCCGCTTCGCGGCGGGCGGGCCTGTTGGATAGACACATTCTGCCCCGTATAGCTGGCAATTAGAACATGGATACTGAGCTGTGGTACATTTGAGCTGGATGGAGACAGCCGTGATGTCAGATCGCTTGGATGGACCAAATCGTGGACAGGAGCAGGGAAAGATGCCTACCCTTTTTTGCCGACAATGTTGACAAGCCTTGATGACTCGTTTGGTCGCCGTGCCGTGTGCCTCAGCTTGTGAGGCATCCATGACAAATTGAAATGTTGACGATTCTATTCCAGGAAGCGTGCAGGTGCAAAAAAGATCCGGGGCCCGGCATAATGTTGCCCCCAGACCAGAGATGGTCGGACCGCCAAAACTTTGGCCCCTGAGCTGGGCTTGTGACAGCGCCTCGGTCAGGCTAGGTCCAAACCATTTTGCATTGAAACTTTATGTATGTAGATCTGCCGTTCGGGGTCCTGTGCGGTGCGGGGGTGTTGCTGCGGCTGTTTTCCCGGCAAGCCGGCGTGCTGCAGTACATATCCCCAAGTACTATTTATTCTTGGCAAGGGAAGTCTGGATGAACGAAAGATCTCGTCCGTGTTGTTGTGCCCACACATCAAACCTGCCTTGACATGGCTCACTCGGTGAGCCATTTGAAGAAGTTGTATATTGCGTTCGGGGTTTCCGCTAATGACCGACGATCGAAACGGCGTATTTTCGGCAAGGTGGACCGGTTCAACTTACAGAAAGCAGCCTCGGTGTGATGTTTAAGGTGATCATCATCGGGGCTGGCCTTGGAGGCCTCTCCTGCGCCATCGCATGCCGTCGCTATGGCCTGGAAGTCATGGTGCTGGAGCAAGCCTCCAAGATTACTGAGGTATGCGGCACAGCCTCTGCAGCTCCTACTTTCGTTGACAAGGTCAGGTCGGCGCTGGGATCCAAGCGCCTCCGAATGCCTCTCGAGTGTTGAGATGGCTTGGTCTATTAAAAGAGGTTCAAGACCGCGCTTCCATCTTGGGTTCTCTCGACATCGTGCGATATGAAGATGGATCTTCTATTGTACGGAGGGAGGCTCATGAAGCCGAACAGAGATATGGAGCGCCGTGGATGTGAGCGAGAGACTCTACCTGAAGCCCGTGTCATCATTTGCCAGCTAATTTTTACACACATGCAGTGTTATCCATCGAGCAGACTACCACCAAGTATTATTAGATGCCGCGGTGAGAGCTGGGGTCCAAATTCGAGTCGGGGCGCGTGTAAGGGATATCGACTTCGAGAAGACAACAGTGGAGATTGAAGGGGGCCAGGTAATGTCGGCGGACGTCATCGTGGGTGCAGATGGTATGTCGAAGTACTTTCCCATTTTCTAATGTTTATGCCTAACCACCACAGGGCTGTGGTCCACCACACGGGATCGAATACTTGGTTACCCGTCACCACCTCGTGAAACAGGGGATCTGGCGTATCGAGCGACATTGAAGGCGTCCGATCTACTTGCTCTGAACGATGATCGAGTTACCGAACTATGCAATCAAATGCGTTGCACCATATGGATGGGACCGAAAAAGCACAGCGTATTCTATCCTCTCAAAGGAGGATCGGAGTACAATCTGGTCCTTCTAAGGCCCGATAACCTACCTCCAGGGACCAACAAGATTGAGGGCGAGCTCGGTGAGATGCGAGAGACCTTTGAGGGGTGGGACAACAGTCTTACCAAGATCATCTCTTGTATTCCCTCTGTGCTCAAATGGAAGATTTGCACTCATGATGAATTGGATACATGGTGCAAGGCTAGTTTCCCTTCCCTTTCCAGAACCAGTCAAGACTTCTATATACTAATGACAGGAACAGGGCAATGTCACAATCCTCGGCGATGCTTGTCACCCTACGCTACCGTACCAGGCCCAAGGAGCGGCAATGGCCATCGAAGACGGAGCGGTGCTCGGGAATCTTCTTGGCTCTCTGGTCAGAGACGACAAGCATTTGTCTGGATCGGCACATCGACACGTAAGCTCGCTCTTGAAAGTGTACGAGAAGCTACGAAAGATGCGTACAACGATCAATGTCAAGGGTGCCGAGGCCAACCGGTATATGTACCACCTCGAGGATGGAGAGGAGCAGAGGCGGCGAGATGCTGAGCTGAAGTCGGTCGACTGGATTCGTCCATGCCGTTGGAGATGGGCGGACCCGGCGGCCCAGGACGAGCTGCTTGGGCACGACGTGATCGCTGAGAGTGACAAGGAGTACCACCTATGGAAGTCTGGCAACAATTACAAGACATAGGAACAGGACAGAAACATATTTTTTCCAATCGTACCGTCCCGCACCCGAGCCCCACCGTCACCGGGGATAGACGGCATAGGGTAATAACAGTGGCCCCCTGACCGCACTAACCTTTGAGGTGCTAGTTGAGGTGTTGAGGTGTAGAGTCCCTCTCTAGGTGGATAGCCCAAGCCCTGCTAGGGCTGATTTAGACTGCCCCGGCACTGCTGCCTGAGCTGCATTTCTGCGGCGTGGGATTTGACAAGGTCGATAACGTGCCTTGCATGTTACGATTCTTCAACCTCGCAAACCTCGTGGCCGTGGGGTTGTCGTCGAGAGCGCTGGTTGCGGAGCTGTGCCGGCGAATTGCGTGGATTTTGCTGCGATGCAGCATGTGTTTGCTGACCTTGATCCCAGACCGCCCAGCTCGACATCGAATGAGTTTTCCGGAGGATGCACCTTTTCGTGTTCGATAGCGCGATTGTATTTTTCTAGGCCAAGAGAGCCCCCCTGTTGGTGGAGTTGACATGGATGTAAACCCCTGATGTTCTGTAGCTTCTTTCCACCTCGATGGACCATCGCCATGTGGCTGCCTATATCTGCACTCGTGGGGATCTCATTTCAGCCTGGGTAAAAGGAGTGTCGGTCTTTGTTGATATGAACCAGCATGGATGCTCTCAACCCCATCGACTAGTATTTGCCCTCCACCCTGTTCAACACCTCGCCGATCGGCACCAAAGTGCATCATGGGACTTGTCAGCGTCTTCACTACGGGCGCAACCCTGGTCCTGGCCACGTCCTCTATCTTCCCTCACGTGGTAACAGGAGCACGCACTAACATCACTCAACCTCCAAGCGTCGTTCTTCCTCAGGGAAGAATCAAGGGCTTTCGTGATGATTCCCGCAACTCTGTTTTCCTGGGTATCCCCTTCGCCGCGACGACGGGAGGAGAGAACAGGTGCGTTGATCACTGCGATTGTCCAAATTGAGATTTCTAATCCCTCGGAAGGTGGCGGGCACCTCAGGATGTCCCCGAGTCGAACTCAACATTTGACGCGACTTCCTATGGGCCAACATGTCCTCAGGCTATCTCCGGCACGGCCTTTAGCCAGCAGGGAGAGGATTGTCTGAACCTCAACATCTGGTCTCCGCCAACTGGAAATGATCTGCCCGTAAGTATTGATGATGTCGTATTGTCGTTGAGACTCTAGTCTAACCAGTTTCATGTTCAGGTTTTCGTGTACATGTACGGGGGTGCCATGGTTACAGGGTCTAACAGCAATCCTCAACTGCAAGGCACCAATTTTGCCCGCAATGGAGTCGTCTACGTCAACTTTAACACTCGCGAGAGCATCTTCGCCTCTCCAAACTCTGCGGAGTTGAGGGACGCCAATCCTGACGAGTCCCAAAATTTCAGTATCCTGGACGTCGAGAAGGCACTTGATTGGGTTCACGAGAACATCCGGGGTAAGAATCTGATATCTCAAGTTGATATTGATGAAAGTGGCACAAAGCTAAGACCTGAATAGCCTTCGGAGGAAACCCTGAACACATCGTCTTCGGTGGTCATTCTTCTGGTTCCGTCCAAGTCGATCACTATCTCTGGAACCACCCGGAATCTTGGCTCAAGGGCGCCGTGCAAATGAGTGCCAACGCAGTCTCTGGCCCTGCTTATGCACCTATCAATGAAGCCCTTGATGCTGTGGCCACCGAGGTTGGATGCCCCGCTGGTGGTGACGGTCAGATCGACTGTCTGCGCAAGGTGGACCTCTATGCTTTCCAGACTTCCAACTTCAACTCGACCTTCAACACCTGGTTCACTCCAGTCATCGACAAAATCACCCGTCACTCCGACTATGCTGCTCGCTTCAGCGCCGGCAAGTATGCGTCCCATGTTCCCCTCCTGACTGGTACCTCGGACGGCGAGGGCACCATCTTCAGCATTGTCTACGGTGCCGAAAACACAAACTTCAGCTCGTGGATCAACACATTCGATGCCGACAGTGCTCACATTGAGGACTCTGTATTGATCGGTGCATACAACGCTTCCGACTACGAGACCGAATCCCTCCGCAGCGGCGCCCAGTATGGTGACGCCCGCTTCAAATGTGCCGTGGACTACCTCCAAGACATTCGCAGTGCTACCCAGGACACTTGGGTCTACCGCTTCTTCGGCGCCTACGACAACGTTGTCGGGCCTCCCAACACAGCCCCTACCCATGGCACTGAGGTCCCCTTCTTCCACGGCGGCAACGAGTGCTTCTCAGCACTCTCGAACGTGACCGAGGCGCAACAAGCCCTGGCTGATTCTATCCACCAGTGGTTTGTCGAGTGGATCAAGAATCCTTCTGCCGGTCCCGGCTGGGACAAGGTCTCGCCTGAATCCGGCACGCTTGTCAAGCTAGGTGTCCCTGGCGACGAGCTGTCCTTGATCAAGGCGTCAACGGATGAGTTTAACGCTCGTTGCCAAGCTGTACGTCAGCCCTATTGTGATACCACCATGTCAAGCCTTGCTAATGAGCTATCAGGTCTACAAGCCCGCTTTCCCAAAGTACCCCGTCGTTCAATCAGTGGAGGACTTGGTGAAGAAATTGTTGCAATGAGTTTCTGTCAAAAGGTTATCGTGAAATCAAACATACCACGCGGGAGAAAATCGTTTGATGATTAAGGAAATTTGGTAGTTAAAAGAGTAGCGGTGTCCCTACACCTATTTGGAAGAAATAGTCCCCAGGGGCCCTTCTGCAGCTAATCACTGCTAAATTCTTAGGCGTAGGGTGCAGATGTGGCGGAGTGTGTCATTGTCGGCAGAGGATTCTGTCAGTGTGTGAGGATCCGCCACTGGGACAATGCGGCCCCGCATGGTGAGTGAGACCAGGCACCGGGATTACTCTGGGCATCATTGGCAGAAATGGTCAACAGACCCGTAGATGGGCCCACCAAGGCTTCCGGCCAAAGCCTTTTAGTGTACAGCCCCTCGCGCCCGTGTGCCCCTCTTTTCTGTTCTCTGCCCTTATTTGACCTGCAGCATGCAGATCACCCGCGGATACGACCATATTGAATCCTACTTTACACAGGGGATCATGGGTTCAATTGTCGGAAGGATGCTGATTTGCCGAGATCATCTTCTAGAAGATGAACGTTCGATGATCCACCATCAACAGGCAGCATCTTAGAGACTTTATATAGCAGCCCTTCACACGTATGTATACCTTCGTTAATCTGACCCAATGTGCCAGTGCAAATACCTCGGCCTCTAAGCATAACACAAAAGATGCGTCAGAACGTCGTCCAAGCCATTCTGGCTGCGTCGATTTCAGGTGCCCAAGCCGCTGGGCCCAACTACACGACAGCTGAGGCCGGCAACCCGTTTGTGGATGGATGGTACGCTGACCCAGACACGGAAATCTACGACGGTCTATATTGGGTCTACCCAACATCTTCCTACAACTATGAGGAGCAGACATACCTCGACGCTTTTTCTTCTCCGGACCTGATCAACTGGACCAAGCACCCCAACATTCTCACCGCCGACAATGTCTCATGGGCGACACAAGCGATGTGGGCACCAGCGCCTATCAGCCGCAACGGAAAATACTACATCTACTTCGGCGCCAACGACATCCAAGAAGGTGACACAACGACTGTTGGCGGCATCGGAGTCGCAGTGTCGGACTCGCCAGATGGCCCTTACGTCGACGCCATCGGTTCCCCACTGATCGGCGAATATCACAACGGCGCCCAGCCCATCGACCAGGACGTCTTTATCGACGACGACGGCCAGGCGTACATCTACTACGGCGGCCACTCGCACGCCAACGTCGCCCTGCTGAACGAGGACATGATCTCCATAGGGACCTTCCCCGACGGCACGCAGTTCAAGGAGATCACCCCCACCAACTACGTCGAGGGCGCGCAGATGTTCAAGCGCAACGGCACATACTACCTGATGTGGTCCGAGGGCGGTTGGACGGGGCCCGACTATGCCGTGTCGTACTCTATGTCGGACTCGCCGCTGGGACCGTTCGAGCGCAAGGCCGAGATCTTGCGGCAGGACTTAACCGTCGCCACGGGTAGCGGTCATAACGGAGTCATCAATGTCCCTGATACTGACATTTGGTACATCGTGTACCACCGGCATCCACTAGGGGATGACAACGGAAACCATAGATTCCTAGCCTATGACCGGATGTATTTCAAAGAGGACGGGTCAATCGCAGATATCGTGATGCTAGTGAAGGATGACTTTGAGGACGGCAACACCGTCGGCTGGACGACCTATGGCGGCGGCTGGTCGGTGGAGGATGGCCAGCTCAAGGCCGAGACATCAGAAGGAGGCAAGTCTCTTCTGAATACCAATTTCACTGACTTGGTTTATGACGCCGACATCACGGTTGTCGGCGGAGATGGAGATGCGGGTCTGTTGTTCAGGACCACATCACCGAGCAGCGGCTCCAATGCTTTCGATGGCTACTACGCCGGGATATCGACCACCGGAACAGTCACCCTGGGCAAAGCCAACGGTAGCTGGACGGAGATTGGGGCGGCCAAGTTCGACATCTCTGCGAATGCACAGTATCACGTTCGCGTCACAGCTGTAGGCAGCGAGATCAAGGTCTTTGTAGCGGACATGAACGAGGCGAAAATTGCTGTCACGGACGAGACGTACATTGAAGGTCAGGATGGAGTAAGGGTATATGCAGCGGCAGCCTTGTTCGACAACATTTCGGTGGCAAAGCCATAAAGATGCAGACGAGAGGGTGAGTACATATAGTCTCATGAATGTAAATTATCTTCTACTATAATATTATAGTCCTACAACACTTGCTGGCCACCCGTAATCTACACTATACAAATGGGTATCAAGAAATGGCAACGCTCTCTAGAAGACATTCAACTCCCTGCCAGACTTTTCCGTGCTCGTAAGTCCGTCCAGTCCGTGCCAAGT
The DNA here is from genome assembly GCA_014872975.1 of Diaporthe citriasiana. NCBI lineage: Eukaryota > Fungi > Ascomycota > Sordariomycetes > Diaporthales > Diaporthaceae > Diaporthe > Diaporthe citriasiana. The sequence continues at coordinate 10,445 of JADAZS010000173.1, forward strand.
AGAACGCCAGAACCCTCCACGCTACAGCAGCATACAAGTACATCATATACATGTCACTCAGAGAGCCTGGATGAGTCATGTTAGTCTCATGCGTATGAATGGGCGCGGGAAGGTCAGACAGAACTCACAAACAAAGCCTCAGCAGACAACGTAATATCCCCAGAAACACTCCCCTTCATCTGCACCTCCACGTTAAGATGCACATCCATCCGCAGCGCAAACCCCTTCTTGCTGCCATGCCACGCAGTGTCGGTCTGCTTCCGCGTGACGAAGTTGTCCTCGGTGTCGAGCTCCCGCCGGCTCCCGTCCAGCGTCTTCCACGCCGCGGCCCGCGTGCCCGCCTTGCGCCTGTAGTTGCCCCTGCCGTCCTCGAGCTTCCACGGGCCCGGCGGCGAGGAGAGGTCGCCCGGCATGGGCAGGGCGCGCCTGTTCTCTACGGCCTCCCACCCGCCTGGGTGGAAGTCTTGGGCGAGCTGGTAGCCGCGCCACTGGTTGTCTTGCTGGTAGCCGCGCCAGTCGTCCACGGATGGCCATGGGCCCTGCGGTGGCTGGTAGTTGTCATTGCCCAGGTACTCGAGGTTTGACAGCTGGAGGGCCGGCTTGCTTGGTCCCGACGATCGTCCGGTCAAGGGCAACGGGAGAGTGGCGCGGTTGCTTCTCCGCTTGAGGCTATCTCGGGGCGTCCGTGGGCTCTCGAGCTCTGTAGCAGTGGAGGGAGTCTGCAGCGACTCGGTGTCTCCTGGGCTCGATATGACGGTGATGGCCGTCTCAAGTTCAGCGGAACCAGGGCTGTCGCGATAGGTTCTTGATCGTCGCTGTAGCAAGGATGTCTCTATCGGAGGGAGAGGGGTCCTGGGCGTCCGTGGAGTTCGCGGAGTTCCAGGCACTACATTTGGTGTTGGCGGGACTGTTGGTGCTGCCGCCGTTTTGGATTCGAGTGCTGGTACGTTGACTGGTTGTGGCACTCGTGGCGCGGCGGACGGTTCCGAGCCAACTAAAATCTCCGAGAACAACTGAGGCGCTGCTGGTTTTGTTGCCTCTGGAGTTGCTTGTGGTTCTGGATTTTGCGTTTCCGGCGATGCTGTCGAAGCTTTGCGCCGCCCGGCAAAGGCTCTACTAAATGCTTGCAGCACTGATGGCTTCTTTGCTGGTTTGGGCTCATCTGCGGATGCATTTTGATCCTGCGGTCGAGGAGGTGCGGCTGATGGTTCTTCCGGGGCAGGAGTTGGGGTCTGGATGAAAGCGATCTGCTCAGGTGCTCTTGCAAGCGACTTGTCCACGGGGACCGGAGCCCACTGGTACTCGGGCTTCCATATCTTCTGGAGGAATTCAAAGGCCTCGTTCGGAACCCATACTGTCATGCCATCGCTATTCCTAACTTCCATTCCTTGGAGCGAGTGGACATTGACGCGAGCGATGAGACCCGGTCAACAAAGATGAGACGCGGATGAGCGTGGTAGTCAGGCGCTAAGGCCGGCCAAAATGGGAATGTCTGAAACGGTTGGAGTCAAGGCATTGCTGTCGTCCGTTCGCTTTGACTACCTACTGAGCGCCAGGCTCAGAAGTATGTCTTTAAAGAATCAACGCGCATCTGGATCTGCATGTAAGGCTACCGATGACATAGACGTCAGTGGTGATTGTTCCACAATGTTGGATGCCAGATGACATCTTTTCTGGGGACGATCGATGCTTACTCGTATTCAAAACAGGGTACGGAGGTGATCTGCAAGTCCGATCTCACCACACGCTCCGAGAAGCCGGGGTCAAATCCGGATTTGCATTCGGCCGACTTGCAGACGTTGCCACCACCGAACAAAAATAGCCATCATCTTTTAATGAGAAGAAAAGCAGGAACAATCTGGAGGGAAAGCCTTGCTTTTGTAAATCGACATTTTTGCAGGCGGAATTCTAAAGTTAAAACCTGGGCGTTTGTTGGCTAGTGCCCAGTGTCAGGCATCAGGCCATGCACGAGATCTGGCACTCTGACGGTTTCAAAGTCGGTCAAGATAACATGTTATCAAAACGTACCCCAACCCGCTCTGGAGGCAATTGCTTGGCACACCAGTCTGCCCACTTCACGACCTGAAATGCCCCGAGCTCCAAGGGAAAAGCTTCCTGAGTCGCTTACCCCGTGTTTCCATCGTGCCGGGAAACACTATTCTATGGACCAGCGCTCACGTGTGTATAGAGCCGATAAGATCGGATGAACCGAGTATACTCAACAATAACAACTGCCTTCGCAGCCGCGGTGTCTTCAATCTCTCTGCCGTTCGCCTTCGATTCCTCGTGAAAGATTGCGGGTCTGTTTTAGCAATGTTGACTTTGCTTCTGTTTAGTTCATAGCACAAGTCTCCCTCAAGTTTTGGCTGAGCAGAGAAATATTAGTCCAGGCCGTAATCTTGGTCTAGCTCACGGAGCGCAGGATCCACGTCGAAACGGTATGAGCCATCCCAGACGATGCTTCGGCTAACTATTCTGTCGCATGGCTGCACTCGTCAACGACAGGAGGATGATGAAATGGAACCTCAGTTGCCCTTCGGAAAGCGGGCAGAAAAATTCTTTTCATAGAAACGGATGGTTGGACAGCAGCCATGCATGCACTCTACGTACCATCACATTATCTGTATATGCGGCTGGAGATTTGGCAGGGTTGAAATTAGTCAGACTAAGTTTAGTCTTTAGCCCTAACTAAGACTAAGAACTTTTAGTTACCAAATTTGTGACTAAGTTAGTTTTAGTCTATATAGGTAATTAAAACTAAGCTTTAAAACTTAGTTAGTTTTTAGTCTTTTTAGTTAGACTAAAAAAAGTAGAATATTTTCTATTTTAGAAGGGAATAGGGAAATAAGCCAATAAGAAGCTTAGAAAAACTATTACCTAGCTAACCCAGCTAATTAGAAGACCTTTTAAACTACCCCCTATAGTCCTCTTACCCTTAAAGTAACTACTTATATATAATTAGTAATAACTTAATAAATATTAGACTTATAAATATAGTAAAAATATATTTAAATAGCTAATTTTTTTTTTAATAAGAAATTATATTTTAAAAAATATATTACCTATTTAGAAAAATAAATATTCTAATTAGAAGTAGATTAACCTTTAAAAACTAAGTTAGTCTTTAGTCTTTTAGTTTTAGTTAGACCCCTAGACTAAAGACTAAGAAAACTAACTAAGTTTTTCTAATACCCTGATTAAGACTAAAAGACTAAAGACTAACTTAGTTAGACTAAGAAACTAAGGAATAATTTTACAACCCTGAGATTTGGGTTACTGCCTCCTTGAGATAAGATTGGACTACGATGCCTAGGTATGATGTACTATTGATTTGGAGCCATAATCCTCTCACAACATCGACTCAGTACTACATGGGGGCCGTCTGTGCTGCCCCCAAACCCCCTTGAACTTTTCAACGGCACAGTTGTGTTTGCATAGGGATTCTTAATCCCTGAGCAAGCTCCCAAGAGCCTGCGCCAGATCCACAATGCCACATCTTCCTGCCTTTACACTGAGATTGCATTGTTCTATTTTGCTTTCCACGCCTTCGCCATCGATTGCTGGATACCATCTTCAGGACAGACTATGACTTGGATCAAGGTTCTACCTCTCATGGTGCAAAATCAGAGCATCGACTTCACAGACTGGGTATCACTAATTACCCTGGGTCTTGCGCCCCTGATCGCGCACCTTGCAGCTGGTGCACCGCAACCGTCGTACCTGACATCCACTCATCCCCGGTGGCACGACCGCATCTGTCACTACATTCCGACCTCAATCTTGTGGCGCTACGCGGCCATCACAGATCGGCGGATCAGGTCTCCCCGCTGGGACGTCCCGAGCATAGCAGCCGCCAACGCACTGTTCTGGACTTCGCAAGGATGGAATGGGTCAGAGAAGATGGCATCGTGCAGCCTCGACTACTGTACCTACCTTCCGGACACGAAGATGCTTGAGTTACTGTCCTGGGATTTTTCCAAGACGTTGATCACCACGCTGCAAGGACTTCAAGCCATCTATAAACTGGGGTGTAACCCCTCAGCGCTTGGGTCCCTCGACGCCACGGTCGACATCATCTTCAGCCCCTTGGCCATACTCGGACTTTATCGGTTGTCCGCGGCGTTATGGCTCACGAATCATTTCTCCTTCGGGCCACGCAACCAAGTTCTAGCCATAGGCGGTACGAGGAGGCTGTCCCTGGATAGCCTCCTCGAACAGCCCGAAAAGTCGGCTTCAGATGCACATTTTTACAGGCCTACGACGTATCTTCCAAGCAGGATCTTTCGATTCATATTCTTCCTCCTCATGATCGCTCTCTGGGTGGTGTTGCTGTTTCACACTTTCGGGTCCTTCTTAGCAGCCTACCAAAGCCTCAGCTACCTGATTTGCATGGTTTTATACCATCTCATACTCATACCTTCGTTGGTGGTTACCGGCTACTACTTCGCGAGAGGAATGACAACTTCCACTATCATTCCATGCATTTCGGCCACCTGGTACAAGATCTATTCCATCATAATCATGAGTCTCATGCTTGGACTGTTTGTGATTTCCAGTCTTGAGACGAGGAAAACACCATGTGGCACTTGGACAATTACTGGTGGGTTTGAGGGCGACTACTGGTCGTGCAAGTTGGGAACTTTAGAGTTCATTCGTGTTGATCCGGGACTTGGAGAGAATGCATTTGGGATCGCTTCAACCTATTCCGAAGCCAATGTATTCTCCAAGCTAGAAGCTGGCCAATTTTGGGTGGACAACTTCACGGGATCGTGTATTGGGACATGGTCGAGCGATAAGCGTGCTCGTAGCAGTACACTGGAGACTGTTGATACCGATGGCTTGGTGTCGCCCAGCCCGAAAAATGGCTTCAAATTTTAGATCGACCGGTAGCACTGGCCGAGCCATGCAGGAACCATTATACAACAAGGAAAAGCACCATGCGTGTTACAATCCTTGAGTGGGAAAATGCATCCTCCGTCCCTTGCTATCAGCTCATCGGGCTATGTACTGCATGGCGCGAGCAAGTGTGAAGAGGTCTTGGGTGCTTGGTGCATTCCGCTATTGTACGTCCAAACAGTGTATCGATCAATCGTCGAACAAGACTTCAGCAAAACGACTTGCAACCTCATCCTCATCCCAGTAATCCACAAGGATCTTTTATTTTGACCCCTTCATCTTCTTTTCCACGAAAGGCTCCATGGCCTCCCTCTCTTGTTCAGTTAACTAGAAGATATATTCTAGACCTCCAGTATCCCTCCCTAGTGGTATCCTTCGGCCCCACTCCAAAGAACCTTTTATCTAGGAACTTCCAGCAGATAGAATCGAAGGCCCGGCCTTTCCGGACAGCATAGTTCAGCCAGAAGCGCCCAGTCTCCCAGCTCTGCCGCATGCACACTAACCAGGGCTGTCTGAGATGGTGGCCCCCAAGATCAACGCCTTTCTCGATCTCTTCCACAGCTTCCAGCCAAATTGAACAAGATGGGTCGAGGCAGAATTGCGCGGGTGCAGTATGTGAACTCCCAGTCAATGACCCCGGTGACATTATCGTTATCATCGAGCAATATTATCCCAGTCTGGAAGTCGTCTCACCGTGACGTGAACGCAGTTTGTCCAGATGCCACTGGAGCAGGATACAGCTTGCTGCTCGATTGGTCCGCCTTCATCTTCTTCGACTGTTCTGACCAGGTGTCTTGCTCGAAGCCGAAGATGGAGAGCCTTCCTTCTGTAGCGAGGCGACGGATGATCTGGCCCGCGACATGCTTGTTCCGGCAATCGTCCGCGGATGTGACGAAGTCGTTCCGCTGAAAGAGCAGGGGAGCCCAGACCATATTGCAACAGGCAACATGCCATGTATCGGCAGTACGGTACGTCTCGTTCTTGGCTGGAAGCACAGATCGAGGGGTGTTGGCGATCGCAAGCATGCCTTGCGTGTTCTTAGTCACTGGCCGGCTCCGTACTTCGAACGAATGCGTAGCTGTCTGCGTTAAATAGCCAATACGTGGGATTCGACGTTGCAAAAGCTGAAATATGAGAGGTGCCACCTGGAAATGTACCTTCAGAAGGCGTTCTTTACATAAGGTAACTTCATGTCTAGCATGAACGGGTCGTCCGGGTCGTCCGGGTCACGAGGCCTCGTAAAAGCCTTAGACAAGGACCACTTATTCTGTATCTTTTCCATGGCAAAGAAAGGGCCAATGGCAGGAATTTCAGATGGGTTTTCTGTCTGACAAATCGGGAGGCGCCGGCTTCCATCGCATACCCCTCTTCTGGCAGTTGGGTGACGTGTGGGATTGGTATCCTGACCAGCAGATCAAGAGAGTTAGCCTTCATGCGAAGAGGATATATTGCGTTGAAGCTTCCCACAGTGCCTCCTCCGAGAACTTCGACACCTGTCTGTGGCACCCCAGCTTTCTTAGCCACAGCGGATGCGATCATGCCCAAAGTGGGCATGTAACGAAGCTATGAGAAGGTGGTTTGCCAATGGCTATCGAGTCTATCTCATGCAAGCATGTCGAAGGACTGCCTGTCTCTCTCGAATTCATCATCACTAGCATCGTCTTTGTGATCAAGTACTGGAATTTCTGCTGCAGACATGTCCATGGGCAACCTGGCTTGAAAAGGGGTACTGGAGTGGGGGAACGACTAGCCGAGCCGGTGCACGGAGTCGGGTAATGCCTGTGAGTGAAAGCCACTACAAACCTGGTTCTGACTTAATTGTCAAGTTTAAGTTTCCTGGAAATTGGATAAACGGGGTGCAGAAAGTAAATAGCATGCTATTGATGTAACATTGGACTGGGATTCCAATGTCGCAGCGTCTGGCGAGGGGGGCATGTCTCCAATAAGTATGCACGGGCCCACACGGACAACTTTAACCACCGTCGACGCGTCGACGCGTCCACTGCATTCCTCAACTTGACTTTACTACTTTCTCGTTGCTCCGAATTTCTATTCACGCCGACTCAATCTTTGCCCTTACGAGTTGAGCCATATTGAGTGGAGCCAAATGGCGAAAAACAAAAAGTCTTGCTACGCTGTCCGCATTGGCAGGCGGCCTGGCCTGTATGGGACTTGGGACCAGTGCAAGGCACAGGTCGACGGATACTCAGGCGCTGAGTTCCAAGGGTTCACTGACCGTCAGGAAGCCATCGACTGGCTCCAGGAGGACGTCGACTCAGACGTGTCCGATTCCGATGATGAACCAAGACCAGCGGCAACCGCATCGGCCCAACAACTCTCCATGTCAAGAACACCACTCGCGGCCAGAAGTAATGTCAATGGACTCTTACCAGACCCGTCAACACCGTCGAGAAGAACCCTCCAAGAACTTTCATCGGCAATATCTTCCGCCGCACAATTCCTCCGCACTTCGCTCCAATGCAGCTCCACGTCTTCCGCATTCTACACGGTAGCAAGAGGTCGAAAGCCGGGCATATACGGCACCTGGAACGAGTGCCGCGCGCAGGTCGACGGCTTCTCAGACGCTAGATACAAGAAGTTCAAGAACCTCGTGGATGCTGTAGAGTTCTTGGCCGTCTACGGAGAGGGCGGTCACTTCTCACAATTCAAGTCGGAAGACTTCGAACCCGACAATACGGCGTCTTTCGGCGAAGAATGGGCCCGCCTTTCGCAATCACAGGGCTGGGAACGCGGGACCAAGCACTATAGAGAGCAGCGGGCGGCCGCTCTCCGGAATGAATTACAGACGCATTTCTTCGCTCCTCCGTCTCGTCAGCTGCCTGCCATCAAGCAAGAGGAGCAAGAGGATACCAACACAGAGTCCCTCCCTGAATTCCACCATCAACGCCACGAGGAAGCGGTACGGCTCCACGGCTTTCAGTCCATGTGTCAAGCTGTCGGCAAACATCCGGGTGACACCGTGGCAGAATGCGAGAGTATCCTCAAGCACACGCTCGTCAACATCGTCGACCTAATTGATGCCTGCCGGGCGGGTAGGGACACAGCCCGGTTACCGTGGACCGATTTCGAGGCATTCATGGCCTACACGCTATCGCCACTTCAGGAAAAGACTATTCCAGCCAGAGAGGCGAAGAAGGATCCCATTTTGAGATGTTTCTTGCAGGATTTCAGACGGCCACGAGGCAAATGCGTGCGCCGCATTGGCCAAAGTAGCCTCGTGGTCAAGAAGAGGGCTAGATTTGAAGATTATGATGGCTTGGAGGATTGTGGACATCAGCACAAGAAGATGAGGCCGAGTTAATTTTATCTGTCAAGACTGTTTTCAGGGTTGTACTTAATAGGATTCTTCAGCTGCTCTTCCCCAATCGCACAGACAATATGTCTGTCCTACTGTCGTCTAGTTTCATTGAACTCCTATTACTCAGGATCTCGAAGCGCATAGTAAAGCTCACAAAGCCGCAGGAGCCGAAGTAATCTACCCGATGGACTCTCGATGAGCACAGCTACCACGATAGAAAGCAAAGCTCTTGCGGCAGAAGTCCCGAGTGTTGCCTTACAACAAGCAGCCTAAGACGCTAGGAAGCCCAGCGTACCAATACGCAAATGAATCGCCCTGGCCGCCTTTAATGCCAGCCAATGCTCCAAGACAGGCAAGACATACCATCGTGCCGATGGCCACGACTCCTTGAAACCCGAGCCTCCCCTTCGGCCAGGTATTCTTTCTCAGGATCCCGTCTATCGTCATCCAAACGATTACTGTGGCACTCTAATATGATACACATGAATTAGCCATCTAAGACTCGAACCCGCCCTTCCTGTGAGAAACATTGGCTCTATCGGGATTCGTCTTACCGGTACTACACTCAGCGCCAAGCACCTGGTATCAGCTTCCGTTCCGGATGCGGGTAGAAGTAGAGAATCAGGTCAAGTATGATGAGCACGGCGGCTGCGACAGTGCTGAACCAAATGATATACCGCCCACGGTAGAACCAAAAGTACTGGTCATATGTGTCAAAGTCACTTGGCTCTGGTCCGTAGGGAGACATGTGGAATTGCCACTTGCCCCTGTACATGCCAGGCATGACCGAGTAAGCCTGACGAGCGTCATTCCGTTTGGTCCAATGAGTTTGCTGAACTATGATTTTGAATAACCAGCGGCTAATCTAGGCGTGGGGCTCTTTCGGATCAGTGGTAATTGTACCTGAGTCGTAATGGTTTGAGCTGCATACCAAATCTGATGGCTCAGAAACTGGCATACTCTCCCTTATGGACTATTCTTGCTTTCGACTAAGTACTGAGTTCATAAGTAGTACGTGGAGTGATTTTATTTCTTATATATATATATATGTGTGTGTGTGTATATTCATGCATAATCTTTAAATCCTCCTTGCCTCTATTAACATAGAGTTCTTTCTCTATAAGATCTGTTCTATGAAGGTACTACATGAATCGTAAATGTACTCCGTGCATGGTGTCGTCAGTGATACGGCTAAACGCAATTACCCAGGTAAGCCCCATTGAATTTATGACTTTTTGGCCCGCGAGTAGGGATCTGCGCCAAAACTTAACAGGACAGCCACACCAGCCTCAAAGCCTATATCCACGGCAGTGTGCAGGGGCGTGTGACCTGCGTCATCGTAGACCTCAACCTGAAAGGGGTCGTCGGAGTCGGCGTGCCTGAGCAGCAGGCGGAGCATGGGCTCGCGGCGGGCTATGACGGCCCAGTGCAGCGCCGAGCGGCGGCGGCCGTCGACCTCGCCCAGCCGCGCCCCGTTGCCCAGCAGCAGCTCCGCCACGTCCTCGTGGCCGCCGGCCGCCGCGTGCATCAGCGGCGTCAGCCCGTCGCTGTCTCTCGAGTTGCTGTCCATGTGCTGCTGCAGCACTGCGTCGGGGGAAGAAAACATGTGACCTGTCAGTGTTTGGGCCGCCAATCATCATCATCCTCGCAGGTCGACAATATGCTGGCCGTCTACATATGTAGATAGGCAGAGAGGGCACATGTGCTTCTGGCGTTGAGGCGGGACTCGGAACAGAGCTTACTGGGATAGGCAGCCCGTCCCCCCCGTGAACTTCAATGAAATTCTAGCAGACACATACTTACAGCATCGCACTATCATGGTGTTGCCTCGCATGGCCGCAATGTGCAGCGCGTTTAGCCACCCTCTGCCGTTTGCACGGCACTGGAAAAGTAGCTCTGTGTTGTTCCCAGCTTTGTCCTTGGCAGCAGGACTTCTTGTCTCCGCCTCAACGACATGGGCCGCCACGGGAAGCTTGATGTTCCCGCCTGTGCTATCCGAGGTGCTGCGTGGGATCTTGGGTCTTGCCTCAGCAGTCTTCTGTTCTCTGTACCCTGGAGTGGATCTCGAACTGGGAGGTAAAAGGGTCTCTATGGACATCGGAGTGTTTTCTACGAGCGTATCGAGTCGGGCGAAGTCATCTTCGAACACGGAGAAGTCGATTTGGTAGTTGGAATCAAAATCGCCCAAATCGGGAAACGGGTTGCGCCCAGGGGAGTCCAGGTTCAGGTGTGGGAAAGTCCTCGAGGAGAGCGCACCGTCCAAGTTTACTGTCCTATTTTCCCCTGGCAAGACGGCATTCTCGACCCGACCCTCTGGTTCGCCGTCGCTCAGTGTGGCCCGTCTTCCTATTCGATAAGATTAGTTCGTGTCACACCAGTTGATCTGCAAGCCAGCGGTGGACAACAGATGTTTTGCATGAAGTAACCCTTCTTTCTGGAGCACCTGACCTGGTGGGTATGCCGCTCGGAGATTTTTAGAGACAGTGGGCTGGCATAAGAAGAAATTGGGAGACTGACTTTGACGAAAGCGCCGCTGTGCTAGACGATTTTGCAGACGTCGTCGCTCGATGCCCTGTGCCTCGTCTTCTTGGGTCGCCATTACAAGATGGCTCCAGCAAAATGCGGATCAAGCGGTAGGAAGCTTTTAACAAGACTGCTGTCAGAATGACTGTTAATGAAGGTCTTGAGCGGGAACGGCACGTCCCGAGTGGTGCCCTGCATGGTTCTTTACCGGCTGTTTTCTTTGCCCTCTCCTTTATAGCTTGTTGAGAGAAGGTTATCCTGGGATGGATTCTCAGGATGCATGATAGATCACCAGCGTCCAGAAGGATTGATCGCCACTTGCCTAGAGGTAATACGGAAGTGGGGTGCGCTTGATTTAAGATGATAAGAGCCTAGGCGCGGGCCGTGAGATCCGGCTGATGAGGTGAGGTTTTCAAGGGTCCAGGAACCTTGAGGGGTCCAGGAAGGGTCCAGGAGGGGTCCGAGAAGGGTCCAGCGTGAGGCTCTACAGCTGGAGCGCCAAGATCGTGTCAGCAGCAAAAGACTAGTCCTTGTGCTCTGCCACCGAGACATGGCGCTCTGTACCACGACGTCGTTGTCGATTGTGTGACAAGTATTATAATCCTCTCCGCCGGAGCTCGCCACCATGCCAGTGAGCATGCTCACCGCTGAAATGCCTGCACGCAGACCAGCTGGCCTGCCTCTGCTGCTTTGCGTTCTGGTCGAGCAGTGTAGTGCTGACGCTCGAGGATGTGCTTGCAGAAAGTATGTACAATGCATGCTGTATTTTGATAAGAATCTGCCGGTCCTCCCGCCAGCCAACGTGGGTACCCAGCCCGTGCCTTTCCTGACTGGGCACAACCGGTGTGCCACCAAAGCGCCGACAACGTGGGGTTCGTCGTAAACCCCCATGGTGTTGGTGGTTTGAAGGATTCCAGGCGCACGCACGAGACTTAGCCCACGATGAGTAAGAGCCGGAAATGCCCCGTCCGGAAGGTGCCTCGATTGTACGGTGGTACACAACTTGAACGAGGTGGGCCACCTGCGCATGTGCATGACTACAATGATCCTATGTACCAAGGCGCCTAGGTGTTTGACTGGCCCGCTCGGCTGAGGAATATAGCCTCTGTGTCCTTTTGAACGGGGCAGCGAACCAATGGCGAACTACGCACTACTATTGATGTATGTAACATCATTGATTTCCAGCTGCACGCAATCTTTGAATCTGACCGGTCAGTAATGACTGGGGTTCATACCCGTCTGGGCCCTTCCTTCGTGCCAAGCTAGAGGCTTATATTCTTGGTGCTTGACTATGAAGGCACTAGTGCTTACAACAGTCTCCAGGGCTTTCTTGGCTGCAGTCGGGTATAATCGGGGTCCAAGTCCGAACCAAGATACCCAAGGGACACACTTACGAGACGTTACCCAGCAGTGTACACACCATGAGTAGAGACGTTACACACCACCTCTTATGGGACGTCAAACAGCACATCTTGGTTGCCAACGTGCGGTACCGAACCCCAGGGCTTATCAGCTATACTGTATGAGTTCAAAGAGACCCCCAGAGAAAGAGAGAGCTGCCTCCGATCCCGGGTACACACTACCGGCCCAAAAGATCGAGAAATGGCAAGACACCATCTCAACCTGGCGGGTTCGTAGAGCGCCTGCAACGTCAACGATCTGTCCGGAACGAGTCCCGATGTCGTGCTTTAATCGGCAAGCAACCCCTCCCTCCTCCCCACCATAGTTACAGGATGCCTAAGAACCCTGCGCTCTGTGCCCGTTGGGGGCAACTAGAGGGCTAACATGCCATGTAAGAGGATTCATGCCATGGAAAGGTAACATCCTATGTTATTTTGACATGGCATGTTGATTTAACATGGCATGTTGGCAAAAAGGGTATAGCGCTTAGTCTGTGCGTAAAAAAAAAAAACCTACCCAGCTAAAAAACTGATCTATACATGGATCGAACCTATACCCAAGCTATTTCGTACCTACTACCCTGACCCCTATACTACGGAGATTACGGATTTAAGACCTTCTGCCTGTTTATAAGGGAAGATTCTATACTATTGGCCCGTGCACGGCTGGCGCTAAGCCCTTTTTGCCAACATACCATGTCAAATCAACATGCCATGTTAATTGCTACATGCCATATTAATTGCTACATACCATGTCTGTCCCCTAATACCCTCCAATGGGTGGGTTTACCGTCCTCCGGGGACTAATTCGGTAGATCTACAGCCGATAGCTTGAACCCCCCCTTACACAGAGTCTGAAACACCTGCCCTGGATCGTACCTGGCGGCGATCTCGTTCATCCTGACCACGTTGTCCAATCCGTAGCTCGACAAAGGGTCCTGGCTCTTGTCGGCGTAGTTGAGGTATGTCCACGGCAGGATGCCGGCGCCGCCGTCGACGGTGGCGGCGAAGGCCCGTACCGAGGATACCCAGTCACGGACCAGTGCGTACGCAGCCTTCTCCAGCGACGGTGTCCGCACCTGGGCGACGGCGAGCCACAGCAGCCCATCGTGAGGTTGGCGGTCGATGCCCATCGCGTTCCCGCCCGCCTTGGCCGACAGACGCCCAAAGGTCTGGGGGAACGGCTGGAATAGGCATTGGGTGACAAAGTCCCCGTCTGGTATCAGGGTCTTGAGCTTCTCGACCAGGCTGTCATGCAGCTCGGCCGCCTTGGCCACGATGCGTGCATCGTTCTTGAAGGTCGAGGTGAACCAGGTGTTGCTGTGACACGTCAGCAAATATGACTCTCCGACATTTTGCTTAGTAGTTCACGTTAGTCACGATACCCGGGATCTGGGCAGGTCCTACTGGTAATCTGTGGCTTGACCGTAATCCATGGCCAGCTGAGGTAATGTAGTCATCTTGCACGTGCTGGAAATTGTCGGCATCCCAAGCCACTTTCGATAGGCGGGCGCTTCCGGGACGCCGTTTATATTGATCAGAGCACCGAGGACTACGACGTCTTTGTAATCGGGCTATAGTCGGAGTACAAGAGTCAGCATTAAATCTCACTTGCGCTTCAGGGTAACAGTAGCTGGGTCAATGGAAGCTAACTAGATGTAGAGCTTCAAATCAGCAAATCAGGCTCTTGGCAAAAGTTTTGGAGCAAACAGACGCGGTGAAGATTTCGTACCCATATAAGAAAAGAAACACAAAAGATTGCTGTCCACGTCATTCGGCACGTCTCTGGTGAACTCGGTCAGCGCCGTGATTGCATCCGGGATGGCCTCTTTCGGATGCACCGTCATACCCGCCCAAATCCCTGGGAGGGTAAGTGCGCGCATCTTGAAGTTCGTGACGATACCGAAGTTATTACTGCCCCCCTTGAGGGCCCAGAAAAGGTCGGCATGCTCCCCGCCCTGACGAGCGCGTACGATCCGCCCGTCAGCAAGCTGAGATTTTGGTTAGCGTGGGTTCAGGAGAACATTGACAAGCTTGGGGTTGCCAAACATACTACGACCTCGAACTCGACAACGTTGTCGCATGCCAGACCGTACTTGGCCGTGAAGAAGGCCATCCCACCCCCGAGGATCAGGCCCGCCACGCCGACGTTGCCCTCCCTCCCGCCGGCGACCGTCAGCCCGTGCTCGGCAAGCTCCGCATACACCCTGCCCCAGCGGTTGCCCGGTCCCAGGCTCACGGCCCCGTCCTGCTCCAGCTCCTGCGATGCGACACGGACCCAGTCCAGGCGCCCGAGGTCGATGGTGACGCCCTCGGGGCCGATCGTGTTTGACCCGACCCACGAGGTGTGTCCGCCGCTCCGCACGGCAAAGGGCACCCTCGCGGCGGCCAGCGCCCTCACTGCGTCCGCGACCTCGTGCGCTGACTGAGGCTGGAATATACACGCGGGGCGCAGCTCCCGGGGACTGCAGGAGAAGTATGAGGACTGGCGCTCGGTGTAGGCGGCGTCCGACGGCAGGAGAATATGGGCTGTGTCGATGCCGGCGCTCAGCAGGCAGTCCAATTGGCTTGGTCTGGCCATTTTCACTTGAAAGATAGGAGGATATTTGCCTGGATGCTGCTTGGTTGGTCGTGTCTGAAACTTTGAGTGGAAGTTATTAGGGCGCGCTGGACATTATAGCAGTTGAATTCACGTAAAGATGCTCAGAAATTGTTACAATGCATCGGATGTTATTCTGCTACATACAATCCTGCGGGTAAATATCGTACGTTGCACCACAGGAAGGCAGCTTTCTGAAAAGGCAGAAACTGCGTTGGCGTGGGCTATGGGTGTAATCTTACCGTGTATTATTGAAGTCTGTCCCAAAAAGCCGTCTTGCGGTTGTTACCATTTTGGTGGGGGATACCGCGGCAGTGAGTGCAGCACATCTGCAAGGTAATGGCTTACCACTGCAGGCTGAGGGTCATCGTAATGGTGCATACACATGTAATGTCAGCATGTTTTTCAGTGATTCTCCGGCTAATTCATGCGCGTAATTATGGCCCCCAGCCGCTCTCGGCTTCCCTTTAAGAAAACTCAATTCTTTGATGGATAGATCAGCACTAGTCCAAAGGCTACCAACTCAGTCAGGTCGCGCAATCTTGCTTGTCTGCTTGCTGTTGTGTTCTCCTAGGGATGTAGAGGACAGCTATGATGGACACCAGGGTCAGAGAGAAGACACAAGAAAGGAGGCTGGATAAATTCCGGATGATTCTAAGATAGGAGTAAGCCGGTACATAATGCGGCTCATAGAAGACAGAGAAGAAGAAAATTAAAGCAGGAAACAAGAGCTTTCGGAAGGGTGTCGGTCTGGTTCATGCAGGGACGCGTGTGCCATGAGCGGACCCTAGTAGGGGAACGTGTGGAATAATTATCGAGGACCGTAGGTATCTACGTCTGCGGCACCAACCGGATCGTGGAAGGCGACAAGGAGGCATTTGTGCATATCTTGCACGGTGAGAATGTAAAGCGTGGGAATCCTATCCTCATTTAAAGGGAGTTTAGAGGAGTTCGTGAAACACTACACTGAGTATTTTTTTTGTGATGTATTTGACTGATGCAAGGGCTTGGGGGATGCCATGTCTAATTATGTATGCAGAAAACCAAGTGTTACGATACATTATAGAATACTTGGAACAAATGCTTAGAGGTAAACGTAAAGCTTCCTTGACGATGGGAGAGTTCCATTGTAGTGTTTATCCATTCTTGCTTTTATTCCTCTACTCTATCGAGACGAATGTAATCTAGTTGGAGTCAGTATACCCATGTATATCAACTGTACACTGTTTCTCAAACTCCTTAATAACGCTTATTACACGATAGTAAAACGAGGTATATAGGGAGGTCTGTCCTTGTCTAACCCTGCTCGCCTGTGTGGTATTCCAGTGGCGGCACATTCCGTTATGCGAAGCCAACTCCGTCCATTCATTGGCGTTAGATAGTTGAATAAGATCCATTGAACACCTCATTCCTGATGCTTGTTGTTTTCTTCGTCTCTCTCCTGCTCTTGATTTATCTATCGAACCACAGCGTCCTAGACACATTGCAGATGTAATGTGTGTTATTGTGTATGTGCTACGCCACCACCGACCCAACCTTTCGGCCTACAAATTACTGCTTGACCATTTTCCACAAAGTCTCGGTCCTTTGCCATTAAGGTCTGAGATTTCTTCTCCTGTTCGTCATCTAATCCACTGTTAGGATTCATCTTTCTTCTTCGATATTCCTGCGATGTGTTGTCCCACAGTAAGGTCGTTATTCCTCACCCGTTGCTATGTCTATACTTAGAAGGGGAGCCAGCAACATGATTTGCCTATATTCACGTTGTAGTAATTTCTTCGCATCCGGCCCGTACATCATTGAGATTCATACTATTCAGAGTCATTTTGTCAATGTAATTGTGACATTATTAACTGTAAATGCTGGGCGCGGACAGCTAGACCTCTTTCGAAGTGGGGTCTGAGTTCCTCAGAGGCGTCTGGTATTTCAAGTGAATTCGAAGACCCTGTGGTTGGCGAAAGAAGCAACTTGAAGATTCATTTTCCACGTTTTCAAATTGAAACGGATTTTTACTAAACTTGAGCACGTAAAATTGAACAACTCTATGAAGTAAGGATATCCGTGAATATTCAGCGTTCATTGCTTATAGACCAGGTGCCCATTTACATTAAGTGACAGGATTCACATTCCTTGAAATAGCATTGGGAAATACTCATCAGGAGTTTGAGATTGTTTGAATACCCTTGCTTTATCAATTACCAAGTCTACTCTGTTCCAAGGAAATACAATCCTAAATGCGCCAGACAAACACTATAGATCATCTAAAAAGTTGAGGTTGAAAATCCTTAGTACGGCCGTCAATCATGAACCATTTCCTCAAGCCTGCTTGGCCAAGACCTTGTCAACCATCTTCTCACACAGTGCGACGATGGAGGATGCGTTCGTGATGTCGAGGGTGCTCAGCTCGGCAGCCAGCTTGGTGCGGGCCCAGCCGCGGATCTCGACGGCCGACAGCGAGTCGAGGCCGTACGAGACGAGCGGCTTGCCAGGCTCGACATCAGTCTCGAGCCGGAGCACCTTTGTGATCTGGCCGCTCATCAGCGAGATGGCCGCCTGCACGAGCGCGGCCTTGGTGGCCTCGGGGGCGGCGTCGGGCGTGGCGTGCTCGGCCATCATCCGGAACGCCCGCGCCGCCTTGTCCGCGGCGTCGGCGCCCGAGCCGTCGTCCTGGGCGCCCGCCGCGTCCTCGCCGCCGGCGAAGAGGAAGCTGAACCGCGGCTCGTCGGCCATGTCCGAGGTCGAGGCGCTGAGCGGGTAGGCGATCCCCGTGATGAGCTGGGCGCTGCTGGCGGCGTTGATCGGGCCGCGGCGGTCGTGCTGGCCCTGCTGCATGATCGAGTAGGACAGGATGCCGCGCAGGACGGCCTCGTTGATGGGCGTCCACTGGCTGGTGTCGAAGTGCAGGCTCTCGCCGGCTTCTGCTACGTAGCCGACGTCCTGGATGGCGCCTAGGTCGACCGTGTTGGCTGCCAGCCCTTGGCCGTGGCGGTAGCTGGAAAAGGCGTCAAGGAAGGTGTTGGCAGCGGCATAGTTGGCCTGTCCCTTGTTGCCGATGACACCTGAAACGCTGGAGAGCATGGTGAAGAAATCTAGAGGCTGCTCTTTCGCGGTCTCGAGGGATGCGTGGTGCAGGTTCCATGTACCCTGAACCTTGGCCTCGATGGCGGTGTGGTAATCCTCGATGGTCATGGTTTCATAAGGCTTGTCCTGCAGCGCATTAACGGTTAGCATATCCATTCGTTCATACGATAAACCCATTCAGTTGTTCATCTCTGAGGTAACCGGCTTACCCTAAGGACCATGGCTCCCTGTATAACACCTCTGATCTTGGGTTCCGCCGACTGGAACATGCTGCGCACAAAGTCGGCATCCGCCACATCGCCACGGGCCTCAGTGACCTCACAGCCCAGGGAGCGGCAGTTGTGCACAATCCTCGCGGACGCCTCATCGCTAATACCACTCCGGCTGCAAACAACAATGTGCTTCGCGCCGTGGTAGGCCATGTGGATAGCCAAGCTACCGCAAAGGCCCTTCAGCCCACCGACGATGAGGTAGGAGGCATCGTCCTGTCCCAGCCGGAGGCGGCGGATTGCAGGACGGATGGGGAGCTGCACGTCGGCAGCACCGCCGTTGGTGATGACAATCTTGCCCATGTGCTGCCCACGGCGGATATATGCCAGGGCGGCTGGGACGTCATCGAACCCGTAGGTGGTGATTGGGTGAACAGGTCCGACATGGCGCTGTTCGACCAGGTCGAAGATCTCAGCGAGGAGCCTGAAAGAAGAAAGTTAGTCTGTCTGTGGGGCCGTATTGAGGATAGCTAGACCTACTTGGCAGATGCTTCAGGGGTGAAGTGCTTGGTATAGGAGAGATCGATGGCACGGAACGAGCAGTTCCGGTCGAAAGGCTCCATGGACAGCGAGTTTCGATCGACGATATCCCTCTTTCCGATCTCTACCATTGTGCCGCCGTCGGCACAGATCCTCCAGGACGCATCCAAGAGCTCGCCAACAAGAGAGTTAAGGATAACGTCGACGCCACGTCCATTGGTGGCGTGCATGATCTGCTCTGCGAACTTGGTATTGCGCGAAGAGAAGATATGGGTTTGGGGGATACCATAGGTCTTGGTGAGCAGCTCGTGCTTATCTTCTGTACCCACCGTGGCGAAGATCTCTGCCTTCTTGTACTTGGCAAGCTGGATCGCGGCGATGCCAACACCACCAGCAGCCGAGTGGATCAGGACGGACTGGCCCTCTCGCAAGTTTGCCAGATTGAACAGGGAGTAGAGCGCGGTCATGTATACCAGGGGGATGGTGGCAGCGTCTTCGTAACTTAGCCAGTCTGGTATCGCGTTGGCTCGGCCGGCGGGAACACGGACACGATTCGCATATGTCCCCTTGCTCATGACGACGACGCGGTCCCCAATCTTGAACTTCCTAGACGCATCCCCTGCTCCCACACGCCTGACAACGCCGGCACACTCGCAGCCGATGGTGAACTCGTTCTCGGGGACAATCCCCATCGTCGTGGCGACGTCCTTGAAGTTCACGCCGACCGTCTTGACCTCGACCTCGACAATGTCACCGTCGAGCTCCCGCGCGGCCTG
Source organism: Diaporthe citriasiana (assembly GCA_014872975.1). Taxonomy (NCBI): domain Eukaryota; kingdom Fungi; phylum Ascomycota; class Sordariomycetes; order Diaporthales; family Diaporthaceae; genus Diaporthe; species Diaporthe citriasiana. Next base: position 29,788 of record JADAZS010000173.1, read on the forward strand.
CGCTTCGTCTTCTTCCTCGCACCACGCCAAGTCCAGGGTTCCGACGCGCTCGCCATGGATGCGCACCTGGACGTCGGTCTCGTGGAAGCCCTTGACGACGGGCTCCAGGCCCTCGGTCTCGGCGCGCTTGAAGGCGTTGACGGCCGTGTCAGGGACGACCCTCTGTGCCAGCAGCATGCCGTCGCGCTCGGCGTACTCGGTCTCGAGCAGCCCGCCCCCGCGCCGCAGCAGGCCCAGCACGCAGCCGACAGCCCACGCCGTCGTGGGACCGTCACCCGACTCCACGTCGAGGACCGTCAGCTTGGCCGTGGGGTCCTCACGGCGCACCACGCGGAACAAGCCGTGCGCGAGCGCCCTGTCCGGGTCCGTCACCTGCTCGTGCTGGGAGCCCTTGGTCACCCAGAGCAGCGGCTTGCCCGAGCTGACAAGGGCCTTGAGCATGTCCCAGCGTGGGCCGTCCATGTCTGTCAGCACAGGCTTCGACAGCTCGTCCAGCACCAGCACCACCGAGTTCGGGTCTTGGTCCGACGGGAGGAGCTGTGGGGCGCCGCTGCGCTTTTCCACCGTCCAACCTGATGCTTCGAGGCTGGCGCTGACAGATGACACAGAAGATGGGAATTGGTCCGCCGTCGGAGTCGTAGAGTCGGCAAAACTCATCAGCACGACTTTGCCTCCGCTCTCATCTGCCGCTGGTGTTGCGTTGCTGCTCTTGGCCAGAAAGACCGAAAGGCCATCGCTGCTTGCTGGCGTGTCCACCTCCATGACCGACTCAAAGAGCCCATTGGAGTTGAGGAGATTGGCAAGTGTCTGGTGTTCCAGTTGTTCTTTCTCTTGTTGCTGCTGCAGGCCCTTGGCGACATCATCAGCCTTCTTGAAAAACGGGTTGAACTCCAGCTCTCCGTTTTCAGAGCCCAGAGAACTAGCAGGAGTGACAGAGGCAATATCCGCAATCGTTGGCACCATCTCATTCGCAGGAGTGCCCAGTGGTTGTGTGTTGCTCTCTGAGGGGGTCATCCATGATCCTGTCTCAGACGGGGTCTTGATGGCTGGCGTCTCGATGGCCGGAGTGTCTGCCGCCACCACACTGGAGCTATGATCACTTCCAGATACAAGCAGCGTGAAAGCCTCATGCGCAAGCAGGGGCTTCAGGTTCTGGAGCACACTTTCAAGCACCTCGCCATGGCCGTTTTCATCTGCAGTCTTGATGATAGCGAGATCGTAGGTCGTCACTCCGGCATCAAGGCCGAGAGCCTTTTTGGTAGGGTCGGCGAGCAGGAACTCTGCTTTCCGCCTGTCCTCGTAGGCCATTTGGACGGCAACCAGAGACTCGGCATTAACAGATGCAAAGTCGTAACGGGAATAGGCAGACCTGGTCGCGTGATAGTGGCGGTCGTCGTGGGAAGAGGAACCCGACTGGAACCACAAACACGAAGTGTCGTGATGAGCCAGGTTGACCTCGAGGACCTTTAGCAAAGGCTTCTTGTAAGCCACCAAGTCAAGTAACATGTCAACCTTGGACATAGGATCTGCAGCTGTGCTTTGCTGGAGCGTGGTTTGCAGTCTGACAAGCCCGTCTTGTCCGAGAGCCGAGATGTCGGGCCTCCAGGTGACGCGGTGGAATGTGTGCGGGTCAGGCTTCGCCCCGGCGTCGAGCTTGGTGATGTGCATCCCTCTTGTGCGTACCAGGAGCGCACCAGTGTCGGGGTCGTGCAGGCTGATGTTCCCAAAGTAGCTCTTGAGCTGGTCTTTGCGGCCACGCTCGGTAAAGACGGCTTCGGCCAGCGCCAGGCCCTGGGTCAGGCCGTGCCGGGGCACAGGGTTGATGACAAGGTCGTCAAGGAGGGACGGTATCATGATGTCCTGGATCCTGCTGCGCTCACCGGCTACAAGCGCCGGGTTTACGCTCTGGAAGCAGGCGTCGAGCACGGCTGGGTGGATGGGATAGTAGGACTGCGGGTCCCATTTCGACTTCGGGGGCTCCAGGTCCAGGCGCGATCGGCATTTCAGCTGGCCGCTGGTGGCTTCAATGCTGGTAATCTTCTGGAAGGCAGGCCCGAATCCCATCCCAATCTCATTCTGAGCCTTGTACCACAGCTTGGCCGATGTGGGACTCCTGAGAGGCGCCCGCCCGGCCTCGTCGAGTGTCTCCTCGATGGCCTCCTGCACGCGGACCAAGCCATGACAATGCTGAATCACGACGTTGCCCTCAGACTCGGTCATTACACGGAACTCATTCCAATCCTTGCTGCCCGCGACCGGGAGAAGCGACGCAAGGACAACAATTGGCCTGTTGTCCTCCACAACGAGGGCTCTCTCGAAGCGAATATTTCGGAAGTGGTACGAGAGCTCATTGGGCGATGCTACGGCCTGGTCCGGGCTGGTAGAGCTGTGCTTCTGGAACATTGCCTCGAGCGCCATGCTGATATATCCAGCAGCAGGCATTAGCACATCCGGGCCCATTGCGTGGTCCCGTAGCCACGGTACATCTGCCAGGCTCAGACGTTTCCTCCACGTTGGCGCTTGCCATGGACTGCCGAGGACCTTGCTGCCAATGAGGTCATGCGTCACGAACTTCTTGAAGCGCCACTCGAGGCTTGCCGTGTTCTCGAACCAGTACTTGATGGAGTGGTTCCAGGTGTAGTTGGGCAGGTCAACGACGACACGTGCATCCGGGCCACAGTCATTCATCCGTGCGAGGTCGACCTGCGCGCCCGCATTGAACAGGTGTCCGGCGACGCCAAACAGAGCCTTGGTGGCATCCGAGGTGCGAGACCACGCAGCTTGATAGACGATGTTCGCGGCAGCCGGGAGAGACTTGAGGATTTGGGATACGGGCCCGGCAAGAGCGCCCGACGGACCAATCTCTATCAGCATGTCGGGCTTGTGCTGGGAGTCCGAGATCATTGCCGACAGTGCCTCGTTGAAGCGAACTGGCCTCACCATGTTGGCTTTCCAGTACGAGGCATCAGTCTTCTGTTGCGCCTGTTGTGACGCGGAGACTGACGAGAACATGGCGACTGGTGTGGCCAACTCGCGGGCAGAGCCAAATTCGTGATCCGCCGTCAAGAGGGTCTCGTATTCCTCGCCGATGACACGCATCAACTCTGAGTGATAGGCAAGGTCCACCTGAAGCAGCCGTGCAAAATGACCAGCCGCTTTAATCTCGTCAGTCAGACTCTGGAGCGCCTCCTTCTTCCCGGAGATAGTAAGACTGGTCGGACTGTTAAAGCACGCAATCCATGCGCTCCCATCGTATCGCTCGAGGAAAGGTGCGGCCGCATCAGCACTTAAACCAACTGCAAGCATGCCGACGTCAGCCTCCGTCCTGTGTTGGCACCTGACCGCTGCCCGGCCCCTATAAAAGGCGGCTTTGATAGCGCTGGCCCGGTCGAGGTAACCTGCCGCATAGGCAGCCGCAATTTCGCCCGACGAGTGTCCAACCACGCTGCTGGGCCGGACGCCCCATTCCTCGAGGATTGCAACGAGACAGAGCTGCAGCGCTGTGACCAGGGGCTGCGAGAATTCGGGCTGCCGCAGGTGCTCCGCAGTCCTGGCTTCGCTGAGCTCAGTTATGAACGACCAGCTGGGTGGGTCCGGGAGCGACTGCACCACGGCGTCGAGCTCAGCCAGGATAGCGCGGGCCTTGGGGAACAAGAGCAGGCTCTTGCCCATCTGTGGCCACTGGGCACCCTGGCCGGTGAAGATGAAGCCGAGGCGTGGCACCTTGACGCTCTTCTTGCCCAGGGTGAAGTCGCCGGGGCGAACCTCACAGCTCCGGGTCGTAACGAAGGCACGGTGGAAGAAGCGCGAGCGGCGTTCCGAAAGGGTGTAGGAAAGGTCCTCCAGGCTCACGCGGACGCGAGGGTCGGCGAGGTGGTCGCACAGGGCCTCGATGTTGCCGCGCAGAGAGGCCGCGTCGTTGGCCGAGACCACGAGCATGTGGGGCCTGGAGGACTGGCTTTCCGCATCGTAGCTGGGATCAATGTCACCGAAGCTCACCATGTCCTCCTCAGATATGTAAGAGGACACGTGGGTCGCCCGATGGTCGAGGGGCGCCTGCTCCAGAATGGCGTGGGAGTTCGAGCCGCCGTAGCCGAACGAGTTCACGCTGGCTCGGCGGATGAGGCCGGCTTGGTCTGGCCAGGGGATGGCGGTTCGTGAGGCTCGAACCCTGTTCCCAGCGAAATCGACTAACAATTAAAACAAACACGGGTCAACTGAAATTCAAATCCCACGACAACGGTTTAATACAATAGAAACAAGTGAAGATCCAGACGGGGACAAGCTGAACGTACTCTTTGGGCTTGGGTTGATAAAAGAGGGCGTGCCCGGTATGATACCCTTCTCGATGCTCAGCAATGCTTTAATCACCCCAGAGCTACCGGCTGACGGCTCGGAATGGCCAAGGTTGGCTTTGACCTGTATGTGAAGATGGTAATCAGCCAACTGCCCTTTGGGTCGGACGCAGTGGTGGACAGGGGTCAATGCATACCGATCCAATAATCAGCGGCCTGTCCGCAGCACGCGATGGAGCGAACACGGAGCCTGCGCCATTGACCTCGGTGGGGTCACCGGCTGGAGTGCCTGTTCCGTGACACTCGAGATACGCAGTGTCATTGAAGTTGCTGATACCGGCAGTAGCATATGCCTGCCTGATTGCGGCCGCCTGTGCTTCCGAACTTGGGCTGGCAATACCGTTTGTCCTGCCGTTACTTTTGGTTGTGTGTACATATTAGCAAAGGAATCATCAGACAAACCGGTAATGGGCGATGAGACGGGCGAAAGCGTAGAAGATTTGGAAGATTTGGAAGCAGTCTTGGGAAGTACACATACCTGGTCGAAGAAGTGCCTCGAATCACTCCACGGATAGGGTCTCGATCCCGGATAGCATCAGCAAGAGGCTTCAATATAATTCCGCTCACAGCCTCGGACTTGACATAGCCATCAGCCGAAGCGTCAAACGTATGACATAGGCCAGTAGGCGAGTGCGCCAGGCCCAAGCTCCCGACGTCTTGGACATGCTCCGGGTTGAGATAGATATTGCTAGTAGCCACGATAGCTGCATTTGCCTCGCCATTCTGCAGCGACTTGACCGCGAAGTGTAGGCCAACCATACTTCCGGAGCATGCCGTGTCGATGGTGACACTAGGCCCTTTGATATTGAGAAAGTGGCTGATCCGATTTGCCATGCCAGCCCGCCCGATGCCGATGACATGGTTGGAAGCACGGTCCAGAGGATCCCGGTTTTGGAGATCGCCATAATCTAACATGATATTCAGCTTCAGGGTCAACCATGGCATGGTGCATCCGCGGAATTGGCTTACCTGTGGCAAACGAGCCCACGAAACACGCAACAGAAGCTCCGTTAAGCCGCTCGAGAGTCATGCCGGCATTTTCAAGTCCCTCAAAGACGACCTCCAGCATTTGACGCTGGTTAGGGTCCATGGAGACCGCCTCGGAGCCAGAGATCTCAAAGAATGAAGCATCAAAGTCGGCCGGATCCATGTCACCGAGGAACATGCCGCCTGGTGGGCGCATCGTGCCCGGCTTGAGTGACCCGTCATAGTGCTTGTCAAGAGTATAACGCGACTCTGGAACATCTCTAGAGGCGATGCCGCCCCGCTCGAGAAACTGCCAGAGTTTCTCAGGTGAATCGTTGCCTCCAGGAAGCCGGCAGGCGAAGCCAATGATGGCGACGGGCTCTTGATGTTGTGGCATTGTGTTTGGTCGTGCTGGTTGGGTTGGAGTGTGACAATCAAAAGCAATGGGTGCCCAGTGGGAGGGAAGAGATTATATACTGATATATTTCTCCTACCATCTAGTAATGCAGCTATCTCGACCGCTTGTTCGGAAAACTCGTCTTCGATCACCGGATAACACACCTTAGCACACTATGCGGCGGTCTCTTCGACTTGCTATCACATACAAACTAAAAGATTATCACCATCATGCTTGGCGCTCCCAAGCATAGAGGTTTGACACATGCATTGAAAGCGTGACATGCATTGATAACAGTATGTGGTATGTCTGTAATCAGATTTACCTTATCACTGACATTGTTACTGCAGTCACATGCACTGTCAGAGGTAAGAAGGTAGGAGGTGATCAGTAAGACGGGGCGGATTATGCTTGGGCCAATCAACTGTGCCATCATGCGTACAGTAAGATTACCTATTTTACTTACTCCTGCATCTGCCCGCAGAGGATGCGAGCCCTGTGCAGAGTCATCACCATGTGGACCTTATCGTGCAGAACTGATTACAGACCATGAATTTTCTCTCGCGTGCTTCTAGCCACGCATGGAACTTTTCAAAGTCGGTAGCCGAAGGTTCTTGGCAGCCTCAATGTTGGTTATACATGGATACCCTTCATTTCCAGTCTAAAATGCTCTACGTGGGTCTCGAGTAGTTTTTGCAAAGTTCCGTCATAGGCGACCGCGTTCAACTGAGTTTCCATCATGGCCTCGCAAAGATATGAAGATTTTGAATGCAAGACGATCGACGGCATCACCTTGCGTGGATGGCTGTACAAGGTGCCGGGCCCAGCTCCCGCTATTATCATGACCCATGGTGTGAGTCCTGATTTAATGATCTCCCCGATAGTCGATTAGCACCTACCTAGTCATGACAGATTCTGGGCAAAATACTCACAATGGGCTTTCCCAAGTAGTTCAACTGCATTAAAGAAATGCTGTTACCGGAGACGGCCGAGAACTTTCACTCGCTCGGCTACAATGTGCTCCTGTACGATCCGCGCACGATTGGGGCCAGCGATGGGATGCCACGTAACCAGTCGAGCCCGTATCAGATGGCTGAGGATGTCTCCGGTATGATCTGACCCCCCTCGTACGCTTGTCGCAAGCGTGAAAACTTCTTGTCGTTGCCTGTCCTAACGTCTTGTTCCGGTGATGCGTCCATGCAGACGTTGTTAGCTACGCTATGACCCTACCCAGCGTTGACAGTCGAAGCATTCTGCTCTGGGCCATGTCCTTCGGGGCAGCCGTAAACGCTTGCACCGTGGCGGTCGACCGGAGACCACTTGGCCTCGTCATGGTCTGCCCCCTGCTCAGCTTCGTCCGCGACGACCGGAGGGAGCAGGCGTTCGCCCAGCTGATGCGAGACCGCCAGGCACAGCTCAAGGGCAGCCAGCCACTTGCTATGAAGCCCTTCAACGCCAAGGCTGACAACCTCATCGGTATGGGAGGTGCTGGCGGCCCCGGGGGCATTGAGGCCAGGGATCTGATGCAGGCGGCCACCGAGCGCGGGCATCCAAACTTTGGCGACAAGATCACTCTGCAGACCTATCACAAGCTGGCACTATTCAGGCCCAAGGAAATAATGGCCACTATTGAAAAGATTCCTGTCTTGATGATCATCCCGGAACTGGACAACATTTCAAGCCCGGCTGAGCAGCAAGAAGCATTTGATCTTATGAAGACGAAGAAGAGGCTCTACTGGGCAAAGAACAAAGGTCATCTATCAATACTGACGGGAGATGGGTCTCCTGAAGTTTTCCAGGCGACGGCAGATTTCTATCGCGACGCGATCGCAGGGAACGTTGAGTAAAAGTAGCATGCATACAAATGGATGGCGACGGAATAGGATTAGATTCAATGTTTGATACCTGATTCCCAAGACCTACAATACCGTGCTTTGGTAGGCGGCAAAAACTGTCACCATGATCTCAATCGCCATTCTTTTACGCCTAGTTACCTAGGTGCCCCAGGGTTGACCCTGGTCTTCGAATTATTTTCAGCGATCAGTCCACCACAAAACCATTTCTGAGAGAAAGACATTTGTGCAGTCACCTCTGCGTCAATCTTTATAAAAATATTATTGTGCTTCGAAAGTGCTGACGGAAACAAGTGTACTGTCTATATTAATACAGTTTCATCCTCTAAAGACGGGCTAGAATCATTTCAAAATATTCCATGGGCTGCAATCTGAGATTGAGAGACACGTAACATTACGTCGACATGCTATGTGTGACAGATTTGTCTTATGTCAAGGTCACTTCGTTCCTAAGCTCTCCCCCATTCCTTGTTCCAGAAAACAAAAACCAAGAGGAAAGAAGGAAAGAAAACAGGACCTCCTCCCATCCGCACAAACTAGTTCAGAGCTCGTCCGCCGCAACTAATTCCTGACTCGGACCTGCAAGCCCTTGCTTCCCTTGGCGGGGACAGGTATGATCATGTCATGGTTCGCGTCAATGTCACGAGCCCTCTCGGTATTGTAAAGCTCGAGCGTGCGGCCTTTCTGCCCGCGGTATACATCGTACTTGCGGAAGATGGTGGCCAGCACAACTGCTATTTCGCGCCGTGCGAGATTCATCCTGGTCGATGGTGATAGAACGTCAGAACAGCTACACTCCACAGAAGCTTTCCATGGTCCCTGTGGGCCATGACATCAAACCAAGAAAAATAAAGTTGAAATCATGCGGCAAGGAGACTTACCCGAGACAACTCCGCGTGCCTCTGGAGAAGCCCAAGAATGCGCGGGCCAGCTTGGGATTATCAATCCACCGCTGGGGACGGAACTCATACGGGTCCTCGAAGATGTCCGGATTCATGTGCATTGCCAGGGGGCTCACGCTGACCAGGAAGCCCGCGGGGACCACAAGCTCGCGGCCCGTGGCGCCGGGGCGCTTGTCATCGAGGTAGACGACAGGGTCTGACGCAGGCACCCGCATCTGCCTGTTCATGACTCCCGGGTGCAGGCGGACGACCTCCTGCACGACGGCGTTGAAGAATGGCAGGCCGTCGACCTGCGCAAACGTTGGCGCCGCCTCGGCGTCCGGGATCGCGGTCGCCAGCTCCTCGCGGAGCTTCGCCAGCACTGGGGGGTTTGCGAGGAGCTCGTAGACGGCGGCCTGCAGGGTGAAGGCCGTCGTGCCCTCGCCGGCGAATATGACGAGCTGTGCCTCGCTTGCTAGTCTCAGGTCTGTCTTGTCCTCGGGTGGAAGGTTGCTGTTCAGGATGCCTTCGAAGATCGTGCTCTTGACTCGTTCCGGGTTGGGAGACGCCCTGATCTCGCGGACCTTATCGATCCACCACTGCAGAGGTTCTCAGTTATCAGATGACAGGTTGTGGCCAACAGGAGACTTGGGGTTTTGGTTGGTAGTAGACTGGGATCTTGCACTCACTGATTTCTTGTCGACGAGCTCAGCCAAGGTGGGCATCACAGCTTTGACAAACCAGTTCGGCGTGTTCTGGATAAGCATGGCAAACCATGGGAAGAAGATCATGACGTGGTTTAGGCCGAAAAAGAGATCGGTGGCGTCGAAATATGGCTTTCCGAAATCCTCACGGTCCATGAAACCCAGACAGTCGCCAAAGGCGTACTGGTTTATCACGTCGCTGGTGCAAGCCTTGAAAACATGATGCAGCGCCAAGGGGGCTGATCCCGCTTCTGCAGACTGCTCAAGGCGGCCCATGAGATTCGCCATTTTACTCGTAAGGATAGGTTCCAGCTGTCGGATGCTGGCGGTTGAGAAGAACCCCGAGACCGCTGCCCGTCGATGTCTGTGCGTGTCGTGGTCCACCGTGGTGACCATCGAGGCAGGAGTGCCTGTTTTCTTGGCCAGACTCGGGTGCCGGTTCGTCTTTTTTGAAGGGCCAGCAAGCACAGAGTCGATGAAGTCGGGGTCATTGTAATGGACCTCGATTGGGTTTATTCGCACGACGGGTCCTGCATCCGGACTCAGTACGCTGACTATTTGACCATGTCGCCTGTGTGTCGAATTCAACAGCCAGTGGCAGTGCGCAAAATTTCTCACCATATTGTTTGTGCAATTCTTCAAGCTTACGGAAGAATTGACCACCAAGCCAGACCTCGTAGAATCCCTCATACCAGAACGTCAAGGCTGTGTGAGGTTTTGGTCAGTCCACAATAGATATTGGCAGCAGATGTAGGAGTTGAACTTTCAATGAGTCATACTCACCGGCGAGCCTTGGGCCCGGGATGTTTGAAATAGGCGACAGAAATACTACAAATAAGTCAAATTAGAAACAACTAGTCTTGCTTGCGCCGATCGAGAAATAACGCCTTCGATGGCAGTAGCAAGGCTCAAAACTCACATCGATAAATCCCTACGGAGAGGACCCATGTAAGACCAAAAGTGGCAAGGAGGAAAGCAGCTTTGGTGCCCAGATCGTCAACAGATGCATCACCTAAACCAGGTATGAGAGAGTTTGGGCCTCTGAACAGAGATGGCAAAATCTCTGGTAAGTCGGACATGGTATCGCTTGCTGTCAACTTGTGGATAATTCGCTGTGTGACGAATTGAATTGTGCGAGAAGCACACACAGTCCAAATAAGATACCCGCGCAGGCGTTTGTATCGTTTTCATTTACTCAACCACTGTACTATAACGAAATAATATTTGCACCATGTTGATGCGTGTTGCTGTCATCCCCGGAGCCATTCCTCTATGCAGAATCATCTCGACGAGACGCCATCGCGGTCAGTCATTACATGTAAGTGAGACGGGAGACATGAGTAAGTAAGCAGCAAAGCATCCCTGCATATGCCTCGATTATTCCGCATGTCAAGCAAAGTAAGCTGCAGAAAAAGTGGCGTCAAGGTCATCAAACACGATTGCTGGAGTCTAGTGCCCTATGCGGGAGTTGTGGTAGCGCCATATGCATGATGACCATCTGCAGACGTTCAGAACCCACGCATGCTAGTGTCCTTTCACCTATTTTGTAACAGAGGCCCCAAAAATCCATTGGTGATACATTCCCGTCTAAAGCTCTGGTTTTTATATATGCCGAGCCAATCTGTAAATGCTACAACACACTTCGGCCTCTGCAAGTAATTTTCACCGCCTCGACAATATGGAGACTCTTAACCAGACACTTGCAGACCCGTGGCCCGTTACGCGATTGGGCCCCGAGCAAGGGTTGATCCGGGATTTGTCCCGTTTCGCGGTTTCCCTTTCTCTGGCTTTCATAACTGCTCGACTTGTCTGTATTGGAGTATACCGGCGTAAGGAACCCTAGCCTATATGTTCTAGCAACTTTGAAAGTACTGGACTTGCCTGTGGGCTAACGCGAATGTCCGGCGCAATAGTGTATTTCTCGCCGCTCGGGAAAGCCGGAATTCCAGGGCCCAAATTAGCTGGTACGAAGCGTCCGTGACTTCGCTGATTAGAGGACAACTCTGACATCAAGCAGCGCTGAGCTTCTGGTACGAGGCTTATCATGGCGGGAAGATGTTTCTGAAGGTCAAGGACCTTCATCGAAAGTACGGTAAGTGTGTCCATTGTCCTGAGTGATCCGCGTAAATCATTCAACCGTGATATAGGACCTATCGTACGAATCACGCCCGACGAGGTGCATTTTGATGACCCGTCCGCTATCGACCAAGTGTACCCGACTCTTGGGAGGAAGACCGACAAGCCCGACTGGCTAGACGCGAGGACCGGAGGTCTGTTATTTGTGGTGCGATGTGCCAGTCTACAACGCAAAAGTTGACTCGCTCCTTTTCAGTGCCTGGTTCCACCTTTTCCACCGTCCACCACGACCAGCATCGCCAGCGTCGTAACACGGTCAGCCCGTTCTTCTCTCCCGCGAGTGTCCACAGGCTGGAACACATCCTGAAAGACAATTTGAACAAAATGCTGGCCAGACTTGACCAGCATGGTAGGAATGGCGATGTTGTGCAGATTCACTACGTCTTCAAGGCTTTGGCCAGTGACTTGATCACTTTCTACTCATTTGACCAGTCAATGAACCACTTGGATGCGACTGACTACGGAAGAGGCGACATGGATGCATCCGACAAACTTTTTTTCCTCACCCACATCGGCAAGGTATTGCCTTGGGTAATGAAGGTTTACGCACATGCCCCAGGATGGATCATTCGCCTCCTGCTGCCTGACGTGTATGAACAACGAAAACGCCGAGACGTATGTGTTCTTCATAGCCTTTTCCGTCCTCCTGACTAAGTCCTACTGCCGAAGTTATTTATTTCGTTACATTTAGATATGGACAGGAAACTAATTGACTTCGCGCTATTCCGTTGTACCAGTGGTGGAGTAATGCAGTCACCGATATCAAAACCTCACCCGACCCGCAAAGAATTAAGAAGACCATCTTCGAAGGTATTCTAAACAGCAAGCTGCCTGATTCTGACAAAACGGATCTCAGGCTGGCAAGTGAGGCACAGCTGATGGTGTTCGCCGGCGAGGGCACAACTGGTGCGTGACCTGGGGGAAACAGAACGTCAGGACGCACACCCAATCAGCTAACATACTTCCACCATGACAGCGTGGACTATGCACGCCGCTCTTTACGAGATCCTTGACCACCCTGAGGTGTACAAGAAACTCAAAGCCGAGCTCGCCACACTCACGGCAACATCAGACGGGATTCCATCTCTTAATGAGGTCGAAGCGTTGCCCTACCTTCACGCTGTTGTCCAAGAGACCGTGCGAATACACCCTGGTGTTATGAGCAGACAGATCAGAGTTTCTCCAGATGCACCGATTGTTTACAAGGACAAGGCCATTGGTAAGACGTATGCGGTTCCGCCGGGCAGCGTTCACAGCATGTCGCCGTACGACACGCATATGAATGGGGAGTACTTTTCAGATCCATATGAATTCATCCCAGAGCGGTGGATCGACAACCAGGCTTTGTCGAGATTCTTCATCGGCTTTGCTCGTGGCGCACGAAATTGTCTCGGGTAAGGAACCCCACCTGTCTCTTGCACTCACCAGTGTCAAGAGACAATCATTCTGAAATAAGCTCACGTATCTACAGTATCTCGCTCGCAAGGCGTGAGGTGGCTATCACGCTGGCTACTTTGTTGCTCAAGTACGACAAGTACACTGGTCAGAGCGGGCCGACGATGGAGGTGATTGATACGCATCGACAGCGTGACCTCGATCCTCACTTCGAATTCATTCAGCCATTTCCTGCCAGGGACAGCTCGGGTGTTCAGATCAAGTTTAGAGTTTAAAAAGAATTCATGGTGTCGCATTGACAGGGTTTCAGTCACGTATCGGAGAAGACGCACGTGTAGCAGCTGGTCAGTCCGTGGCAAGCTCCATCGAGGAAGTGATGCGAAGGGCGAAGGCGCTTCTAGTGGACTGGAATGTTACAGCTCAAATGAACATTAGTAGACTTACGCTTCAGTTCAAGGCAGTATTTGAAAGCATTACTTCTTGGATAAATTCACGGGAGTTCGAGTGATACAGAGCCCGGATCACTCGTGTGCCAGCAATCGATGTAAACCTTCTATGTATCTCGGGAAAATTGCAGACGGTACTCCAAGCCTCAGAGCCAACGGTTACGCTGCACATCGGAATCTGACTGAGTGAGATTGCGTGTCAGCATGTGCTTACCGCGATTGTCATAGAAGCCCGATTGCAGGTGACTTGCATGCCAAGCATTAGCCTTGGCCAGAGTCCAAGATGCAGGCTCCGTCCCGGCCGAGGGGGAATACAAGTACTAAATATAATTCAAAATTGAGTATTTATGGTCAGTGAGAATTCGTTCGTATCTCACCAATTTGGCCGTGATTCGTCATTAACTGATTTTGATCTGGGCAATGAACGTTTTCGAGATTGCATTTCTTTACTCGACACAACTGCTTCCACCGAGTTTTGCTGCTGCATGATGCCCCGAAAAGAGACCTTCCTGGTTCGCCCACCTGTCCACGATGGACGTCAAGAGGAGCTTGAATTGTGTGCGCTAGACCTGGTCATCAACCAGCATTACAATAACTACGCGTTCATGCTCCAGGTTCACCATGATCAAAACAAGACCGACATTCTGCGCTCGTTCAGGGGTGCGCTCGCAAATACGATTGGGGAATGCCGCCACATTGCTGGCCATTTGCATCAGAACAAACACGGCAACATCTCGATCATTACAAACCCTGACAGTATCGTGCCATTGGACGTCCAATGGTTTGACGTGGCTGATGATCGGTACCCATCCTTCGACGCCCTGGAAGGAGCACACTTCCATGGCGCCAGTCTGGGGGAACCTGCCTCTCTAACCATCGCGGGCATGACAATGTCCAGTTGCGCCTCTGTCCACATCAACCCCCCTGTCGCCGGGTTCCAGCTGACCTTCATCCCTGGAGGCGTCATCCTCACAGTCTGCCTGCACCATTTCGCCATGGATGTCGTAGGCGCAAGTGGCCTGGTCCACCATCTCGCGGCGCACTGTCGCTCGATCCTGCGTGGAACACCAAGGCCAACCTGGGATAAGAGTCTGGTGGACAGGTCTCGTTTCCAGCGCCGGGTGGAGGCCATGCGAGACGCTCCCCCTCGTCCCCCACCCAACCTCGAGTGGAAGCCATGCACGGCACTGCTGTTCCACGCCGAGGAAAAAGCATTGGCTGAGTTGAAGTTGCAAGCCGCGCCAGCGGATGGATCCTGGGTTTCGACCTACGATGTGCTTAGCGCCTTTCTGTGGCGGGTGCTCTTGAGAAACAGGGCGCGCATATATAACTTCGATCTTGGATTGCCAGCTATTTTTGCAGAGTCCATCAACATGCGTAATCGAGGTGAGACCTTTTCTCAATTCAACCATTAATACTGAGTTATCTAAAATTAGCTCCCTACAATTGCTGACTCTCAATGCCGCAGTTAATCCTCCTCTGCCCGAGAGGTACCAGGGAAACTTCCAATGTGCCGGCTTATCAACGCAACAGGAACGACAATTTAGCGTCTCTGAAGTCATTTCCGAGGCACCACTGCGTGAACTTGCAGCATACATCCGCAAAATCACAACTTCTGTTTCCGAGCAGTCTGTAGAGGACACAATCGACATGGTGTCTTTTATCAGAGACAAGTCAGATCTCTACTTCCGCCAAGACACCATGCCACAGACGTCCATGATCATGACAGACTGGAGGGACATCGATGTGGTTAATGCCGACTTCGGGTTTGGCCGGCCCGTGGCAATGCGGCAGCTGGCCGACATGGTTGTCAAGAACCTGGTCGTCATCTACCCACGCAGAACGCCAAGGGGTGGGTCTGGTCCAGGATTGGAGGTCGTGGTGCCCTTCGAGAGCCATGAGGTGGACATGCTGCTGAATGATTCTGAAATGAGTCAGGTTTTCACATTCAGAGGCATCGATGCAAAAGACCCTTAGAATCCATTACCGTGATGTATTTCTCACACATGCCTCTTTTTCATTAATTTGCAAGTTGACTGTCCACTAGATACAGAACGATCTAGCACTGGCCACGGTCATGGCATTGAAAAAAGTGTGATAGCGTCCAGAAACATCACCATACTATCGTCCAAGTCTGTGACTGTACCTGACGAGCGAGTCACTGTCAAGGTGTTTATAGGTATGGGGCCAGTCTGAAGGCTTCCCTGTCCTGAGGTCGTCGGGTTGACAACACTTAATCTTGGCAATGATGCTTTCTCTAAATCTAAGAATGCTTCTCATTGAACTAATTGATATACGCATGTCGAATACAATCCATGATTTCTAAGTTGAAAGGTATTCTTACGTGCAATGGACAAAAGCGTTAGTCTGAAGAAACAAGATAGGAATATTGTAGATTTTAATGAGCGTGTTGCATGATGAAGCCATTACATAGCTATCGCCTGGCTTCGTCTCAATCTGCAAGCACCTGGTAAATTAAGAGTATTCTCTTTGCTTGGTCCTTTCGAAAAAAAACTTATTTTAGTCACTTCGCAGCAACAGCATGTGACGAAACAATTTCCGGCGCCGTTGGTCGTAAAATCAATGTAACTATTCCCCAGGGGCATCTTATACAGCCGAACTTTCGTCGGTTTGATCTCTCTGCGCTAGCTGCTCTGACAGCGTCCATAAAATTTCTTATTGGTCAAATGATTCGACTCTGCGGGCTGAATGTAATTGCAACTCTCAATTATTAGGAATGCATCACATCTATCGAGTCCCTCTTGACTGCAAGAGTCCACAATCGCGAAGCCACAGAGAAATCCGTGTCACATGTAAACAGATCGGTCGGGTGAACCTACAGTATGTTGGAGCTAGCGCCTCCTTCCCGTCACTAGCGCTGAGCGAACCCACCCTGTCCCTGATCATCCGCCCTGGTGGCTGCGCCATCATACTTCATGCACGGTAATATGCAAGGTAATCATGCATTAGTCCCACAGTAATCAACTTGATCATTACCTCTATGTAGTGTAAAGCACAGCTAAAAGGTAGCTGGTAATCGTTGCTTATTAGGCAGTGTAATCGTCGTTCAGCCTCAACTTTTCAGCTGTTGCCTGCGACACCCAACAGCCCACACGGTAAGGACCCGTGGACGTCTTTTTACCGGATTCGGGCCTGTGCCGCAGTTTGTATGTAGCACAGGATTCCTGGGCGTGAGCTGGATTTGTAATAACAGATTTGTAATATGAGTACTAGTAATGGGGTGAGACCTTGTGTGCAGTCAGCGTACAAAGAAGCCAATAAGTACAAAGCTCATCTATGCTGGGCTCAGACTACCGGAAGTGTTCCCTCCTCACGATAAACACCCGCACAACTTCAACTTTCCATTGGCCTTTGACAGTACTTGCATTCACCCAATACGCTTTAGCTTCACATCACTGAATAAAAATGGCACAAACTGTTGTCCTCATCACCGGAGGGAACCGTGGTCTTGGGCTCGGGCTTGCCAAGCGCTTTTTGGCGCGTCCAAACCAGGTTAGTACCATAAAGCTGGTGCTGAAACATTCAGCTCTTGTTAACCAGGTGGCCAGGTTGTAATCACGCCAGTGCGCAACCCGCAGCACGAGACTGTCAAGGCTCTGGGTGACCTGCCCAAAGGCGAGGGTAGCAAGCTGATTGTGACGGACACCCCATACGATGCCAAGTCTGAGCAGGCTGCCTTCGACGTCGCCAAGGAGCTCAAGGAAAAGCATGGCATCACACACCTCGACATTGTCCTTGCCAATGCTGGCGGTGGTCTTGTCTACCCCTCGGTCAAGGATGTCAAGCGGAGCGAGATCCAAGAGCACATAGAGCTCAACGTTTACAGTGTGGTGTCGCTGTACCAAGCCACCCGCGACCTACTAAAGGAGTCTGCTGGTCCGGCCACGTTCGCAATCATGGGTTCCAGTGCTGGCTCTCTTGGGTATGTCGAGAAGACTTTCCCCCCAAAAAAAGAATCACGAGGATGAAAAAGGCTAACAGAATGTCTGCACAGACGCCAACCCCCAGTGCCGAATGCGGCGTACGGAGCAGCCAAGTGCACACTGCCTTGGTACGCTCTCCGCATCAGCGCTGAGGACGAGTGGCTGAACTCTTATGTTCTGGACCCCGGCTTTGTCAAGACAGACGGTGGCAACAGCGCTGCCAGGACTTTTGGTATGGAGGAGGCGCCTACCACGGTCGATGAGTCCACAGATGGCATGTTCGCCGTCATCACCGGGGCGACCAAGGAGAAACTTGGCGGAAAGGTTGTTCTGTACACTGGCGAGGTTCAGATATATTGAGTGCAGTACTCGGTCTATATGTATGGGGCAAAAGGGTGGCCTTCGGCCAGTGTTTGAAGATTTTCGAAACTCTTGTATCAAGTTGGATAGGGCATTCTCATCGAACATTTTCCCTTCCTTTTTTTGAAGCATCATCCGTGCCACGGTCCTAAAGTCAAGCATCACATACCTATCTATATATCTAACTAGACCAGCCAGCCAATTCGTGTTCACACAACAACAATGATCTTATCTTCACACCCAGTTCAAGGTCCTGACAATTGCTTGTAGCTAATTGAAACTCCGATGTATTTGCTCATCAGTTTGTGATTGCAGATAGTGAAACTTACAACATTCCTTTTATTAGAGTTATAGAGCCAGCATCGGCTCACGCTCATATTATGCCACTGTTTCAAAGTTTCGGACGAAAGTTTTTGGATTCTGTGTCGAAACTACCAGCAGGTGAATGAGATACAGTGAAGAAACAGATGCACAAGTCTTCTCCCTAGCAGAACTCGCAGGGGGATTCGGTGCAATTACACTCTCACTATTGAAAACTTCTCACCTTCCGTAAGATATATGCATCACAGAAAAAGAACCCATCAAGCTCCAAGAAGAGTTCGCTATATGTACTTCATCTATCTTTCCAAGTTCTAGTACTATACATTGTGGGATGATCCCTTTAACAAGACTCTATAGGAAGGGGGATAGAAAATAATAAGCAAGGAGAAACAGTCATCCCCTAAAAAAGAATGTAATGAAGAGAAAGAACGAAATAAAGAGCATCAATGTGGGATGCTGATTGTGTGACATGTGGGCACTTTGAGAATATCGCGTGGGTGGGATCCTCAGGCTTTGCACAAATGACCATCGTCCTTGAGTGTATAGGCATCATGCCCAACACCCGGACGGTTCCAGAAGACGTAGCCGGGATCGTACTTTTGCTTAATGGTCGAAAGATTGTCATAAGTGTTGCCGTAGTAGTCCTCCTTCCAGTACTTGTAATCGTAGGTAGCCTCGTTCATATAAGATCCGCCTCCCGGGGTGATGGCGCGTAGGCCCTCCTGCCACTCGTTGATCTGGGCGTTGATAGTTGTGAGGTCGGTGCTGCTCGCTTCCGGGTCGTTCAGGATGACGAGGTTGTTCAGATAGAGAGAGTCGCGCCACGGGTCGAAGACGGCATTGTCGCCGGGCCTGTTCCCAGCGCGGCTGTGCGTGACGTTTTGGGACATTATGTAGAAGAGTGCGTTCGGGTAGTCGAGAATCTCCTTGTACACCTCAGTGAGCTCAGAAAGCCTCCCGTCGTCCCTCACTGCGTCCCGCGGAATGAGTCTGTTGCCCACAGAGTCGTTCCGAGTCCATACGCTCGGGCCCTCGTAGTATTCATAGTGCTGTGCAAATGTGTCGTGTGCTCGGACGTCCCTGACCGCGGTGATGTTGAGCCTGGACAGCTCCTCGTAGAACGGCGCGAGCCCAGCATTGACATCTTCGACACTGCCGTCCGGTAGCGTCAGGTAGTTCAATGAGAAGAACCCCTTGGACAACAACGCCATGGTGGTAAAGCCGGGGATGGTGTCGAGGACGAGAAGGGTCTTCTGCCACGCCTCGACCGCTGCCCAATATTTGACGGGATCTTCCTCGGTGAAACTAAGTGTCGCCCCGGCCACGGGTCCATCTTCGTATGCCTTCATCGTGACTGACAAGACGAGGGCGAAGTTAGCAGGGCCACCGCCGCTGAGAGCCCAGAACAAATCGGCATTATTCTGACGCGAGGCGGTGAGATGACGACCGTCTGCCGTGACAACCTCGTACTCAAGCGTCTGGTCTGCTCCCAATCCATAAGAAGCGGACAGGGGCCCATGGCCTCCAGACTGAACCCAACCGCCGGCGGCGCCAACCGTTGGACAGCCTCCGCCGGTGACACGGAGACCGTGAGCTGATGCGAGCTCGTACAGCTCCTGCACCTGGATTCCAGCACCAATCCGCCCAGCAGGGCCAGTGTATTCTGGAGACGAATAATCAAAGAAGCTGCTCTCTTTCAGGTGATGGGTCCACACGCCCAAGGATCCCTTGCCCAAGTTTCTGCCAAGGAAGTCATGGCCCGTGTTCTTGATGCTGAGTCGGATGTTATGGTCGCGTGCAAAGTTAACTGCTGCGACAGCTGAAGCGGCGTCTGAGACGTTGACGGCATAAGATGCCAGGTTACCCAAAGAGCAAGTCGCATTTTGCATGATCGAGTCCGCGGAGAAAGGTCCATAGAACGGGCTGCATGTAGTTCCCTGGAACAACATGCTTTGCACATTGACGGGATCTGTCAGGCTGAGCAACCTGTTAGTCCACATGTCCGGCAATCAGTCTGTGCTGAGGATCTACTCACAAACGGTCTAGGCCCGCCCAGTTGTCCCGCACCGACGCGCAGGCAGTCTCATCTGCCTGTGACCCGTAGCAGGGCTGGCCAAGAGGAACTCCGGCGATCAGCCTCCCGTTGACTGTGCGGTTCAGCCTGGACCAGTCGTGTTGGCTCGGCCAGCCTGCGTCTCCGGGCAGATAACGACATGTTTGATTCTGGGTTCCGGGCACTAACGGCGCAGCCTGCGACAAGAGAGCTGTGCCGGAGAGGACAACCAAGGCCTTTGTGTAGAGAGACGGAATTTGAGACATCCTGAATGCTTAAAGTGGAATGTTGGCTCGATACAGCCCCATCTCGAGTCTCTCGACTGTCGTCTGATCTTTATATTCTTGCACAAGGACTCCAAAACGTATCTTCTTCCTCCATACGTCTTATCGCCACGATTGAACTCGGGTGTATTACAAAGTCAGCTGTTTGGCCAAATCCTGTTTGGCGGTGGGGGCCAAGCTCAGCCTCACGGCGCTCCCAGAACGGCTAAACCGCCAGACGTGTGGATGGTGACACTTCCAGCTTCATCGTGGCGGCCTCGCCGGGTAAGCAAGTCAACTTTGATTACCACGGATTTTGGTGAAGCAAGCCCCCAATGTAATCAAGGCGTTTTGTGATTACATGTTGTTCACGCGTTGGTTTGCGCCGGCGAAAACGAAGGATTGCGGCAGGATTCGAAGGAACTGCCTCACCAGTGACGTTAGCTCAGGGGTGAGTAATGTGTATGGCGCGTGTCACGAGGCTAAAATCAGAGGCGAACCGCCTGGTGTCCATATGTCGATTGAAATTAGTTAAGTCGACCCGAGACTTCGATATCTAGTAGTAGAGATTGCGGAGTCTGGCACCACGGTACATGTAATGGCAGTGAATGAATGCAGCCACCAAATGCAGCCATGTGAGCACAACATACCCTCCACTGGCACTGCGGAACTTCCCGCAATAGTTTATGCAGAGAAAAAAAAAATGGCTTGTCAGGCAATAGAGGACCATAGCGATCGTTTCTACAAGACCCGTTCACGCCCAAGGCATGGCCGAGTAATAGCCTTCACGGAAACTCTACTTTGTGCCACGGTATTCACGGCCGCCAACGTCCCATGTGATCTGGAACCCGCAGCCTAAGGCTACAGGTATTGGATGTTGTATGCCTGATGCCAGTCCACACCGCGCAATTTACGAGTCGGGGGTGCATTGCCTGAGAGTATGTGTGATGGACATAGCGTTTCGGCCCTGGCAAACCTCTCATTTGGGCATCCCGCTGCCAGCGGCAGGGCATCTGGGATCTCCTCACATCGCCAAGTTGTTGGACGGTAGACACGCTGCTTAGCTGGTACGGACATAGCAGCCCCGGCAGCTGCACCCTGTCACGAGATCTCGTTCGCAGCCTCGATCTGGCTTGGAAGTGCGAAACTATCCCGCAGCACCGTGTTCCGCGTCTTGGCGAGCTCAAACTCCTTGGAAGATTCGTTGTCTGGGTCTGCCGGTGGCTTGATGGGATCACTGAGAGAATCGCGCGGTTCATCAAGGTGTTAGCATCTCCAACGTCCCCGCCGGTATAGGTGAAAGATATGGTGTTAAACTCATCAAAGAAGTGAGAGATAGAGGTAAAGTTAAAATAGAGGCCTATTATAGCTTTCTTAGCCTTCTTATCAGATAGTATATCATGATCAGCGCCTAGCCTAATTGTGGGCGCCCGTTGGGATCAACGGTGATTTAATCTAAGTCGTACACGTCTGAGCGCGTACCAGGTTGAGCAATTAAGTTGTTGGAAAAGTAACTACTCAAAACCCGCATAACCTCTCTCAAGGGCTACGCTTGCTTTTAATCAAGCACCGATTCTTTAAGTAGTGGCCATAACGTGTATAGATAGGCTAGGTCCCCAAGCCTCACTGGTCTAGTGTGCGGCGGGGTTTATGGCACAGCCACCCAAGTTCCAAGGTAACCACCAAAAGCATGTCGATGTGCCTATCAAGCCACGCGAATCGAAGGCTGCCAACCCTATACAGGCAGTGTCGTCGGCCTAAGCCCACATACAACTCTAAGCAGGCTCAGGAAGGGCACCTGGCTGCGCAGGAGGTTTTGGAGACAAGGTGACGGTCAAAACACCAGCCTTCCGTAGATCGGTTATGGTTTGCCTCCCAATTCCCCATATGTGTCGTAAGAGGACAGATATACGTGTCATCGCTCAGCAACAAGTAGCCAAATGGGCTGATCTCAGTGCATTCTCGCATTACAGGAGCGTCTCCTCTCCGAGCCTCTTTGTTCCAGGTTCTATTATACCAAAAAACACGTTCCTCGTGGCTTGTGGTCTCCCCCTTCTCAGGCAGAGATTTGTGTTTTGGTCTGGGACTTGAATCAGGCAAACATGCCATTGAAAGTGACCAATTTCTGACACGACACTAATTAAAATCGATGTATTGTCGTAATGAAGTCATAAGTCCATCACTCGTTCACATTTGCCTATTAATGATGCCCAGTCATGCTCAACTTGAATGTTTAAGCGCGCAATAATTGCCATCACCAAGTCTGCTGAAGAGCGAATTAGCCACAAGGTACCCAAAGCAGGTACTACATCAGTTTGCTGCATGCATTTAACCATGAGCGTACCAAACACAAGAAGTAGACTCTATCCGGTTTCACATCTGAGTCAACTCCATCTGCCCACCGTGGTACATATTATGAATCATGCTCGCCTGCAATGCATGCTCCGGTTGGGCCCTTTGATCAAAGCTGTCTCCCCTCGGTGTATTATTACCGTCAAATAAGCGGAGTACTACGTTGTCTTTCTCGGCCAGGCCAAGTGCCGACTACATCAATGGTACAGGTTTGACCAGCGACTCGTGTATCTCCACGGACATTCGCGTTCCGGGCAGCAAATAATGGATCAGATGGCCAGATTTCATGATCTCAGAGCCTTTCTGATGAGTTTGCACCCCCTCATAGGTCCCCTAAAACATCATCTTGGGGTGCCCCGGAACGCACAACGGAAAATGTCAAGACGTCAACGGAGTTCGTCAGAAGCAATCAGGTGGATGGTCGGTCAAAGTTTTCAAGTAGTTCTGAAGAGATGATTAAGGTCGAATGGGACCTATGAATGGAGCTAATACGGCCAAGAGCCATTTATTTACAGTTGGAATCCATTTGCAACCTAGCCCTTGAGATATGTTTCCTAGCACCATAGGCTCTACATCCACCCCCCACAGCATCATCTTCTTCATTCTATAGTCTTTGCCGCTGAAGCCCTCTTCAGATCTTCAGCTGATAGAGTGATGGTCTGGAAGACATGTATCGGAGATCTGGAGCCTTCCTGACGGTCTACTCCCAGCGCCTCAGATTCGGTCCCCGATGTGCTTCTTGGGGCCGACATATCTGGGGTAACAATCTCGAAGGTGACTGACACCGGTGTCTCAGTAGACGCCTCTTCTTCAGCTGAATCTCTGAATGGGTTCTGGTGAAGTGGCGAGGACCTCAAAGTGTAATGTCTCTGTAGTCCCGGGCCCTCATCTTTGTTTGTCCCCAGCGGTGCTAATACCAATTCCAAGTCACTCAGGTCAGGCTCAGGCTCCCCATCCGTCTCCTCCGGCTGAGTAGCAAGATCATTTGTTTGTGGACGGTGCTCCGTACCAGGCACCTGCAGCCAGGTCGATGACCTGCGCTTGCTTTCCTTTCCTTGCGTTGCAGCCGCCTCCCGTGTCACTGCCTGTTGTAACGCCGATGGTGGTCGAGAGAGGGACCCACGCAGACTGCATTCCTTCGAACCGCTTCGGAAACTGCTGGCCTCGACAGGGGCTGGCACGCTCACTCTGCGCACGGTTTGTTGTATCACTGATTTGGGACTGAGAGGTTCCAGGTCTGCGCCCAGTGACACCTCAGTTGCAGCCCAGGAGAACCTGGTTTGTTCTGATTTGGATGGCAGCGAGACAGTCCATATCTCGGTGGCAACAATACGATCAGCGGGTCGTTCGTAAGGGCCCAGAGGGTCGTCGTGGTCGTGGTTGTGAACCAGTCCCTTCTCATCAGCGACACTCTGTGCGTGTCTTCGTTGGGACTGTCTCCGTAGGTAGTATCTCCAGAGCAAGGCGAAGGCGAAGATGAATGCGAACACACCACCCAATACGCCTGCCACGAGAGCAGCGGGGAACTGCGTCGATCTGTCTGAAATGGCACCCTGCGCGGCCCCTGGAGTCGCTATCACCGTCTGTGTTGGAATGGATGTGAAGGTTGTTGCTTGGCCGATGGGTGAATTGAAAGCCGTGCTGGCGAATGTGCTTGGGACAAGAGGATTATTGACAGGGTTTAAAGTAGTCGCTGTCCTGGTTGGGAGTGATTCTATGAAGGAACCCCGAGATGAGGTGCTTGTCAACATCACAGGTGTTGGCAAGATCAGCTGAGGGAACGAGCTCGTGGTGGGCTCCTGTGGTGGAGGTGAAGCCATCTCGGGCGGCGGGGGCGGCGGGATTACGGGAGTGAGCGTGCTTGCGGGAGGGGTCAAAGATACTGTGACGATTTCGGGTGGGGAACTAGTCGTGATAATTACTGCGGGAGGCGGAGGAGGCGGTGGTGTGGCTTCACTGGCTTCCTCCGATGTCGAGGTGACGAGATCCGGTGGTGGAGATGTGGATGTCGGAGGAGCACTCGTCCTCCCGTTGTCGCCTCCGAAGCCTTGCACGATGCTCTTGAGGCCGTTGACTCCGTCGCAGATAAGGCCGTCGCGATTCTCGCAGAAACCAGGTCGATCTGTCATGTTCGCCGCCCTGGTCGGTTGTCGGATGCGTGCGCGTAGATGTTGTGTATTAATGATATCAGTCGCCAGGACCGAACCAGAAGCATATTAAATTTGCAAGGGCTTGTGTGAAGATGGCTTTGAATAGCCAGAGCGGCTCATGCCGTATGGCGCAGGTTCACGAGAGTGGAAAGCAAAGACATATATGGCTCCGTGACGTGACTTCGAATTGAGTTGCTTTGTGGTTCAGGACCGTCGCGGTCTCTGGTCGAAACGTGATAACGTGATCACAGTGGGACACAAACGAAGCTACCCTCTTCCGGTTTTATCTTGCGACCCAGAGCGAAAGCATGTGTGGTCCTTCAATCGGCGTCGATCTCACATGGTTGTGTCCTCTATCTCTCACCCCATGCATTTAGCCACACAATCAGCCTGGGGTACAACATTATTTCAATATGCCGGCTCGGAAAAGGACCCTGTCATAATCTAGGGTAAGTCGGGATCTGCCGGCACCGGGTCCATGTATGGCGTGCAGAAGGCCGAGGGATGTTTCCGGCGAAGGATGTAACTACGTATCTCCTTGAGCTTGGCCCGGTCTAATCTGGTCTGTGTTTCCTGTCATGAAAGTGTCAGAAGTGACGTGCGGGCAGACCTCTGCCGCAGCTGTCATTCCTGTTCCTGCGTGGATCATCCTACATGAATGACGAGATTCGGCTCATCTTTTAGACGGGAACAGGAGCTACAGCACCGCACGTACAAACTCTATCCCAACCGGTCGCGTCTGACGAAGAGAGAGAGTTTGCTGGATACGACACTTGCGGTAGCTCCCGTCGCAATCAGGGGACCGTGGGAGTCTGTCCAGCCCGTGTCCCTGCCAAACCAGAATCGTAAGGCTTTACAGGGATTGGCGGTGGATGATGTGATACGGCTTGTGCTTGTTGAAGATCATGCAGAGCTAGACCAATTGGTGAGTAGTTCCGTGTGTCAGAGCCTTGAAGGATCTACGGCCGACACACAAAGTGGCACTCCTGGACGATGGTTGCAATTTAGATCTGCATGGTCCGTAGTTAAGCACAACTGAATGGGGCAGGTGGGCGTATCTCGCATAGTATCGCCGTATCTGGTATCTCATCGACGGGCTTGTGCGTGTCGCAGTCCCCCCACGACTTCACCGCTTGGGTGTTGCGGGCTGTCCAAGTATCACAGGATAGACGATAATCTTTGCTATTGTGGCGATATTGTGAATTTTGTGTTCAATCGTAAGACAGGAATCAGATTAAGCTTCCCATCGTATAAGATCTTCTAGAAAAGGCATGCTGCATGTCGATCTGATGATTGAGCTCTGTCCGATCTAGGGAAACACTGCTTACATAGATTCTCATCCTAGCTCATCGCTCAGCCGATGCCCAGTGCATTTCGTCCGAAGGAACATTTTCACTTGCATCGGGAGGACCTTGTTTGTGCATGCTGACAGCAGGATTCACGGAGTCTCGATCACCAAGAACCCGATTATTCCGATCGAGGAAGAGTTTCTAGCACCCGGCGCTTGACTCCAATGATGTTCAAGTAGGCCGACGTTGCCTTCATTTATCCCAGTGGCCCCTTAGGACAGTCTCCCGGTGACTTGGCTACGCAAATTCCGAAAATCTCGTCATCGCATATTCAGGATATCATGGATAGAAGAGATCTCTATCGTAATTACTTCTCCGAGGGTCATGCCTACCAATGCATCGCATCGTCACTCAGAAACCACTAGCGTGGCTCGTAGCATAGCCTCCATACATGTTGAGGGACTGGTATGCTATCCCCTTCCTGTCTCTTAGGTAGAAATGATTCTGAAAACTAACTGCGAAACATAGTCCGAAAGCTGGGCCTATAGCCAAAGTTTGGCAATTGTTTAACGGAGCGCGTTTGGTGTCCCCGAGCGTCCGCTTAAAGCGTGCTCAGTGGATCTTGCTTGAACGACTCTGACCCGGCTGATTCGTATCGAGACAGCCGTTGAGAGCCAGATTTGTGAAAAGCTTGTGTTTGTTGTTGTTTCGGTCAACGTGTTTAAACATCATTCCTTCGAGTTTCACGAGCAGCCAATCGCTTCTAGAAAATTGAACGGCATCTCCCAGGACAGTCGTGTGCCCATGACAAGTGCTGGGCCCCTCATGCTGTGATTGAGTTTGTTTTGTTTGACTCTACTGTTTGAGGATGCTTGCGATACGTGGACAACTCACTGGCATGGTGTCTAGCATCATTCCCCTGGCGACTTGCCGGGTACAACTCGACCGAATTAGGGATCGCGTAACCTCCGTCGATAGCACGGATCAGTTACCATTATTGAATGCGAGAAGTCAATTACGGCCGCGTGATGTATGTGATATGGACACTTGGTGGACTCAAGTGCTGTTTCACATGGGACTGCCTTGTCTTTCTAGGATGGCACCAGCTGGCCAGTGGAGCTCGAAGCCTAATCCTGCACATATCGTTTTATGTGAGGAAGTAACCCCCTGGATGATATTCGATAAAGTTCAATTTTGTTTCTCCCGATGCTCACTCCCGTGCAAATCTGGCTGATCCTCGGTTGGATATTGCAAACGATCCTTGGCTCCCCGGGTTCCGTCTGTCTATTGTCTCACAAGCCACAGTCTGGCACCTTTGCTATGCATTGCTCATGTCGTCCTCGGGCGACTTGATACGAGAGTAGATCTTACCAGTCTCTTCTGTTTAGGACCTCTAATCATATTCTGATCATGTCCTCGGACTGACTGTGACGCGAATCCCCTGACCAAGACCGCGTGCGTGATATGAGTGAGACACCCGATTACTCAATTGATTTCGACATTGGATGGTATTTATCGCTTCCTCATTAAATTTAAATTTCATCTACGTGAATTCCAGGCACCGCTTAACGTTAGGACGTCATCGTATGTCGAAGTGCCTGGCCGATTTCGATGTTCTATAAATCCACTAGATTGATAAAATGCTAGTAGCGACATCACAACCAAAGCTATCACTCTCAATACGTGGTATCGATGTGTCCATTAAATTTATAGCTTCCTTATTAAATATCTATTCTGTTCTCTCAGATCTGTACTTCGTAATTTGAGTCACTCCAGACGGTACCATGGCAGACATGGTATCCAATGAGACCGGTG
Organism: Diaporthe citriasiana; assembly: GCA_014872975.1. Lineage (NCBI taxonomy): Eukaryota > Fungi > Ascomycota > Sordariomycetes > Diaporthales > Diaporthaceae > Diaporthe > Diaporthe citriasiana. The sequence goes on from JADAZS010000173.1 coordinate 57,468, forward strand.
GCCACTTAGGTAGCCATCAAACATGTCGTCAAGTTCAAGAGGCTTCATGTTTTCCGCATTCTTGCAAAAAAATGATCTTAGGGGGAAGGGGATGTTGTCTGCTCCTGTTCTTTATCGCGCACAGGATTCGTCCAAGCCGCAAGGAGCTCGTCGACATCCTTTGAAGCCATCTGCTCCGGTACCTCCAGATTGTCCAAGCCCAGCTCTTTATCGATATCCCCCGCCATTTTGTCAGTATGGATTTCTTCCACGTCTACGCCCTCACCATCCTTCGTGCTCTTCATCCCAGCCTGTGGATTGACAAGCTTTTTTGCACCCGATGTCTTCTTAGGTTTGGAACTTTGACCCCAGAAACTCCACGTCTCATCCGCCCTTTTGGCTTTGGCCTTCTTCGGTCCGCCGACATCGATAATACCAACCGGCGCGGGCGGTCGCCCTTTGTCCCTCGGCGGTGGAAACCTCAACGCCCCGGGTGGCGGTGGTGGCGGCCTTACACTGCTAAAAGGGCTGTTGGATGGCAATCCTCCAGTGAATCCAGGAGGCGGTGGGACGCGTCCGCCGCCTTGCTGCCATGTGTGACCCCTCTGAAATGGGACGGGAGCCGCAGGTCGCAAATGCATTGGGTGTTGTGGGTGTATGTGTTGGCCGTGCTGTGGGCCAGGTGGCAAGTGTCTGTCCATTGGCCACATGCGCATAGTTATGAACGCGCCCGGCTTGACAGTGGCTTCCCAGGTTGAAGGAAGGATGACCTGGTCCTGAGAGTCCAGCAGGTCATAAAACCCCTGCTGTACCTGCCGCCCGATCACTTCCACATGCAGGAATGCTTGTTCAATGAGGTCCTCCATTCCCTACACGTAAAGTTAGCACCAGATATTGTGAGTGGGAGTTCGTCGGATTCCAGGTTACCTTCCACTGCTGGACGAGATGGAAGGGAAAATTGAACTTCCTGCCAACTGCGTCTTTGAATTTAATGGGTGGCTTCGCTTTCTCCGCTGCTGCTTGCTCCTCCATGGCTTTCTTCTTGGCGCGTTCTTCGTCCAAGACCTTCCTGGCAAGTTGTTCCTTAAGCATCTTCTTGGTGCGCTCTTCCTCAACCATGTTTTTGGCTTGCTCTTCCTTAAAGATTTTCTTAAGCTCTTCCTCGGCATTCCCCTTTTGTATGCTTTGCAAAACAGATTCCTCTGCCTTCTTAAGTGCGCGATCCTTGCGTTCCACATCATCCTTTTCCTCTGCTATTCGGGTCTTCTCAGCTTCCAAATGTTTCTTCTCCTCTTCTATGCGAGAGCTCTCTGCCTCCAGAGCCTTCTTGCCTTCTTCCATTTCTGCCTTCAATTTCTCGATCAGTTCTCTGTCTGCTTTGTTCTTGGCTTCTTGCCTTTCCTTTTCATCCTTCTCTTGCTTTGCTCTGGCTTGCATCTCCTTCCGCTTGGTATTTCTTCGCTGGCTACTTCGAAAAGTGTTGCGAACGGTAGCTGCAAAGTGAGGTTGGCCTCCAATCACGTGTCGCCTAAGTTCTGCAGTATTCTCCTCAGTATATAGTACCGGTTCATGGCGGAAAAAGAGAACCATTCTATTCCAATCAAGGAATTCATCCTCGAGAATAGGTAGGTTGGCATCGTTGTACTCGTCAACATCAATGGCCACCAAACAGACGCTCATGCTGCTCGAAGCCGAAACTTGGGCTTGCTGAACTACCCTGTCGACAAGACCTCGGTGAAGGGGACTTAACATTAGCAAAATGTCCCATGGATTGCACTTTTTCAGAGCCCGCTTGACCTCGCGGGTAAGCCTGCGGTGACCAAATGGCAACTTGATAGGCGGTGCTGATGGGGTGCCACCTGAGAAGGGTCCAAGAGAGGACCCTGGGGAGGCGTAAATGAGGTAAGCTTCGAAGATTGTACTAGTAGAGTCCTTCCTAAAAACCGATTTCCGATCTGTCCTTTTTCGAATATAGACTTTGAAAGCACGCAAAGCCTTCACAGCTCGTGATGTACGTGATCTGCGTCGACTGCGTACGGAGCCCAAGGAAGAATAGCTCGCGGGGGAATCGCTGGAATTGTTTGTTTCGCTGCTGCTTGACGTATCTTCTGAAGTAGTGGAGGCGGCGCTGATGATGCTACCGGAAACGGCGGCCTCACTGACTTCATCGTTCGCGCCAGGCGGCTGCCTCGTGGACGGGTTTTGTGCGGTCTTTCTGGCTCGCAACTCCGTCATTTTCTTGCGCAGAGTCTCAGCCTTTTCTCTCATTTCGTTCTCATCATTCGTTCCGAAGATTCTGGCAGCCGAAGGACTTTACAAGCCATTCATGGATCAGTACAAAAATCAAAATTCGCAAGCATCTAACACTGTGCACGTACCGGGCACGGCTTCCAGCGATGGAGAAGACCTGGAGACTCAGCAACAAGCTAATTTTGAGCCGTCCTAGGTGTTCCTGGCATCGTTTGATCCGAGGTTCGAGCCAAGGCCACCTCATCTTCCGCCCAAGCTTGGTGACATTCTTGCTGAAGACCGCCAGTCGTATCGCGGGCCCGTTCGGATCATCTGCAGCTAGAGTTTGGGGCCCGGCCCCGTTTCCCCCATCTTCGCCATTCTGCATGCTCGCCTTCTCAATGAGAATGATGATCTGAACATAGATTTTCTGGCAGTGCAGAGCGCAGGAGCCAATCTCTTTGATACCTTCCTCGTTGAATACTGTGGCTTGATGCTGCTCTGTGCTGGCGGCCTTGTCCTGGTCAATGAGATCTTGTAGGCGCTCCAGGGTGGATGCCGTGACGTTGACTTCTGCCACGACGAGTGTGATGCTTTCCTCTGCTTCAATCACGCTGTCGATGAAGGCCTGTAGGCTTTTTGCTAGGCCCAAACCGAACGACACAATGCCGACAACAGAAGCCGCAGCCTCCATTGCTGATTGAAAGACAAACACCCGTCACTGGCTCGGCACTCAAACAAGAAGGTGACAGCGAGCTAGATGTGCGGAGTGACAAATTTTCCAAATCTTCCATGGGAGTGAGGCTGAAACCATTCATTCAGCTGACTGCATTTCCGTTGCACCGTAATTACGGTGGCTGCCAGTGCTTCCTGCACTATTCCTAGTCGGGATGCCTGCATGTTTAGAGCAATAGTACAGCTACCTTGAATGTCGTTTTCTGAGCAGTTCTCCAGCGTCATACGCAACTAAGAAATGAAATTATCTTAATCGCCAGATACGGTGTTTCTCATCATCATCAAGTATGATAAAGAGTTCATGGTGGCCGGTGACACTAGACAGTAGCTAAAATGCAACCGTCTCCACAGCTTTACAGTACTCAGTATTCTGCTGAGATGCCGTCCAAAACTGCCTGTAGATGTTCAGGTCGGGGTTGGCAATGAAATGCCATTATAGAGGCTCAGTAACGGTGAAGGTGGGCATATTTGATTAACTGGGTTGACTGTGACGAGATGTGTAATATCGAGCGCCAGGACTCGCTGGGCCCAAGACTGATTAAACGTACCTATAGAAGAACGTGGGCCGGCTATGGGGTGAACATGGATCTCTAAATTTTTCAATGGCCTGGTGTCTATCACACTTGGCTGGCATTCCTTGGGCGTCCCGCAGCGGCGCGAGGACGCCCGGGCCTGAGGCGTAACACAGCGCACGGGGCTCGGCGCCCCGGGGCCCCGAGTATGATGAACATAGACAGGTTTACAGAATAGCTTGTTCTCTATGTAGACAATGATAACTCAAGGCCTCCTGAGTATGCATAAGTTCTAGCTCATCCGCAGAATCCCAACAGTCCTTTTAGTTCTTGTCGAGCTGCGGGCTAGAACAGGACAATTCACCTCGCTCACCGCCCACTTCTAACAACTGAATCGTTTCCACCCCAATATAGTCTACCGAATGATCCGTTCGCGATGGAGATTCAGAAGGATCAGATCACCAGCTTTATGCTCGCCATGGGGCTAACACATGATCAAGCCTCGCCGATCCACGGGCGTGCGCAAAGCCGCAACAATTACGCCGAGGAGGTGCTAAGCGCTCTGCATCCGGCCAACGTCTTTCCCCGGATGCCACCGGATTTTCCAAACTGAAAATAATCATTTGTACGTTTAGTCAGGCTCCCTCTCCCTCGTTCCTCTTTATTTCCAACACTTGGCCGGTCTGTTGGCTAACCTAACATGACCAGCGGTTCTCGGGCGCGCCTCAATGCGTCGGCGGTCTTTGCCCCGAATTCGACTGAGCAGGTGGCTTCTGGCGTGAAATTCTTGGAGTTCTTCCAGAGACAGTTTGCGATCCGAGGACGGGGATACACGATGATCCCCGGAATAGCTGGCATTGAGGACGAAGTGCTTGTCGCCCTGGAAAACATGAACAGCATCTCGCTCAATCCCTCGGGCGAAGTCGTCAGTATTGGGCATGGGAACCACTGGGGCCGAGTTTACGAAGCTCTCGAGGCTGAAGGCGTCGCGGTCCCGGGAGGGCAGCTCGCAGTGGTTGGCGTATCCGGGTTGCTGACTTGAAGTATGTTTCTCTCTCTCTCTCCCCCTCTCCCCACTCGAGCTTTTATGTGCTAACTCGCCGCTTCAGACGGATTGGGTCCCTTTCTCGGCAGCCGTGTCTTCTCGAGCTCCGACGTAGCCAACTTCGAGGTTGTCGTCGGCGGTGGCAAGGTCGTCAACGCCAACGCCGCAGAGCATGCGGACCTTTGGTGGGCACTCAAGGGTGGGTCGAACAACTTTGGGATCGTTACGTACTTCGATATAAACACGTTTCCTCTTCGGGAGGGCGTGTCCGGTCCGGCACGTTCTCGTACAATTTAAGCCAAGCGGATGGCTCTCGGGTTGCTCTACAACATGTTCAGACCGGACCGCTCCTTGAGGATCCTCACCTGACGGTGACTTGTATGGAAATGTTCATACCGGCGATAGATCTCTCCATGGTTGATCTGATCACTTTAACTGACAAGGTCAACTTCACGGGTACACACCCAGCTCCCATTCAGCCGCTCTTCGACGCCGAGCCCATCTCAACGAAGATGTCTCGTAAGACTCTCATTGAATCGGCGTCAGAGAACATTATGCCCGAATTCATGGGAGTCTATACAGCACGGTGCGTACTTATGCCGTCTTCGTCAGCGAGGAATGTACTGAGAAGGTGCCCCATCACAGCATTAATCGTGCAAATATCAACATCAGGGCAGACAAGGACTTGTATCAGGGGATGACCGCACTTCTTTTCTCCCATTGCAAGGGTTCTACGCTGGCGGGCCACACAATTGGTTTGTCATTCGAACCTCCCCTGGAATTTTTGAATACTTCAGTAACTGCGTGAAAGCGTCCAAAAACGCAGGGCTGACATCCGAGTCTTCTTTGGCGATATCAGTTAAGTCGGCTCGCATCCTGCGATTCTCTCTGTATGCTATCTTGAGTGGAAAAAATCATCACACATCGAAAATCTGAAGTATGAGACAAATGAGTAGGCATACAGAGCGTGACAATGTTGTTCTTATTGCGACACAGTCCGAAGTCTGTCGAATGGTAGCATTCGTGCCCATCCGAGATGAGGAGACGATATCCGCCCGTATTGCAGTGTTTGGTGTACTTGTCAAATTCCTCCATCCATTCCAAGCCTCTTCCATTTGTAGTCCAATCATTGTCGGACGTGGCGATGACCCAATCCTCCGGTAGAGGGCTGTCGTCGTACCAGGGCGGGGGGTCACATATCTGCCCGCCACGATGACGAATGGCAGGACCGCCCAGCCTCGATAATTGACGCCTTGAGTGATTGCACCGCATTCCCGATCTCCAGGCTAAGTATTTTTTGCTCTCGCAGAAACCATGCTAGTGGAGATATCGCCCGTCAAAAAGCCATTCTCAAACGAATTGGAAGATGTCAGCTTCCGCGATACCTTATTTCGTGATTGTATTGTCCTCAAGCGCGAATCAAATCTTAATAATCTCAGATCTTCGGGCTGAAATCTCTCGTGGTTGTATCTTCGAAAGAATCGCGTCTTGAGCTGTGGTAGTCGCTTCACAAAGTTCAAAGCCTCTCGCTTGACGACCAGTGGCGCGTCGCGGTCAACCTCGGCAAGCTGGGGAGGAAATGCTCGTGCACCACCCCAGCCACAGCAACGTCGGCCGACCCTGCTTTTTGTGGCTACCCACCCAGCACAAGTGGCTGCAAATACATTCAGAAAACTTGTAGCTATGTATCATATGCGCCATTTTAGTGTGGAACGATTGATTACGTATTTGAGTGCAAACAAGGAACCGACACGCTGTATCATTCGGGACGATCAGCCGGAGACCACGGGCTGGGACCTGGACCGAATCCAGGGGCGATGTCACCACGGCGGCGACCCCCAGGACTCAGAACGTGCTGGCGCGCCAGCGCGCCCCGCAATCCTCATGGGACCTGGCATGAGCTCTCCACAGTCTCGGGACAGCTGCACCCGGTAGTCAGCCAACGTGCAGGGTTCGGATGGAAGAATTCACGCCGCCATGGGGGTCGGCTAAAGACAAATCCCCCTCTGTTTACTAGGAAAACAGGGTCGTTCATGACGTCGCACGGGGGGGGGGGGGTGAGGACCTGCTGCGATCAATGATAAATACGCGCTCCTCCGCGCCAGGTGGCCGAGCATGGAGGGCGATGGGAGGTCACCTCCAACAACACCACGCACCCAAGCCCATCGTGAGGTTGCGACAATGCGGCGGTTCGGCAAGGCAGCGGCCCTGGCATGGGCCCTCGCAGCAGGGCTCAGCCAAGCGCAGCAGGACAACACGACCGACTGGCCCCTGCACAACAACAGCCTGACGACGCTGGTGGAATGGGACCACTACAGCTTCCACGTGGGCGGGCAGCGGCTCTTCGTCTTCTCGGGCGAGTTCCACTACTGGCGGTTCCCCGTGCCCGAGCTGTGGCGCGACCTGCTCGAGAAGGTGAAGGCGGCCGGCTTCAACGCCTTCAGCATCTACGGCCACTGGGGGTTCCACAGCCCCTCGGACGGCGTCCTCGACTTCGAGACCGGCGCGCACGACTTCACGCGCATCATGGACCTGGCCAAGGACCTCGGCATGTACATGATCGTGCGCCCGGGGCCCTACGTGAACGCCGAGACGAACGCGGGTGGCTACCCGTTGTGGGTGACGACTGGGGAGTATGGCGCACTGAGGGATAATGACCCGCGGTACACGGCGGCATGGACCCCGTACTGGACAAACATGTCTAGCCTTATCGCGCCGCACCTGATCACCAACGGCGGCAACGTCATTCTGTTCCAGATCGAGAACGAATTCGGCCAGCAGTGGACCAATGTCGCGGCCAAGAAGCCGAATGTCGCCGCGGGCGAGTACATGCAGCTCCTGGAGGATTCTGCACGGGCGAGCGGCATCGACGTCCCGCTGACGCACAACGACCCCAACATGAGGACCTTCTCCTGGAGCAAAGACTACTACAGTGATGGAGTCGGCAACGTCGACGTCGTCGGCCTGGATTCGTACCCGTCCTGCTGGAGCTGCGACCTCACCGAGTGCACGGGCACGAACGGCAAGTACGTCGCGTACCAGGTCATCGACTACTACGACTACTTCCAGAAGTTCTCCCCGACCCAGCCCAACTTCATGCCGGAGTTCCAAGGCGGCTCCTACAACCCATGGGGAGGCCCCGAGGGCGGCTGTCCGTCAGACATCGGCGTCGACTTCGCGAATCTCTTCTACCGCAATTTGATCTACCAGCGTGCCACGGCCATCTCCCTGTACATGCTCTTCGGCGGCACGAACTGGGGCTGGCTGGCAACACCCGTCGTGGCGAGCAGCTACGACTACTCGAGCCCCGTGTCGGAGAACCGCGCCATCGGCGGCAAGTACTACGAGACCAAGCTGCTGACCATGTTCACGCGCGTGGCGACGGACCTCGCCAAGACGGACAGGGTCGGCAACGGCACGGCCTACAGCGAGAACAAGGCCATCACCACGGCCGAGCTGCGGAATCCCGAAAGTGGTGCCGCGTTCTACGCTACTATGCACCTCGACTCGACCTCGGCTACGCTGGAGACTTTCAAGCTGAACGTCAGCACGTCCCAGGGAGTGAAGACTGTCCCGCAGTATGGCGGCAGCATCGCCATCAACGGACACCAGGCCAAGGTTCTCCCAGTAGACTTCAGCTTCGGTAGCAAGAACCTGTTGTACTCGACCGCCGAGGTACTGACATATTCCATCATGGACGGCAAGGAAGTGCTTGCCGTCTGGGCCCCAGCCGGCGAGTCGGGTGAGGTCGTCATCGAGGGCGTGACCTCTGCAAGCCTGGCAAAGGCCACGGCGAACACGACCTCAACGACGGTAAACATCGTTCCTGGAAACTCAAGTGTGGGTATCAACTGGTCAAATACCAGTGGGATGACCGTTGTGAACCTGGGCGATGGTGCGCAGGTTGTTATCCTCGACCGACCCTCGGCGTATGTATTCTGGGCTCCTGGCCTAGGCAATGACCCTCTGTACCCCGTGAACAGCACAGGTAAGTTCAATCATCCAGCAAGCCCTCACCTGTAGCCTGCGTATGAACAACATGACTGACATTTGCAAACCTTGGAACAGTCCTCGTCCAAGGTCCATATCTGGTCCGCTCAGCGTCCATCACTGACAACACGCTTGAGCTTGTTGGCGACATCGACGGCGACCAAAATACTCTGACGATCTTCGCGCCCTCTGTGGAATCCGTAACCTGGAACGGAGTGGAGCTCTCCACCGTTCTCAAGGACGAAAACATGCTCACCGCCACCGTACACAGTCCAGAGTCCTTCACGCTGCCCACTCTGGGGCCGTGGAAGTGGCACGACAGCCTGCCTGAGATCCAGCCCAACTACACCGTCTCGCCCAACGTATGGACCACGGCGGACCACCAGAACACGTCCAACCCGTCGAAGCCCGCGTCGAATAACCCGGTATTGTTCCTGGACGAGTACCACGTCCACGTCGGCAACTCCATCTACCGCGCCACCTTCCCCAGCGCGGCTGACTCGCCAAGCGGCGTCTACCTCAACATCACAGGTGGCAAGGCCTTTGGCTACTCGGCGTGGCTGAACGGCGCGTACATCGGCTCGTACCTGGGTGCCTCCACGTCCGCAACAGGCCAGACGGAGTTGTCCTTCGAGAACGCGACGCTGGCCACAGAAGGCAGGGATAATGTGCTAGTGGTGGTCATGGACAACTCAGGCCACGACCAGACGACAGGCGCCCTCACACCGAGGGGGATCTGGAACGCGACGCTCCTCGGCTCAGACGCCAGCTTCACCGAGTGGAAGATTGCGGGCCCTGCGGGCGGCGAGGACAACATCGACCCGATTCGTAGTGTGTACAACGAGGGAGGGCTGTACGCCGAGCGCGTGGGCATGCACCTCCCCGAATACCCTGACGATGACTGGAAGTCCGTCGGCGGCGCCAACACGACGACGACGACGCTTGTTGTCCCGGCTGCCGGTATCAGGGTCTTCCGCGCCGTAGTGCCGTTCTCCGTACCCGAGGGGCTGGACGTGTCCATCTCATTCCAGTTCTCGGCGCCGGGGAACGGCAGCACCAGGAGCACGTTTGTGCCGGACGACGCGGCACACTCGAACCAGGTGAGGGCGCTGTTGTTCGTCAACGGGTATCAGTACGGTCGGTTCAACCCGTACATTGGTAACCAGATCACGTTCCCTGTCCCGACGGGCATCCTGGACTATGACGGTGACAATACCATTGCCGTGACTTTGTGGAGTCAGAGTGCGCAGGGTGTTGAGGTCAAGCTGGACTGGAATGTGGAATACGTGCACACCACTGGGTACGACATGAGCTTCGATGCGCAGTATCTGCGGCCTGGATGGACCGAGGATAGGCTAGCGTACGCCTAAGTGAGATGAAAAGATCTGTAAATAGAACCCACGATTAGCAGTACAATTCAGAATGTGTACGTGCTCGCAAGATGTGTTTTGAGGTTGTGAGGTTTTGGTCTGTCGTCTCGATGCGAAGGTGCTGATCATCTCCCTCTTGTGTCTGGTGGCTCCACATGTAAGCATTCTATCAGCGTTCGGGAATCCTTCAAGCACACGCAGTGGAAAGCTCCACCCTTCCGCATCCAAAGGAATTAGCGATGCATTCGAGAAAGAAGATATGTATAGACGATAGTGGGAGTAAGAAAAGAACCCAGAAAGTGGAATGATGGACGGTGAGCAGTTCACGTAGACTACCCGAGCCGTCATTACAGGCAGTTAGTTGAGGAGGCAGCTTCCCCAGAGATCCCAGGTCGCAATAGATGTTTAGCAATTCCTCAAATATGTGAAGCCTGCAGTGCAGATGATCCGTCGAGTCGCAGCCGGCAGCTATCAGACCGATCTGGGGCGCCTGCGAAGGATTGCGTGTAGTTGTAGTCGTTGCCAGGGCGGCTTAGCGACGTGCCGCGTACCATTCTGTCGGATGCCAAAGCGCCCTTGTTGAACCTAAGCGCAAGATACCCTTGCATCCTGTCAATGTTGACGTGACTTGAAGGTCATGTGGTCCCGCATTGCGATAAACATCAATTCTCGGAGGTTGCAAGCAGAGAAATGCCACCAGATAGAAAGAACGAACACTTGCACGACGGAAGTACGGGAGGAAAGGGACACGCCGTCGAGATGGCTGAGCCATTTCAGGTGGGGGCCAAATGTAAGGGAGAAGAAGGTGGGCTGTACTCCATATTGGCGACTTGTGCGACTTCCGATGTGACGCGTGCCCATCTTGTCAGTCGGATCTCCGTCTGTGATCTCCAGGAGCAAATTACCAGAAACCCGAAAATTGCGGGCCGGGTACAGGTCATGCATCGTCATCTTCATGCGCGGCTTGTTGCACGTCTTATCTCTACGCCACGACGGGTTGGGTGCACGGCAGGATATGGCGCATCTTGTGAGCTGCAGTTTCCAGTCAGCAAATAGACTGCCCATGTTAAGGCCTTGAAAATCGGTTGCTCCAAGTGCTCATACCCTTGGAGTGGTATTGAATGTTGACGTATGTTATTAGCTTGGACGTTGGAAGATGAAAAGAGCGTGGGTCTGACCCCTGCCGTTTCGAGGTTCCTTCCCGACTGCCAGACGACGGCTGTCGGCAGTGTGGAGCCTTTCCCTCTGTAGATCAGGTCAAGTACCGGGCACACAGGTGGGTCCTCCTGTCCGTGCTTTCCCAGAAGGTTGAAACATATGGAATCAGCATCTGCCAACTTGCAACCGGATCGTATGGCCGACTGTCAGACGGCATTGGTACTTCGGTACTGTCGATATGTCTTGTAAGCCTGGGGCGGTACCAAGCAAGCCACGCAGAGAATTGCCTTCTGGGAGGAGATCAACAGCGGTAGACTGTGGATTGTGGCTCGAGAGCATCGGCCGCCCCGTCCTACAACAGTACAGAAAGACTGGACCCATCGAACACGCGTCAATCATCACTCACCAACAGCACATGCAGGTCAGCATGTATCGCACGTACGCATCTGACACACCAGGGAACTGGGTCAACCAAGGCACAATAAGTTCATCTCCCATTCTTGGCTCCCCAGTTCCCCATCGCCCAATCGGGCCAGTCCATGCTATCAACCCACGTCGTGGACCGCCATGTACATACACACACCAACGCCAGACGCCTCACACTGCAAGGTCCACACCCCTTCTCCTTTTGCCTTGAACAGCCAACAAAACTATCTAGCTCCACCAAGATTTAGAGACACTCTTCCAACCGCTTCCCCTTCCTCAGCTTCTTTTCTTCTCTATTTTCCCTTCCTTCATTTGATACCCGAGCCTGAGAAGCTCTCGCGTCCCTGTCCTTGGCTCACCCCAGAGATCGCTTGAGACCGGCCTCTAACATCACTGCCACTTATAAGCCGACCCGGTTTCCATATCACAGACCCACCAAGGAAGTGGGCACGACTTTTTGTGATCCGTGACGGTCAAGTGTGAAGCAGTCGCGAGAATTTGGAAGTCGTGGGAGTGAAACTGAGGGCTCCTGAAATCACCCCTCGTGTCTAAACTGGTGGTTGTGCACATCTGAGCCGCCAGGCTAACACTGGACGAATGACCGGGACCATGACCGCCACGTGCACACAACTACTACACCTCTTGGCCACCGCCCTCGTGTTTTCCGCACCGTCTACGGCCCATGACATACTGCAGTCACCAAATCTCTACGACTGGGGCTTCTACGGCTTGTACCCGAAGACCACTTTCAAGTCCTATGAGCTCGCTGCACCTCGCCTCAACTTCCTCACATGGGACGAGCAGTGCGACGATGGCTACTACCTTCTCTCCCCTCGTGGGAGCATTGTTTACTCACCCGCCCCGGTGATCCTCGACGGGAGGGGAAACTTGGTCTGGACAACTGAGGGAACTACTTTTGGCAAGGGCCGGGGCATCACAGACTTCAAGGTCCAGATGTACCGTGGCAAGCCACATCTGACCCTCTGGGGCGGCGTTGACGGGGTGCATCACCGTTACGGAGCAGGATGCTATTTTATTGTATGCTGCATATCGTTTTGCATTTTCATTTTCAACACTTTTCACATTGTCGTTTTGTGCCAGTCGGTGGTGATTTAAAAGCTGACAAATCGCTGCAGCTCGATGAGACGTACCAAGTGGTCAAGACCGTAGAGGCTGTTGAGACCAGAGGCCACGGCCTACGGGGCGATTTGCATGAATTTCGCATAACCGAGGAGGATACTGGCCTCATGACCATCTACTATCCCCAGGCTCTTGATCTTTCTCCGATCGGCGGTCCTGTCGATGGTTGGGTGCTGGATAGCATATTCCAAGAAATCGACTTGGAAACAGGCGAGTTGATCTTCGAGTGGCGCGCTTCTGACCACATTCCAATCGAAATGACGATGCGCTCTTATGTTGGCGGCGATCTCGGTATTTATCCTGTCAACGGCTTTGACTACGTCCACATCAACAGTGTTGACAAGGACCACCTTGGTAACTACATCATCTCGAACAGGCACACGCACACAGTGATGTGCATAAGTCCCGAGGGCGAGACGCTATGGATACTAGGAGGCAAATACAACATGTTTGAGGACCTGTCCGACGGCCGCGCGACGGACTTCACATGGCAGCACCACGCCAGGTGGCACGGGACCAACAGGCTGAGCCTCTTCGACAACGCCAAGTCGACAAACGGCGGGAACAAGCACATCGGCGACCACAGCCGCGGGATGATGCTCGAGCTCGACACCGAGGCCATGACGGCGAGGCTGCTGCACGACTACTACGACCCGTCGCACCCTAAGCTCTCCGAGAGCCAGGGCTCGATGCAGGTCCTCAACGACACGGGGAAGGTCCTCGTCGACTATGGCTTCTTCCCCGCCATGACCGAGTTCTCCGCCGGGGGGGACGTCCTCTGCGACGTCCGCCTCGCCCCCTGGCTCATCTGGCAGACGGGCATGGTCACGAGCTACCGCGGCTTCAAGACGACGCGCTGGGTCGGCCGGCCCTGGTGGGCGCCCGCCGTGTCGCTGAACCCCGCCGAGGCCGTGCTCTACGTCAGCTGGAACGGGGCCACGGAGGTTGACAGCTGGGTGCTGCAGGGCGCGGAGTGGGCCGGCGTCCAGCGCGATGTGTTTGTCGACCTCGATGCTCAGGAGAAGGACGCCTTCGAGGCGGGTTTTGATATGCTGGGCGAGTACCCGCGGTACGTCCGCGTCGCGGCGCTGGACCGCGATGGTGCCGTGCTGAAGTACTCCGACGTGTTGGACCGGTATGTTGGGAATGCTGGCACGTCGTCAGGGTTGCTGCATCGGTTGTTGGTCGCCGCGGGAGTCATGCTGGGCGTCGTGCTCGTTGTGGCGGGAATATTCCGGAAGAGGCTGCGTAGTGCTTGGATCCGCCGGTTTCCTGGCGACTCTGTTGTTTCGGTTGTTTGTGGTGTGGTCGAGGCTGTGAGGAGGAGGAGTGCCGAGTGGAGGGACGGCGGGAGGGAGAGGTTGAAGTACAACGAGTTGAAATCTTATGAAGAATAGTTTAGGCGGTCGCTGTTTGAATTAGAGACCTTTGCTGGTGTTGTAAATCTATAATTCTGATCTTTTCACTTGTTACGGTATCGAAGGCCGCTACCACCTCCGCAGACCAAGTCAATTTGCGGCCCCACGCGTCGGAGGCAAATCAAAAACAGCGATGGCTCCTCAATCTCAGATTTTATGTATCTACAGGTCCAACTAATAGGCACTCTGACTTGGATGAGAGTGGAGAAAGGAACTAAGAAGGAAGGAGAAATGTGTAACCAACCAGTCCAGGTGGCCTGCATGAATGTGCGTATAATGAAACGTTCAGATGGTAGTCAGACAGGATTCGCCACGAGGGCTAGTACTTTTGAACTAAGTCGAGGTTGTCTGCAATGTGTCTTTCCCGACGCTGGGTCTTGACCGTCGTTCATTGTATGAAGAAGACAGTGGGAAATTCCATTACTGTTCCGGTACTTAAACGTATTGAAAGCACACATTCTTGAAGTGGAAACACTGGAACCAGTCTACATTATGCACTTGGATTCCAACGATTGGATGCTCAAATGTGCCGGACATGAAATTGTGTTGATATCGCCCATTCAATCAGCATGAGCAACGATACGTGCCCCAGTAACAGACGGATCCTTGAGAGGGTCGTAGCTGTCAATGCCTTCCAACGGTGCGTACCGCTCACTGAGATAGCACATATCGTTGTAGGCACTGTGAAATACAGTTAGCTCTGAAATCATGCTCATATCATGAAAAGTAGAAGCAGGGGGGTTCCCACGTTTCACGAGTTATGCTTCCTGGATGCCCCGCTGAATAATTGAGGTTGTACTTCAGGCTATACAGCCTATTCCGGTCGTCGAACTCTTCCACCGGTTCAGCTGCAGGGAAGTTTCGCAAGTAGTTTCGAGTGTACGTTTTGGCTCGAAAGTGTTGTCCGCAAGCTGATCGCCATATCCCCAGGTCCATCTCGTTGTGGGCGTAGTATGACCCAGCATCGAACAGGATGATCTCGCCGGTTTCCAGGTGCGTACCCACGTTACCCTCCCATAAGTCACCATGAATCAGGCTCGGTTTGAGTTCTCGGCCTTCTGCTTGTAGAGGACCCAGCAAGCGAGGGGTTACTCTGTCCACGACGTTGGCGAGAGCGGTTTCTAATTTGGGCAAGACACCATTGGTTTCCATGTCCAGCTTAGCAACACCACGCAGCAATTTCGAGAAGAATTCTGCCCAGCTATTTTCCCAATCAACCGTATGCGCCATCTTGCCGTCACATGTTGTCAGTTGAAATCCGAATTTGCCTTTGGGGGAGACACTGCTTCGATGCAGCTTAGCAACTTTCGCAGCAAACTGTGTGGGCTCGGTAGCGCTGATAGTGTCCATGTCGATAAAGTTGGAAAGATAGAAAAATGTGCGAGGATTGCTCAATCTGAAAATGCCCCAGGCATAAGGCTCAGGCAATAGACCTGGGGCAAATTTCAAGATCTCCTTTACAGAAGTGAACTCTCCCAGCATCATGGTTCCACCATGGTCGTCGCGCGCGCACTGCTCCGTGTATGAGAAACGAGTTCTAATGACAATTTGAAGAAGTAACAGTAAAAATAGACGTGCCTTCAGAAAGTAGCGCTTAGGTTGCCCATCCGGTTGTATCGTCGACAGTCGTGCTGTGCTTGTCCAGGCGGAAGCACCGTACGCATCCGCCGACACAACCTGGGTATGTCTAGGTAATACTATGGCACAGTTAGTACTGTAATTGAATGACCGATAAACAGTGATTCTCGGGAATTCCTGTCTTCTTACCTTCGATTACTGCCTCATCAAGCGGGAAGTCCCCTTCGGCGCCAGCGATTGCGTGCGATATCTCCTCTTCAGTCCAGCCCTGCCGGAAGTCAGGCGGTTCCTGTTCGAGCATGTTGTTTCGCTATATGTATCTCTTAGCTGGAAGACCACAGACATGAGCTTCTGTGGTGTAAAGAAGTCTGAGGGAAATGATCTGGAACTGACTTTGGCGCGTGTGGTGTGAGACGGTTGGGTAGATGTGGGTGATGATTCTGAGGGCTCGATAAAGCGGGGTCAGAATGCTCCTTTTGAGTGCATTCCACAGCAGGAAATTATTGGCGAATGGAACATTTCGCCGGGGCCAGTCAAATACTCTGTGCCTGAGGATGAGTTGGTTGAACATGCGGTTGGTCGAATCGCCAAGAACATGCGGTTGCCGTCTGCGCCTCTCCTCGTTTACCAATAAAAACCTCTGCCGCACCGTCGAAATGGATGTGGCATCTAGCATCAGACCAATACCTTCTTGGCATCGGAACTAATTCTTTACATGTCTACAGCCGAGAGACTTTGGAGGAAGTGGATGTCGAGGCTTTTCCAGTCTTTGATTCGAGCGGAGAATCAAGTCCAACGACGGGAACGGACTTGTGGGACGCCAGAGAAGCGAGCGTAACTGCCATTTTGGCACCGATTTCAGCACAGATTCTGCTGCAAATTTCCCGTCCGTTGTCAGCAGGGCGGAATAAACTTTACCATCTACTTGTCTCAGTAGATAAGATCGAGACGAGTCGCAAGTCGTCAGCTGCGCGGCGTGATGAGACTGACATCGATCTCGAAAATTCCGCGTGCTTCATGCCAGTAAATGTTGCCAAGGATGAGACTCAACTGAGACTACCACTAGCGTTCCTGACCAGTGAGAAGCTTGGTTTCTTCACTGAAGATCATTGGCTTTGTACATGTCGTTTGCCAACGACTGCACATGTTGGTCGCAGGCGAAGCCCAGGAGGTGCCTTCAGCGGTCTGTCCAGCCGAGGGCTTGTTATTTCAAGCGGCATTATTTTCTACCTGGGGATTGGATATCAGCTGAAAATGCGGGCCTTTTGTTGCATGATGTCGGATGGCTCCCTTCTTTACCTCGAGCTGGACAGGTTGCTGTCGTGCGATCCTCCACGATGAGGCCGGGTGCCATTTGAGTTAGATACGAGCAAGCGTCGTTTAGTGGCTAGAATAATTTCTTTTGAGCGCATAATCGTATCTCTAGCCTATAAGTTCAAGATTTTGGAATGATCGCTGTTAGATTTATGTGCCTATATTGATTCCTGATTCTTTAGAGTAGGAATTGAACATTGTCGTTACATTTAAAATCCTCTTGTCAGGCAGACAAGTTTAATAGAACTTGTTCCAAGATCGTACTGTTATTGGCACTGTATGATGTTTAACGTCGGGTCTTGCAGCATCTCCCACTGTGGGAAAGGACATGAGTGCATACACACGGATTGAAACCGAACCCACCTAAATTGAATAGGGAGAACATATTGTCTTAAGAGTAGCGAAAAGGGAGTTCCGAGCCTCAACAATTTCATACTTTTAATTCCATTATATTTTCAATACAAGATACCTTATCAGAATAGTAACGAAGAGCCTTATTTTATGCTGGACGACTCCGTCAAGTCGTTGGATTGCCTCTCCGGCCCCATAGGATACTATGGTGACTGGCTTAGTGTCAATGACCAGGGTTGTACTCAAAGCGGTGATCCCTGGTGGATCTCAGTCCTGGGAAAGCGATCGTGAAACTCTGCACTGGCAGTGTATGCCCGATTGCCCGTACGCAGTATCGCGTAAGCAACAAGGCCCACTGGTTATGTCTCTTTCCTTGTTTCTATGGGGTTTCTTGTTCTATTGTTCAGTAACAAGGGCCTTGGCACCTACTACTGACCATATACTCTCGGTATTTAGTCTTTCCACGTGGGATATCGCCACTATCAGAGCTAAGATGAGATCTGCTGTTGGGCTATTTACCCTAGGGTATCAAAGGATCCATGATAACTGGGCAATGAAGTGTCGCTGAGAACCTATACCACAAAACGTTCCATTCGAAATTTTTGTTTGGGGAAATCTCCCAGAGGACCAAAATGAATGGATGGAACGTTATGATTTTTCCTGTCCAGCATCTTTGTCTTTGTCCCCTACCACGACAAGCACCTCAATATTGAAGCTACGAGAATCTGTGCTCGTGGTATTCCTCTCATAGAATTGTGCTTTCCTTTTTAAATAAGTACAATTCGGTGTTACGCTTAAGAAAGAAGACGAAAGGAGGTCAAGCATCAAAATGACCTTTTTTGACGGAGGATCAAGCTCTTTTGGTTTTGATGGTTTGAGGAGGTATCAAATTTGCACAATCACTCGATACGTCTCCTTGAATATCTCGATATCGCGCCCCATTGTTCTGTTTAAAGGAATCGTATCGTATCCACGGCGTTCTAAGGTTTTGTGATTTATCTATTCTTGCTGGTTCACTGGGGCTGAGACATATTTCTGAGCCCTCAGTTGCGCACCGGCCCTCGTCTCCTCTACACGGGCGGGCTCCTTGCAGCCGATGCAAAGGTTGGGAGGAGGGCAAACACTCGACGGTATCACACGGTTACAAACTCCGCCATCAAGGTGAGCAAACTAGTGATTAGTGGTTACTCTAATCTTGACTCCCAAACTTTGACCAGCCACCGCACATGGGCCAATTTATGCGGCAAACTGATCGATGTGGCCAACAAGCTGCGTGTATTGACCACTACTGCCGGCCATTCACATCGGAGGGGAACTGATGTTATTCATGCACTGGCCACCCTCACCCACCGCGTGAGGGAACTGATCCAGCTATATAATCCTGCAGCGTCTCTCGGTGTCCGCTTCGACAACCGCGAATCAAGCCCCTTTGTGGATTTCGGAAATCATCATTCATTGATCACTAAACACAAGAGTAACCCGACTTTTCGTCCATTCTTTGTTCGAACTGTATCACTGCCGGTTATGAATCCTTTTGCCCTACTCTGCCTGTTAGCCACCATGATTTATCTTGCCGTGGCTGCTGCTGTGCCCGAACACCCCAATGTCGCTGCCAATGTTGAGAAGCGCGTTGAGTCCACATTCGCCTGGAAAGAATACTTTGTTCGCAACTGCACCACGCCGTGTCTAACCGCCAGCGATGATGGTGACAAGACTATCAATGGGGAGGACTGCAAGGATTTATCAGTGTGGCAGGGCAGCAATAATGGCGGCTACTACGAGTTGTGGGATTTTGACCACTTCAACAACCTCACCTACAGACCTATTGTTGGTCACGACACTTGCGTGATTGCCTTGTCCCATGCGAAGTCTTCCGTACCCATCGACTACGCAATGTAAGTCGCACTTGATACACTGCCACAAGACGCAATCCACTAACCATACCTCCAACACCATAGAATGGGTTCTTCAGACGTGATCGATCTCATGGCCAGCGCTGCGAGCCAGTTCCAGGTCAACGGCAGACTGCCGACGATTTTCGGGGAGTTCCAGTGCGGCTCCAATTGGGCACCTCTCCACATACTCATCTACAATGGCCGTACGGGGTGGCAAGGTATTCCCATGCTTAGCAACGAGATTGCAAGCTCCAGTTACACTGCAGTCCCCACGTCTATGAATGGGCCTGCCGTCAGTGGTAGCTACACGACAGGCACGCCTCCCCCGATGCCTGTAGTCACGGTCGCACCCGCGGGTACATAAGACGGCATGTGTTTGACCTACTTAACGCATGGAAACACGTGGAGCAAGGGGGTGGGAAAGTTTGTCGTTGTCAGGGACTGGAGCCCGCTGGTCAACCTCCCGTGCTCCGGGAGGCGCCAGCCACTGGGCACTGATGCTTCAAATGTCTTCGGAAGAGTGGAGAAGCTTGGATGGTTAGATGCCTGGTATTTTGCCTTGGATTTGATGATACGATTTTTTTGCTTTTGCTTCCTTTCGCAAACCTGTGATACTGTTCGTGTGTAACGCATCACCCGACTAGGAGGCCGGACAACGCGTGGTTTTCTGTGCTATTTACATTTGTTGGGACCCGCGGGCCGGAGAGGCACAACACAAACAGCTGACTCGAGCAAACTATCAACTGCATTTTGGTGTCGTGCTTGGTGCGACTGCGGCGTTGGTCGGGTTTGTCTTGGAGCAGCCATTCGCGGCACCAAGCAAGTAATCGTCCTCCGCAGCCTTGTACGCCGCGCCGCAGTTTGGGTCACTACACTGTCAGCACCTCGATCGCGTTCTTGAACGGTACGTGAAAGGCATCAGGAGACTCCCCCTAGGAAAGCTGCTCACCTTGCGCCGCCGCTCGCGTTGTTGAAGTACGAGCAAATGTCGTGCGAGAAGCAATCTTGACTGTAGACATTCCCGAGCCCGACTCCCGAGCAACCGCTCCCACACCGTCCGTTGCACGAGTAGCTGTGCGCTGTCAGTAAGTCTGCCCACGTGGAGCTGAAGCAAGCTTTCACTGAAAGTGATACTCACTCTCCACCAGCCGCGTTCGTCCCGTAATTGCTTCCGACCACTCCCACGAATGAGCAGCTTTGCCCCGCTGCGTTCGTCCACGTTGCTGTTGCCGATGCACCGACAGTGAGACATGTGACACTTCTTTTCAGCAGAGGTGACACGGGAGATGTGGGCATTGCGATGGTCCGGCCCATGAGAGCCACGAGCACAAGCAGGTCCCATGAAGGCAACATCTTTGCTAAATTTATGTCCGTAAGCACGTGTGGTTGCACGAAACTCTGTTGTAATTCAAACTTAGAACGATCGGTATGTGTGGATGTCTTTCGCTGTTCTAGAACTGTTGTCGATCTTACTCGTAGACTGGATCTGTGATGAGCTTAAATGCATGGACGCTGCACATCAAGGGCCACGAAGCCCATTCTAAGCATGGCATTGTTCATGATGAGTTGGTTGCCGAATCGAGAAAGATGTCTTGCACGACTCGGCAGGCTTAAGCCACGACCTATCTTGGAGCCAATTGCGTGATGCATCGTCATCGGCGTTGGGTCTGTTTTGGCAATTCAGCCCGTTTTGGGCCGAGGCCATCGGAGAAAATACCGGAGCTCCTGGAGATCGGCTTGCATCATTCGCTAATTACGAAACCGTGGTACCAATAGACCGTAATACCTTTAGAGACGGCCAAGTATGATTTTCAGCGTGTTGTAAACTCTGCTCCGTTGCATTTCGCAGAGGCAAGCCCAGATTAATGGGCCTTGCTTGGATTTATTTAAATCCAGCCATGATTTCCAGACATCTCGACAATGTCTAAAGGTATTTGATTGTGGCCAGGCCTCACGGGCTTCTCTAGACCTAATCACCGTAAAGCACTTGATTTCCTTGTCATTTGTGATCTGGACAACATTTTGCTGACAGAATCTCGCCTGTAGGTCGATGATGATTGGCAACACACGATCGACCTGAACTTGGGAGGTACCATGAACTGCATGAGAGCTCAGCTCAAGGTCATCGCGTGACCCGGCGGGTTAATCCTTGACTGCAGCTCCGGCGGCGGCTTGGCTGAGCTTCCTCACCACGGCGCCTATGGTGCCTCCAACAAGTGGGGGATGCGCGGCAGCCAACGTCGGCCTACCCAGCTTCTTGCGTCGGCCTTACCCAGCTCTTTCTGTACGCCCACCCAGTACACATCTTTCCTAGCAATTTACTAGAAACCTTAAGTACTTTCTGACTAAGTAGAAGAGCTACCCCGCATCTCTAAAAAGCTTCCCTCTGTACACAAGCCCTCTGTACACAAGCCCTCGGGCCTCTACACATAAGCCCTCTATACATATAAGCCCTCTATATACAAGCCCTTTACATATAAGCCCTCTATATATAAGCTCTCTGTATATAAGCTAGCCCTCTATATAGCTTATGTGTGGCTTATATATAGAGGGCTTGTGTGTAGAGGGCTTGTATGTATAGAGGGCTTATGTGTAAAGGGCTTGTGTGTAGAGGGTGTATGTGTAGGGGTGTATGTGTAGTAGGGGTCTGAGGGAGTCCGGGTCAATTGTTTAATACCGCATGTTACACTCAGTCTACCAGTACTCGATTTTGGGTCAAGTGCACTGACAACCATATAATGCTATAGTGGCGCAATCGATAGCAGTCCTGTGTTTCATGAACTTGCGGCCAAAGGGCTGCTCGATTTACAGTGGATGGCTGATCACTCAGCCATGAGGAGAATGGGGAAGTCGGAAGAGGTCACAAAAATGGACGCTTTCCTGCTGTCCCCTGATGCTTCGTACGTGTCGGGTATTGACGTTGCAGTTGACGGTGGTGGCAGTGCAATGATCGGCTATGGTGATTAGGTACAAGAAGTCTGAAACCAGAACACCGGACGCTCATCGAAGCTGGCTTGAAAAAAGGGAACAAAGCTCTACGATCCACAGGCAGCAGTCCAGGTACGGCTACCGAGTTGCTGCCGCTGGTTCTGTTCTCTTATCAGCGGAAGCTCGACTGCCTGGTCATCAACGAGTATGCGAATCTGTCGACATGATCTTTAACCAGATGGGCTATGGCCAGCCGCACTCGGCCTTCTCAGGGCAGATGTTGTCCTAGGTGGCCGAGGACTTCCAGGGCTCTATCAGGATCACAGCTCAAGGACTCGGCATTGAGCTAGATGAGGTCAAGGTCACCGGCCAAAAGGCGCTCGCCCTTGAGGACGTCAAAATCGCGCCTGGCTTGGTTCCCAAAGGCACGGTCGCGGCGCTGCGAATTTCTCACGACGGGATCTACAAGGGCAAAGTCATAATCAAGTACCGGGCGAATTGGTTCGTCACCACCAAGTTGAATAAGGCCTGGGGTGACGAGTGGGACCTTGACAAGCACCAGTCTGGGTTTATCATCAGTTGCAATGGCGACGCGCCGTGGAAGATGCATATTAGCTTCCCCGTTTCGGACGAGTATTACCCAAAGTTCACACCTACTTTGGTCGCTTATCCTGTGGTCAATCTCCTTCCTCAACTCTATGAAGGACAACGGGGGTTCCGCACAACACTCAACTCTCCAGTCCCACCACTCATTTCGATTTTTGACGCAAAAAAGACCAAGTGCTAGTATCAGTACTATAGTCTAGATTCGTGGAATAAATCTCATGAACCAGCACCATTCAAGATTCGGAAATTCTGGCTCATCATGTTGTCCGCTCAGCAGGCCTAACTTCTTTTGTTCTGGAACGTCTTCATGCTTCCTTGAGAATTGTGCGCCCTTGACTGAGCCTGGCCATTCTGCGACTATTCGTGGTGACGAGAAAACTTGGTTGTAAAACCCTGCAGTGCCGGGACCCTGTAGTTAAAGCCGATTTGATAGCAGTGAGCGAGCCGTTTTGCGAGCCTCGAACATTCCAGATGATATACAATTTGACGGATTCCTGGGATTGGAAGAGACCCATGCCTCAAACAAGCTGGGGAAAAAAATGAAAAAAGGTCGGGCTATGGTCGTCCATAGAGCGAGCCAGACATGTATAATTGAGACAATTCTCGCAGAAAATATGAGAAACAGCCTGGCAAGCCCCAAAATGTCTCACTACTCCTCGATATGAACCTAGGGACAGTTGATCTAAGCACTACTAACTTGTGGTGTCTTGTAAGGCCCACAGCAGCATCACAGCGCTCATAGTCCTCACATGACTCTGGTCCTCCTATCTTCACTACCGCTTTTATAACCTTCCATGGCCTTTTCTTGAGTAGTCCGATGCCAAACCTGTCCATCGGCAGCGAGGCAAGAGCTACGGATTACGGCTGATCAAAGAGACGGTCTATGAAATTAGAACGCGTTGGCCTCATTAACTAAGTGCTCGCCCTGAGAATGGATGTCTATGTCCAATCATGTCAACCTTACGATTGCTTTCGCGCGTACAGTGCTTCGAATCTGTGTCGAAACTGTTGAGAGTGAAAGACACTGAGCCTGCGTTGTCGTTACCAAATGCTGTAGATCTTTTTTTTTTGGCCCGGTCTTCCTAAGTCGACCCCTTGACCATCAATTCAGATCACCCTAGCATTGCTGTGGAAGAGGTGAAAGTTCTGCATATGGAGAGCCCCTCTGCACAGATACTTCTTGATTGGTGGGTTGCTGACAAAAATAGATTGATGCCTACTGTAGGCAGCGATCTTGGCTGCAGTATACCTAGGTATCCTCGTGCCGCAAAGTGGAGGATCGTATCTTCGGTATCGTGATGCAGTTTAATATCCTGCTGGAACGGCACATGCCAGTGTGCCGCTGAAAATCTCCGGCTGTGCAGAAGCCGCCTGTCGTTAAAACCCTGATATATACTGCGTATGTGTTTATGTGGATTCGGACTTCTTGACGTTCTATGCTCGACCAGTTGGCCCCGTACGTGTGCGTGTGGTCGGAGCAAAGCCAGGTGATGCAAGCAATTTGCTGTGTTAAGCAGTACACTGTAGCTGGAACACCTGCTGACCGACGAAGCCAAGGGAAATCAAGTGGGAGCGATGGCGTCTCACCACCTGAAGTCTTTACCTTTATCATATGCCATCGATATGCAATGTAACGTCTAATGGTTGGTGCTGATCTTACACTTCAGGTGATGGTCATACCTATGTATGTTCCCCCAGTCCCCCTGACCCTTTTGCTTAACTGGCACATCCGGTCCCAAATTGCTTACCACTGCCTGCAGTGCTCAGGAGTAGCAAATCCAGCTAGCCTCTCAGCGGCGCGCCAAGCAATTGAAATTATGTGGTCCACGGGCCTTGGGCCGAGATCAGATTCGCTGGCAAGCCCCTGACGGATCCGCTCAACCGGGCGCAAATTGCAACATTAACGCGGACAACAATTCCTTCCGAGCATAGCTCGCGGCATGATTTGCCCTAAAGAGTATTTTTCTCACTAGGAGGATTTCTATCCCTGCGCCCTTTGCCATCCGCCCATTCAAAAGAGCCGGTGCGCCAAGGCTCCGGCACTCTCATCCACTGTAACGGGTCTCTCGCGTCGAAATGATGTCGGGATTTGGATGTAGTCGTTCTTTACTTGGGCCTTTTTGCCCAAATCTTTCACAAACTGGCAATCTGGACCCAGCCTTAACAGCGGATCGTGTTACGTCTTAAGAAGGCAGATTGACGTCTCGACAAGATCAAGCAGCTGCCGAAAATGGTGGAGCTCAGGCGCCTCGCGCTCATCGCCGCGATCTCGTATTTATCCGCCCTCGGCTTGGCGCAGAGCAGTGAAGCCAGCAGCAGCGAAGCCGGTAGCAGCGAAGCCGGTAGTAGCAGCAGTAACACCAGCAGCAAGACGAAGATCATCCAGACAACCAACTACATCGACACCATCGATGGCTACAGCTCCCTGTCATCATGTGCGGTCGACGTTCTCTCGACTATCGTTCGGGGCGAGTTCAGTGGATGCGGCGGGTGGGATGACGAGCTTACTAGCTATACCTGCTTTTGTACAGACAGCTACTCTTTCATGAGCACCGCCATCTCGACCGATGTTATTACAAGCTGCGACGGTGGTTCAACGGCGAGCGCACAGGCAACGAGTGCCTTGGCCGTCTTCGATGAGTACTGCGCACTGGGAGTGGAAGCCGGGCTGGAGCCAACATCAGAATGTAGGTCCTCGCTACTCCAGACGGGAGCTCAACTTGTACATGGCGAAGAGGGCATGAGACATGCCAGCTGACATGCTTTGATATCAACAGCTGGCAATCGAGACCCCACAGCCACGCCGGGATCAACAGGCGCCTCGGCCACATCAACACAGGCGGCGGACGCCGTAGCCGCCGCAGACTCAGCAAGGACCGCCGCCATCGCCGCCGGCGTCGTGGTCCCCGTGGTCGTGATAGCAGTAGCCGTGAGCGCGTGGCTGATATGGCGGAAGCGCAGGAGGAACGCAGGCAACTGGAACCAGTGGAACAAGGGCGGCGACACGGGGAACACGTCGGCGTACGGCAACGCTCCCGTCCGCGACGCAAACGCCGTCGAGGCGCCGACCTTCGAGCACAAGACGGTGGACTCGCCTTACTCCCCACACGCCCTCTCGGAGATGTCGCCCGACCAGCAAAGCCCACACCAAGAGATGTCCGTAGCTCAGCACAACACGGCGGAGATGCCTGCGAACCAGTACCGGTCGGAGCTTCCGGGTTAATCAAAATTATGCCCTTGTTGGACCTTCAAAGAGGTAGCAACGCCATCACGACTTCCATGTGTCCCTCGGCGCCGGACCTCTCGGTGCTCTGATCTGGCCATCGTACTTGTGCACACTGTACGAAAGAACATCAAATGCATATAATTCAACGAGGCGATGAATCTGCATATGTCATTGGGAGGGGTGTCTTATGAAAGGCTTTGTTAGCATGGATATCATAATGTGAATAATGTTCCTGGCGATCAAGCGTTGCAGATTTGGTGGAGACGACTGCAAAGAGAAGTGCTAAGCCTGAGATTACATTGGTGTACCCAAAAGCTTTCCTGAGCCATGTTCTAAGCTACACGAATCATCTTATTAGCTCCTATTGTAGGGGCCATGTCCGTTATTTGATGTGACGGGTGTGGCTGTAAGATACTAGATCCGTCGTCGTGTTGCTCGGGCACAGCACATGCGTCGTCTGCTGTAGAAACTTTGTGACCATGTTGGTATATCTCCATGGACATGTAGATAGAAATCTGTTAGTAGTTCTCAGAAGAGTTTTGAAGAAATTTCCAGTCGTTGGAGCAGATAGAAAGTGGTGTACAATTGTAAATTATGATAAGAAGAGCAGTTACGTGGTATACTTATGCTTCCTTGGACGGAGAGAGTCCGAGACTTGCTGGCCCACCTGCCTAAAAGAGACCTACCTCTGCGGGTAAGGATGCCTCCGAACAGATTCAGTGGATGGATTCTACTCAGTATTCCTCGATCGCCCTTTTTTTGAGACAAGGACATATTTGGTTGGCTCGGACACACCGTGGATGGCTACAGTATCTCACTGGCGAGACACGCGAACTGAGATAACAGTGTAGACGAGGTTTACTCGGGCGTCTGCTTCACAATCACAGTATCTACCTGTGGACAACCTGGGCAGTAATTACTGTTAAAACTCCTATAGAATAGCCTCTTTTAAGATAATCTCTTTTTAAATAATCTTTTATAAAATAACTTCTTGTAGAAAAATGTTTCACTAGATTCTTTTTTAAATAATTACTTCCTGTAAAAGTCTTTTTAAAAAATAATTTGTTATAAGACTATTTCTATTAGAGTAGCTTTTTATGAAATAGCCTCTCTTAAGATCACGTCTTACAGAATAGCCTCCCGAGGTCCTATAAAATACCTAGGTAGCCTCCCTGAGGAGAACCTCTTATAGAATAGTCTTCTATAGAATAACCTCCTTTAGGAGAACCTATGGGATAGCTAGTAGAGGGTAGCTAAGCTACAGGGGCTCCATAATGACGTTTTTGTGTTTTTGTGTTTTTTTAAGTGGCTGTGTCACAGAAATAATGTATACGAAGTGAGCAATAGTAGTAGCGGTTGACGTTGTTTGGTACAAGTATCCCGGGAAAGTTTGTTAGAGTAACAAACCTGGGATGCCCCATCCCACAAGTCTTTCATGGGATGGAATACGCAAAGGAGGTTCTCGCACATCATTAGGCCTGGCACTAGCTCTATAAAAAAAGGCATAGATCACATATGCGTCGTACTACGTATCTCATACCTAGTTTGCCGGTCATGTTGCTGCTCAATTTCCCCTTTGATGAGCTCAAAGGTTACACAACATCCCAAATAGTCACATTCACCGTCGTCCAAATCTGGGAATGTGCTGACGGAAAATGAGGGGAATCACTTTTGTGTAGTGCAGCATAATACTTCCGCGACAGTTTGATCGCACCTGCATACCCGTGACTTCTCCCCTCAACTGCCCAGCTGCCTGCTATCCCAGCAACGGTCGAATCGTCGTCTTGAACTAAACTTGCTACACCACATGCAAACTATCACCTGAGAGACTCTGCAGACACCATCTCAGCAAAATTTTGACTGTGGGATGTTACCATATCCCAATGTGGCTAATTAATGTGGAGACGCAGCAGCTGGAGGAGTTTGTCGGAACCAACGTACCGCGATATGCCATTCTCTCGCACACATGGGCCAGTGGGCAGGAGGTTACGTTCCAGGAGATGAGACACCCGGAGGCGGTCGACCCAATGGGGCTTTTGAAAGCTGGGTGGCTGAAGATTGATAAGACTTGCCACCAGGCTGCCCGGGACGGCCTGAAATACGCGTGGGTCGACACCTGTTGCATCGACAAGTCGAGCAGCGCCGAACTTTCGGAGGCTATCAACTCCATGTTCCTGTGGTATAAGCGTGCCGAGTTGTGCTACGTTTTCCTGAGCGATCTGGCAAGCTTTGTGTGCAAGTGGGGCGAAGATGAAGAGATGGACGACTTGCAGGCCAGCATGAAGCACTGTCGCTGGTTCACGCGCTCCTGGACGCTGCAGGAGCTGATCGCGCCGCTGCACATAAAGTTCTTTGATAAGAACTGGGTGTTTTGCTTCACCAAAGCGGTGGCATCGGAGGCTCTGAGTGTGATCACTGGCATCGATGCCGGCGTTCTCAGCCATAGCAAAGACCTCTCTGCTGTCTCGGTGGCGCAGAAAATGTCATGGGCTGGGGCACGCCAGGCGACGCGCAAGGAGGACGTGGCGTACTCATTGCTTGGGATTTTTGGCATCAACATGCCCATGTTGTATGGGGAGGAGGAAAGGGCGTTCTTCAGGCTGCAAGCGGAAATCATCAGTTCGTGTCCGGATACAACCATCTTCGCCTGGGTGCTTTCGAGACACCATTCTGAGTACGAACTACAAGCTCCAACGAATGTGTACGGCGGCGTGATGGCGTCGTCTCCGGCGTCCTTTCGGCCTTGTGCAGAGGCGACGAGTCTGTCGGGCGAGTCGGCCTACGACTTTTCCATGTCCAACCGTGGTATCAAGCTTCGCGCCCAGTTCGGGCTCTTGCCCATCAAGGACACCAACAATAGCTGTCTTATTCTCCCGGTCTGCCGGATACAGGATAATTTTTTCGGTGTCCGGGTGAGGAATATCGGTGGGTCTTGTTTCGTTCGACAGGAGGCCTACAGCCTGTTCCGCGTCGGCCCCCGGGAGTTGGCACACCGGCTTGTGTTCGAGCCATATCTCTTAACGCAAACGCCAAGTCCGAACTCAATGTCGGAGAAAACGGAGAATCAGATCGTTATTTGTTCACGCCAGTGCGCCTTGGAGGTCCTGTTACCACGCAATATGGAGGTGTACGGGCGTTGGCCGTGGCAACAATGGGATGAGCAGCATTCAGTGTTCTTTGCTCCAAACAGGCCGTCCGAGGACCTGGGCTGGGCAGCACTTAGGGTCATCATCGCCTGGCCAGCTCCACCCTTAGACAACCCTGACATTCCAACCTCCATTGACTTCCTCTTCTACGCATTTGGCTGGGCTTCCGACCCTGTCATCGCCCCCCAGCCCCGGTGCACCATCCACGAAGTGGTGCGAGGGCGGGCTAGGGATCGAGACCTGGAACAGATGAATGACGAGGCGGTCAGGAACTGCTGGAATGCATATTGGGTTGCGGACTGGCTTATGAGCAAGGAGGTCTCGGAGCAGCGTTTTTTGGTGGCGGGTGGGACCGAACGAAAGGCTGTACTGCTGGAATACGACATCAGCTCCGTAGAAGACGCGAAGAAGTGCTTGAATCCGTTCTGGAGGATCAGCTTTTCATGGCGCATCGTCTCGAGGGATCAAATCCCAAGGGCATCGAGCCGGAATTGGAAGGGCATCAATTGGGGCCCCATCTGGGACTCTCCCTCGGATGTTGTGGAAGATTGAGAGCTACCAGGAGAGTAAATAGCAACAAACGTAATCATGAGATCTCTCAGAAATAGAACTCTTTCTATTGCAATTCTGGCGTTCAGCAACAGCTAATATAGTCAAGGTCTACTCAGAAACCATTGATTGCAAGGACAGAGGTTCACACGAAGGGGAGACTACACACCAGCAAAACCAAAGGGGTACGTCAGCCTCCATCATTGAGAACTTAACTCAACCACCATGTACCGACACTTTCTTAGACAAGTAAACTACTAATGAACACAAAAATGGGGCGACCTAGATAGAATATGGGCAAACAATCTGCTAGACCCTCTGGAAGATAAGGCGGTGCTCAAGAGAGAACTGGAACTAGGCAAGGAGGAGTTGACGACCGGGATGTACAGAGCTATAGGGCGAGGCAGTATCGTAAGGGATTTAGTTGTAGACACTTATAGCACCTTGGAAGGAAAAGTTACGTGCCCGCCAGTTGAAAACACCGCGCCGGACAACAGCATCCGTCGACTTCGTGTTCAAGTCGCGTCTGGAGTAGCCAGATCTTGGTTTTAACTGCTATAGCATCATTGTAGCAGCCACTGTGAAATCAGAAGCTTGATGGACCCTATTCAGAACGAAACCACCTCCGCACTGATCCGTTCACTGTGTAATTCTGTTAGACTGCCTCAAGACAGCGGACGCTGTCTCGAAGCCTGGGCGACGCGGGATGGATACAGCGCGTGTGGGCTGCTGCTTCATCAATTTGTCTCTCGTCAAAGGCTACGTAACCTCTCACAGGTTGTCTGTTCACGGGGTGTCCACCTCCAAGATGCTCCAGTTACTGTGACACTACTGACATCGTGACCACCTTCCAGCCTCAGGAGCTCACCAATGTGCCCATGCCAACAATTGTCGCAAAACACAGCGGGCCGGACGCCTCAATGCAAGCTGGAGACTGCGTGAGCTCGAGCTCGAGCATTGGGTAGTTGGGTAGTAGCGTGATTCCGTGATCAACAAAACGCAATTGATTGCAATCGATTCCATCCTAACGGTAGTGACCGCGTGAGCTGTTATACAACATGGCCCCTCTGCGCCCTCAACGCCTGTTATTTCCCAAACCCGAATTCCAATCCCTCAAGCCGCTCAGCCCCGAGCACCAACAACAGGGCAGACAGCGCCCTCAGCAGCAGACTTCACGTCAGGGTGCTGCATAACCTTGCCCTTGTGATGGCCAATCTTCGCCTTGGTGACGGGACACTCCGCATCGTCGCCCTTGCCCTCGGTGGAAGGGTGGTCTGGGGGCAGGATGGTGGTGGCGGGCCCGATGACGGGGCAGACCTGGTCGTCGAGCTCCTTTGCCTTGGGCTGCTCGATGGCGGTCTTCAGGGCGGGACACTTCTGGGCGTCGGCGGACGAGGTGGCGTCGTTCTGTGCGTCGGCGGGGAGAGGGACGGAGGGGTGCTTGGACAGGTTGGAGTGGTGGTCTGTCTTTGCGCCGACGACGGGGCAGGTCTGGCCTGGCACGTTGAGGTCGACGTCTGGGTGGGACGGGGGGAGAACCGAGTTGGTTGTTCCGACGACGGGGCAGACTTGAGACATGGTGGCTGTTCGGGTATATGCTGGATTTGATGAAGACTGGACTGATACTTGGTTGATGGTTGGTGGTGTTGATGAACAAAGGAAAAGGAAGGGAAAGAAAGAAGGAGGAAACGGTCGAGGCTTGCTCCTCTGAGTGTGAAACAGAGACAGCCCACCAAGCAACCTGCACTTGGGTTGGCTGGCTGCTACTGCTGGTCGCGGCCGCTCACAGTTGACCGACCAGTGGCCTTAGACCTCCTTAGACCTCGAACCATATCAGGCAAACTCTCTGTCTGTTAGGGACCAGTGTCCAGCCAGCCAACCAACCCCGCACGTCATAAGCTCTGATCCTCCCGGGATCCCCAAGTCAGCCTCAACGCGTCTGCATGACGGTGGCTGATCTAGGGCAGGTTACTGCCGCCTAGTCTTGCACTTTCAATAAAGCCTGGATGCTTGACTTGCCTAACTTGCACGGATGTTTGGATTTCATCTCTGATTTTTTTTTCCTTTTTTTCTTGCCTATCTGCCTCCACAGAACAGTGGATCGAGACTGTTCAGGAGACAACAATTCGAACCAGACCGCCCCATTCCAAGTCGTGATGGTGAAGAGACAAGAACGATGCTGTCCAATCAGGTCACAGGTTTTGATTTTATGATGTCAGCATGTACCCCGCCAGTTCAGCCTTCTGCCCACTCACGTTGAACCAGAATGTCAGCGCATTGATCCGGATCGACAAGGGTACGGCCCACTGCGGCTCTGGAACCCTGAGTGCCAAGGCGTACCTCAACATTTACGCATGCTGATGAGTACGTGGTCCACATCGCCAACTTTTTAGATAACAGCTTCATCCTGCACACCATGTCAAATTGAAGCTTGGCAATGCGAATTTTATGCATACCTATGCATAAAATCTTCTCCCTGCAGCCCTACACGGCCACCATCCTGCACCTGGTATCGCTAAAAGCACTGGATTAAAATGAAGCTGCTAGCCGGTTTATCGACGATCATGTTGGCCACTCTCAGTCTACATGGTATTTATAAGGATTTGTTTCCTTTTCGTATGCTTGCCGATTGTGAGATTAGGCGCCGTTTACCTAGGACCTTTGGCTGAACTATCACGGCTCACGGGCCAAAAGAGGGTAGGTAGCTCCGCCTCTTATGAGCACTTGTCGCAACTCGAGACGATACCATGGGGACAATAGGCCGGGGAAAAATGTTACTGTATGAGATGCAAATATGAAAGTTCAAAGGGACCATTGCTGGCCGCTTCCGGCAGGTCCCTCACCTGGTCACATGCATTGCTTTCTTCGAGCGTTGTTGGATGTGCTTTGTTTACGATGTTATTGGCGGTCACCACACAACTTACCAACACTCTGAGAACACAACTCTTGGTCGTACACAACCTCCACGTACTCGTAGCGATCCACCCAATTCCACCATCCAAGAAAGACCTGATTTCGTCATGTCCGCGGCTGGCCCATCCTTAGTCGACTCCCCATCGGGGAGCTCGTCTACGGAGAGCCACGTTGAATTCGACCCAAATATGGACCTCACAGACCAGTGCACCGATTATTCCAGTGTGTTCCCGGGAGAATTCCAGAAAGATGACGCGGAAGACCTCCAGGCGCTGGGGTGGGTACAGAGAACGGACGCTGAAAAGTCAGCATGGCTGCCTTCTTGGGCTCCCTATTGGACAAGACCGGACTGGGACCCAAGTATCGAGGTATCGTTTGACGGATCACAGCAGAGGGCTGTCAGAGGTGATACGGAGAACTTCATGAGGCCCACGATACTCCCAGGAGACAAGGACGTGCCTCGAACGGATTATACCAAGTAAGTCTGCTATCTTTTTCCGGAACTCGTGTGGGAAAAATTCCTCCACTAGATCTTAACGCCATATAGGCGATGGGGTATCAACCCAATTTTTCCAAAGACCGCCAATGATGAGGCGAGATCCGGCCTGACACCTACGACTGCTGCAGCTGATCCAGGGGCGCCGAGGCAGTGGACACACGAAGAGAGCTGGCAGTCTTACTGGTGGAGCGGCTTGACTACCCAGGAGGTACGTTGACGTCGAGTCGTGTGTATCAATAAAAACACAGCTTTCTCTCGTTCCCGTGTCTGACAGTCCTCAGATCCTGGGACGGGCTTTCAAAGGCTAACGACATCTCGTCTGAAGTTAATTGATACTGGTGTCCGCGCTCCAGACGCCGATATAGCGGCTTCGGATCTCCCTGCTAATACTCTACATCCGTAAGTGATCATCAAACCTCACCGGCATACTGGATAAAAACGATGCTGATTGCATGAGATCAGCCTGTTCAGCCGAAACAGATGGGCGCAGCCAAGGTCAGCTGAAGGCATAGGAGGGGGTTACGCTAGGAAACGGCACCTCGACGTGATGTATTCTCTCAGTGGAATACAAGGCAGATATGACGCAGAGGTGGGATATGCGAATCTACGTGAGAGTTTATGTAGATGCTAATCTAGTACTAGATCAATGACTATTTATGGAACGCCTTGCAACCTTCCCTTCGACTGGCTTCCAACGTGATTAACTCGGCGCACCCTACCTGGGCAATGTTCTTGCGAGCCTTCTATCACCTGCGCAAGGTACCTTTTGCAAAAGACGGACGCACCGACAGAGAGAAGATCCAAGACAACTACCGCCCGTATCAGGCGTTGTGGCATGAGATTAATGAAGATGAAATGTATGACAATGCTAGGGCCTTATATAACCTTGGTTTTGATGTCGGATTAGCGACTTTAGGAGTCCTCTATAACCGTAAGTACGCTTTCAATTTAGGCTGCATATTCATCTATAGTTGTGAACTAATGGTACCTTGCTTTTTTCTTTTGCGGGAAATAGGTCTGAGGTGGGGCTTCCACGAAACGAGTCCTCCTAGCAACGGCACGACCACCACCGACCAAGACTGGTCTATTCACATCTTCCTGAATCCGAACTCCCTTTGGGCGCTTCTTGCGGACGAGTATTCAGAAAGCGAAAAGGTCGGCATCCGCGTAAAGCTCGCAGCGACGATCCTCCACGAGCTGAGTGTAAGCTGTATTGCTCTGTTTCGAATTCTTTTAATATCACTAATAGTTTGATTCTAGCATGCCTGCCATTGTGAGTCACATTATGACACATCCGCTAAAGCATACCCAGCAAGAAGCCTGCATATGATCTTCCCTCGCGGGCGCCAAGATGTCAACCTACGCATTGACTCGCATTACGATCCCGTGCCCAAGACACAGGTCCAGTTATGTTTGTGCAAAGGCTGATTCGTTTTCTCATCCGCAGCGGCCCAACATCAAATGATGGAGAGTCCTGTACGTAATTTAGCCAATATCCCCGGCATCAAAGTTACGGAAGACTCGGATATAGCCGCTTATCTGCGGGGGTTGCGATATGAAGCTGTTGGTACTGGCACAAGAGTTGCGAACGGTCGTCAGTACTTGTACGTTAGTTCAGTTCCTTGCGTTCATTTCCTCCTTCCCATTCCTCCACCACCCACACTCCGCCCCGGAGGACTTTGAAAGCCACTTCTTGTTTCACGGAGAAGATAGGCATGAGTGTCCGCATTCTGGGTTTATAATTTTGCTGATGTTGTTTAGCGTCGAGAATGATATTCAGATGGAAGAAGGAAAGGCTTTTGACAATCGGGTAATGTCCCTTGATAAGGCCAGGCAATATTCTGCATCCTAACCTTCGCTGTTAGGTCTGGGGAGGTATTCTCGAGTATTTCCCGCCAATGAGGTCAGCTGCGACATTGAGGGCAGGGATCCTTACACGAAATTGGCCATACGCACACCCCGAAATATATCGACAAAATGTCGAAAACGTCAGGGCGGGAATGTATGGGAGGTTCACCAGTCTGCCATATAAGACGTTTTTGTTGTCTCCAAGAGCTGGGGTCTATGACTTTTTCACGCCACTTCCAATTTCAAACTACTCCCATCTGTTTCGATCGTCATGGTGGAGATACGACTTCCAAAGGTACGGACACGAGGCAATCAAGATTACGTCCACAGGGGCCGACCAGCCTTCCCCGATCCAGTCCATACTAGTCTTTCAGTACATGGAATTCGATTCTATCATCTGTGAGTTTAAACCGCCCAGGTACCTCCTACCTTCGCTAGGATCATTGGTGTCCAAACTGCAGTAGAAGCCCCGGGGTGGTTGGCCAATAGCTTACCGTCTTCTATCAAGTGCCGCTTGTTGGAAGTCTAGAAGTCTGCAGATTCGTAGCTTCCACGGCACCAGCCATTCTCAGAAGCCAAAATCAAAATATGATTTTGGCTTGGCTCTCGAAAGTCAGCCTCGAAATTGCAGGGGCAAAGATCATGAGGCTGAGGCTGCACTACGAGAGGAGGACATGGGACGATAAGTACAGTGCAATTCTAAATTTGTGCGAGAGGATTTCCCAGGAAATTACTATGTCAAGAAGCGACCTACAAAGTCTTGTTTCCGGCAACCCAACAGGCATTCAGGCTTTTAGGGTCCCAGACATCGGCCGAGTAACGTCCCAGCTGAATACCTTGTTTCGGCAGGACCTGCCGGAACTCCACAGACTAGTGGACTACGAAAGCCGATATGCGCAGAACGTAGCAGCCGAGTACTTTCTCAAAGATCTCGACAACCGGTGGCTGGTCCGCCGGTCCATGCACGTATTACTCGGACACCTCCAGACGACCCATGACAGGATCGGCGGCATACTGCAAGCAATGTTAGACGTCTGGGGAGACATGGGTAGCAGCGCCGCCTTCACCGAACAGGTGGAGGACTGCGAGGCCGTGTACAGCCGTATCACCACGGCGCAGACCGCCATATTCCAGGCGACCGAGATCCTGCGCGGCAACACGCTCGACCAGAGGACCGGGGCCCACGGGCCACTCGCCGCGGTCCCGACCGCGCGTCGCGAGTTCCAGAACGGCAGGCACCTGCGCATCGCCGCCATGAAGGAGTTCGCCAGGATCACGGACCCGAAGCTCAAGCGGGTGATCAACACGTGGCTCAGGGTCATCGAGTTCAGCCAGGACATCAGGCTCGACGACCCGGAGGCCGAGGACGTGGTCGTCGGCGGGGGCACCATCGCCGAGCTGAAGCGGGCCAAGGACCAGGCGGACGTCGACGCCCTGGCGATCTCGCTTCTTGATCGGCAGGACCAGGTGCACGCGAATCAAGATAAGGGAATGTTGATGGAGCCGGCGGAGGGGGAGGATGAAGTGATTAATGAGCTGCAGCAAGAGATGATGAGAATTGAGACTGCGTCGGATATCATTGATTTGTACGGATCCTTTTCAGACGAGGAACAAGAACGCCTGGGAAAAGGCCCCAAGTCATAGGTAGCAGTGGAAGTAAGAGACAGATCGGTGAAATAGGGCAGCCATTCATGTTACCAAAGATAGGCTCGGGCGCATTAACAACTGTCCTGTGCAAAACTTTGAAATCCAAATACCTTCGATTTACCTGGTCTATGCTGGCGAGAATTATGACATTATTCAGCAGTCAGCGAGAAGTGACCTAGTGTTGTTACCTGATTTATGTGCATTGTCTCACAACCATATCCCACACTTGCGCTTGCATTGTTGTAGTGATAACTACCTTCTAAACAGCATGATGCTTCTGCTTCTTATGAACACCCAACCACAAAACATCAGGCCGGCTATAGTGGCCAATGTTGTCCAGCCAACCCTTCGTTGCCACCACTGTAGAAAGTTCCAGATAGGCAAAAGAAGAGAGTTTCGGAAATTATCGACGTTGCAGCTCAATTGCACTGTTCCATTTGCTCATCCTGGACCCGAACACCACCTGCAGGCCGGTCACAATGAATCACCACCAATACAGGAACAAATCCTGCGGGGTAGGTGACTATAGGTTGGGGCGCGGTCCGCCAAGCATCACGACATTGATAATACAGATGGCGACCCTCACCACTTTTATAGCCTCCTTCCACATCCCGCGCTATCTGTAGACCGTGTAACCGGCCTCTGCAGCCCGTACCCCGATAGACCTGCGCCAACTCAAATAGTTCGAGCTCTGATGCCGGCTCGCAAATAAGGCGAGCGAGCACGCATGGGCGGGGGCTGAAGATATAAAGTTATGCTACATGTGCGAGGATGCCTCCAGCAAACGATTCTGAGCTTTTCCGCAGGTAATTTAAGATGAAATTTAGCTCCCTTTGCCTTTTCGGTGCTGCGGCTGCTGCTGCTCCCGACCTCAGCAAGCGAGAACAATTCTCCCAGGGACAACCCATAGACGACAAAGGGAAAGGCGCTCCTATTCTCGGTATGTCATCCGTGAAATTAGAAGTTGCTTTGTATGACTAACCTCTCAGGCGGCACGAACAAGCAAATCGACCTGCAAAACCCTGACAACCTTGGTGCCCAGAGTACCGACAATGGCGTGGTCCCAAACCTCAAGTGGAGTTTCTCAGACTCCAAGACGAGGATTCTTGCCGGAGGCTGGGTACGCGAACAAGTCATCACAGACTTGCCAGCAAGTCACGACATCGCCGCGGCTCAGCAACACTTGAAGAAGGGGGCCATTCGTGAGCTGCACTGGCACCGTGTGGTGAGAATGCTGATAGCCTCCTATTTTTGAGATAAGGATGCTGACTTGTGAAGGCCGAATGGGGATTTGTGTATGCTGGAAAGATCATCATCTCTGCTGTGGACGAGAATGGCCAGTATCAGGTTGATACCCTTGATGTTGGTGATATTTGGTATTTTCCCAAAGGAGCCGCCCACACTGTCCAGGGGCTGGAGGATGAAAACGAATTCCTCCTGGTCTTTGACGATGGTAATTTCGACGCTGTCGGGTAAGCTTGCTTCGTTAAAGAATCCATGGACATCAACTCACTTTCTTAGGACGACATTCAACGTCGACGACTGGATCTCGCA
The DNA here is from genome assembly GCA_014872975.1 of Diaporthe citriasiana. Lineage (NCBI taxonomy): Eukaryota > Fungi > Ascomycota > Sordariomycetes > Diaporthales > Diaporthaceae > Diaporthe > Diaporthe citriasiana. The sequence continues at coordinate 95,524 of JADAZS010000173.1, forward strand.
TACGCCAAAGTCCGTTCTGGCGAAGAACTTCGGCCTCAACGAATCTGTCTTCAACTCCGTCCCATCACCAAACCCGTACATCTTCAACTCGACCGTCAGCACGTACAATGTGACCGGCCCCGAAGGTGCACTGGTCGGGAACAGCTCATACGTGTATCACACCTTCCAGCACCCTTCCGAGCCAGTCCCTGGGCAGGGTGGAGAGCTCTGGATCATCGACTCCCGCAACTTCCCCATCGCCACGACGATCGCAGCCACTTTTGTCAAACTCGAGCCTCGTGGTCTTCGTGAGCTGCACTGGCATCCTAATGTAAGACATTGCAAAGCCCAGCGGTGTGGCCTACGGACTAACATCATACGCAGGCCGAGGAGTGGCTTTATTTCCACAGTGGAAAGGCCCGTGCCACTGTTTTCATTGGCAATGCTGCCGCTCGCACCTTCGACTTTTCCGCTGGTGACACTGGTGTCTTCCCGGACAACAGTGGTAAGTATCTAAGACCCAGGGTGTGCATGCTAGTAGCAACTATCATACTGACCCAGGTGATTCCAGGTCACTACATTGAGAATCTGTCAGATACTGAGGACCTGGTGTGGATTGAGATCTACAAGAGTGACCGCGTGGCCGATATCTCATTGACGCAGTGGCTCGCCTTGACACCTGCTGACATCGTTGCGAGCACGCTGAAGATTCCAGTCGACGTAGCTGCCAGCCTAAAGAAGGAAAAACAGATTCTGATCAAGGCAACATGAGTCGTCGTTGATAGGGGGTTCCCGGCACCGTAGGTTTTCAATACTTATTTCTTCACTACTTGCTAGGTTTCAAGGATTGCTTTGAACAGGATCTTAATTTTAGTCAAACTTTGAATCATCTTCAACGAATTCATTTTTTGCAGGATGGTTATTAACGTGCTGAGAGTCGCGGTTCACGCTACGAATTCTTGAATGTGGTATTCTCACGACTTTCACAGATTTATCAAGACGAATACTATTCACATAGCACGACTTCCGCGAGGTCACACGAAACCAAAATCTACATATAGTGACATGAAATCATATAATGTTTCGGACTAGGAATGATCTGTTTGCTTGGACAAAATGGACGCTCTTGGCAGCCTCCGCGTAGAACTCCGTGATATGTGCAAGTAACATCACTCACCAAGTCACCAAGTTCTCGATTTTCCTTTAAGGTTGAGAACTCCTGAACTCTGGTTAGTGCCTTTTCTCGCATATCAAGTTCCTAAAGCCCAAGTGATAAGTTGCTGATGTCGCACTTACCAGCAAATCCGAACGCGGTCGCATTGAACCGGAGTCGACGGACAGCAAACTTGATTTCTAGCGCCGAGATTTCACACTCCATGACCCCCAGTGTGTCATTAAGCTCCTGCAACTCTTTCCGGAGCGCAAATTCGCGGCACTCGTGAGACTGAAGTACGCGTTCACAAACGTCGTGGGAGTCACACCTCCACCCACTTTCCAGAGCGTTATAGGTAGCCTTGGTGGTAAAAAAGTCAGACATGAGCTGTTCCAGGTCCTCTCCCAGATCCTCGACCTGAGTACCCATCTCATAGACAACCTCGTGGTGTGGTGGGAAGGCCTCGTGGCAGTTCTCGGGCACGCTAATATCGTCGTCCAGAATTGGCAGCGGGAGCCATGTCTTGTCCTCGACCAGCGAGACTCGCTCCTCGTAGGTGTGATAGTCAGTGATAATCCCGCAGTGATGCTCATAGCCCTGAGCTGCAGTGCATTTTACTACTCGGGACGTCAGGTAGCAGCAGCCATGGCCATGTGGGCAGACGAACCATCCAGCGATACTTGTACGCTGCTCGCAGCACGGCTGAGGTACAGCGTACGGGTTCACAAGATCAACGCTCGTCTGAAGTCCAGCGTAGCTGACCAGCGGCCGAACGTCGTGGACTAGGTGGTGTTGGTTAATTTTGTAGCACATCTTCCCTGTGGTTGTTGAGAAGGAGAATCGAATTGATTGAATCTTGCCGATCTACGGGAAAAGATTCAGGAGTTGACAGTGACGTTATTGTATTATTGAAAGTGAGGCGCAGATATACAGGAGAACAGGAAGTAGATAATGATCTTGTGATATAAGTACTTGCATGAGCTTGTTCTCGACCTTTGTTGAATTGTAGCATTATGTTAGTTCCCGCCATTCTGTGCGTGCCGTCCTCCAGTTGGTACTACAAAGCAAGACCTGAATGGAGGCAAATACGGCACAAAGAAGGTCGACACAAAGCCATTCACTTGATCAATCGTATTTGTTGCCTATGCTTGGGAAACTCTACACAATTTCCCATTCTGAGTCTGCACTCCGCCCGACCCTCCGTCTATGACGTGCCACTCCTCGGTCCCGACACTGCAGCATTCGCGATTAGCTCTCAAAGCAATGTGGAACAGGTTTCAATGGAGGAAACATGGTGCCATGTCCTCAAATGTTCTTTCGAACGCTTGAGTCTAACAAGCACGTCAAGGCCACCTGAGTAACACTCGTGGCTTCCGGTAAACATGCACTTGGGAAAATGTGAACACAAAGAGAGAAATCTGCTTACCCGTGATGCACATAGAATAGATTGGTTGGGTCCCACTTCTTCTTGACCTCCAGTAGACGTGGATAATTGTCGCCCCAGAAAGCGCCCTGCCAGTCTGGTTCACCAACGTCTGCTTCATTGTTGTATGCACCTCCAGCCGGACTCACATCTCTCAAGGGGCCCATGACATTGTACGTCAGATTTTCACCAGCAAGTTCGATCTCCTCTGCAGTAGCGTTCGCTTCGACCCTTGTCACAATGATCAATTGCGATGCTTCATTGCGGAAAGCGGGATTGACCGAGTTGATGTCGCCGTCCGGGTTTAGAGGAGCTTGGTGGTAACCGATGACAATCGTTGCACGATCCACTGTATCCTTCAGAGTCTGCAAGGTGCTCTCGCGAATAGTCTCGTTTTTCCAATTCTCGGCCGGAAGCAGCCTGTTTCCGGTGACACCTGAGATGCTGCCAATGTTCTGGTCATACGTCGCGAACGTAGCTTGATATGCCGAGTAGAAGCTGTCGAAATGATCCGTGGTGGCCACATGAGGGATTCCCAATTCTGATAGGGAGTTGAAGAGCGGTTCTACGAGGGCTTCGTACTCCTGGACAGTTTTGTTGGTTGCGAAGAACGGTTCCATTGTGAAAACGTAGCTGCTGAAAGCGTTGAGGATCGAGAAGTATGAATAAGTCTGAGCAGCGTTGTAAACTGGCATCTGGTTCCAATACGCTGCGACTCCCTTCCAGAAAGTTTCCACGGAAACATTGTTTGAAGTCGCAAAGCTGAAAGTCGATGTTGTCACGGGAACCTTGGGATGTGCTTTCAGAATCGCGGATGTGACAATGCCAAAGGTGCCTCCGCCGCCACCGCTGAAGGTCATCAGTTCGAGTACAAAGTTATTCTTACAGCGAAGACTTACAGAATGGCCCAATACAGGTCAGAATTGATATCCAGCGTGGCTGTAACAAATTCTCCGGCAGCTGTGACGACTTCGAGGGCAAGCACCTGATCTGCCCCCATGCCAAATAATTGCATGACGGGGGAGTGGCCTCCACCTTGAATATAACCACCAACCACTCCTACGGTCTATCGGACAAAAGAAGTAAGCAACTAAGCAGGTAGATACTCGTGATTTCTTGCTTACCGCGCAAATACCGGAAACGGCTGTAAGGCCGTGCGCCTCAGCAGCCTCGTAAAGCTCGAAACCCTGTACACCGGCTCCAAGCTTGAAGGCTGGCCCAGCATAATCTCTAGTCTCATAACTCGGGATGAAGCGGATATCCTTAAGATTATGCGTCCAGAGACTGAGTGCGCCGTACCCGGTAGACCTGCCATTATAATCATGGCCGGTGTTCTTCACCACGAGGCGCAAGTTCAGCGAGCGGGCAAAGTTTACCGCCAATTGGATCTGGGCGACATTGCTGATGTTGACAGAGTACAGGGAGTAGCCGCCTTGTGTGCAGTTTGCCAGTGAATTCGGGTCAGTCCCAGCAAGACAGGTTTTGCCCTCGTACAGGGGCCACATCACTGAGCCAGGATCCTCGTAACTGTCGGCCAGTCAGCTAAGTGACAGCCCTCACCCAGGGAAAATACGGACTACTAACTGGGTTTCTTCCTCCACCCATCCTTTCGTAACTGACGCGCACAATGATGCATCATAATTGTCATACTCTGAGTCCTTGTAGCAAGGAGAAGCTATTGGAATAATGGGATGTAGTGCGTTGCCCAATAGCTCGTCGAAAACCTCCCATAAGTCCTCGGATGGCCATAGCGAGTCACCAGGGTAAGTCTTGCAATCCCCTGCCGCCTGAGAGGGCTCTTCCGGACTATTGCTGCTGTTGCCAAATGCGAACAGAGCTGCATATTGGGCGAGATCATCTTTATCAATAAGTCCTGAGAGAACCGACTCCGTCAGCTGAACAGCTTCATTGCTAAACAAATCGGCCCCGGCGGCAGATTCCGTTGACAAAGTTGCAGCAGCAGGTGGGATGTCTCCGTTCTCCTGTCCCTCGGCGCGGGAACTGAGCAGAAGCAGGCTGAGAAGCACGAAACGAAGAGCCATATTGCTGAAAGGCGGAGGCATGGTCCAACCTCAAAGTGCGTTGAACTTCACGTTGGTATTAATTTGTCGTGTCAATGGTCGTAAGCGAATGTTCCAGATGCCAAACTTATATACCATTGCTAGAGTGAGCCCTCTTTGCCAAGATCACTAGCACCTGCACCCTACATGAAGAGTCCGAGGTGACCACTGGGACTTGCAACTGTAGCGGGTGCATCGTCCAATGTGTGATAGTGGCAATGCAGGCCAATGGATACTGCTGACAGAATTTCAAAGGTGCCACAACATCCTTGGAGCACATTTTGCCTGAGTTTCCTGTCTGGAAGCAAAAACCATGCAACCTAATCTTAAATTGCATACTTCCGGATCACGGACCGGAACTCTCCACACGGCCAATACACTTATTTTGAGAACATGGACTTCGGGAAATGTCATACTCAAGCTTCCAGACCCCCTACTGTTCTTGAAATTGAGACGTATAATTGTAGTACAAGTAGACTCTTTCGTCTCTTCAGTGATCTTCACGCTTTCGTATAGATGCAACTGAAAACCCACGTAGCCACCCTGGCAATGCGCAAACAGAAACGTGCATTAGGATATTACGCACATGATTGATACGCAGCGTCAAGGCACTTGGCAACTATATTCTTCAAATCAGGCAGTGTGATTCATGGAGCCAGTCTGTACCAAAATTCTGCCCCTGCAACGACGCAGTAAACTGGGTGCTGGCAGGCACGCGTCCAAAAAGCACTAGAAGAATCACATTATGAGACTGGTTATGACACGGAAAACCTGCAAAGGAGTGGCATCAATTGATGCTAAGCTGGCGCCATAAACAGAGATTTGCTGGGCCAGACCTCTTGACTGTGAGTGAGTTGGGGGACTCTGTTACAACACACCTTGGGAAAACGCTTGGGCGTTTCCCTGTAGATACATGGCATTATACTATATGTCGCTTGCGACGCTTTGAATCTGTAGAGGATAAGACGAACATGTGACGAGCTAACTCGTTAATTCGGGTTCTAAAGAATGTGGCTGGGACGACTTTTGCGGCTGAACTTCCCAGAGAACAATGGATTCGACCTGAGATACGTTTTCTATTGAAAATTAAAACCGTGATGTTGATTTCTAGTCGGTCTACGTATCAATGCATGCCAGAATTTTACGAGACTGACGTCAAGTCTAGATGCGTATTCGGCAAACAGCGTCCTCAGCTGAAAACTAAGTCAGTGCCGTAGAACCTGATTGCGAGGCATCAAAGAAATCGTACTACTTAGGCGTCGAACTAATACGCTCCATAACATGGTGCTGATGTGTCGCTCGCTTCATTCTTTATCCCATTTTCTATATCAATAGCACAGCCGGCTCGCTCCAGGCCTCGAGTTCAGGAATGGTGTTCATCGATGGATCCATCAAGACCGCTTTTAAAACAATTAAAACTTCTCTGCAATCTTCCCAACTCGTTGTCTGACTCAAAATGTCTTCGACTCTCAATATCTATCAGCAGATTTTCGCCCTTTCGGCTGCATCCAACGGAGTTGGGGGGCTCAATGGTGACGAAGATACACTCCAGAAGGCCCTCCAAGACGGTCTTTCCAAGAAGATCGGACCGAATACTCCACTGAGCTCGTGGAGTATTCAATGGGGTCCCCGGGTATGGAAGAACAAACCATCTGATAGCAGTACAGGGCCTGATAATGTTTGGTTCGCCGCTGTCTGTCCTCAACTGGCTTTCGCTGATGGGAAATTCGACACCTGTGTCGTCGCCATAGCTGGTACAGCGAGTGGTACTGACAAAGGCTTCACAAGTTATGGCTGGCAAGTAGAAGATTTCAATGTTGGTGAGGTTCAGGACTTCAGCGAGTGGGTGAGCTCTTGGGAGGCCACGTCTTGCCCCACTCCAACGCCTACCGTTGTCTCAGACCAGTCGAAACTCTACTGTGCCATCGGCACTGAGACAGGCGTCTACAACATCCTCAACAATAAAGCACCTTCTGGCTGCCCAGGTAGTGGCACTACTATCGTCTCGTTCCTACAAGGCCTTCCATCAAACTACCGTATCGTATTCACCGGTCACAGTCTTGGCGGTGCTCTGGCACCCACTCTCGCCCTGGGCCTCAGTCTCAGCAAGCCTCGGCTACTGCCCAACAACCCTGAGCTCCTAGCCCTTCCAACTGCCGGCGCCACTCCTGGTAACTGTGCATTCGCCGAGGCCTACAACAATGCCTTTAAACCCATGTTGGACGAGGGCGGATATAAGGTCTTCAATTACGACTTGTTCAACACCTATGACCTCGTCCCACAGGCTTGGTGCACTAACGCCGCCGCCTCTCCGGATCGCAATATGCTCAAAATGGTGTCAATGTATGGGGCACTCCCCTGGTTACTCAACAAGGTGGTCACCGCGGCCGTCGATTGCGGAATAAAGAGGTCGAACTCATCCAAGACCGAGTACATGCCTGTCCAGGGCCGCAAGTTCACCGGGCCTGCCCCCACTTCGGTGCCTCAAAATTTCGATGATTTCATCAAAGAGGCGCTCACGCAGCACACGACGGCCTACTATGACTACATCGACCCAAGCGGCGCGGTCACTGAGGTTCACCGCGGCATCTATGCCCACGCGTCGAAGCAGGATGGCATCTCGAAGCAGACGGTAGACCAGCTGGTGAAGACTTTCCCTGTTCTGCGCACAGTAGACAAGGTGAACTTGAACGAGCCTGCCTTGCAACCAGACGGAAACCCGGTGCACCCTTACGACGTGGTTTTTGGAACAGCCTGAGTGTTCTGCTTACTGAGGTGTGTTTAGTTCAATCAGGTGGATAAAAGGAATCAGAGTGATAGCAATGTCTGACTTGTCCCAGTGGAACACCAAGGGGGCAAACACAAAAAGAGAGAAGAAAAAGCAATGAAACATGACAGAACGGCAAAGGCCCTCAGATTGAAAAGCTAAGGCTTCTGCTCAAACCTTCTAAAAGTACCTTGTCTTCCTTTGATTTAGAACAGAAACGTCCTGTCTTACCACGGAAAGTTGCACAGAAGTCGGCTCAGAAGCTTCGTACCATTAAGAATGTAAACAGATATTTGCAGAGTACAAAACAGATAGTATAGAGGTACATAACCCACACAGTACAAATAAAAATGTACACACACCAAATTTATATAGTATACCGTTTTTTTTACTATACTAGCTATTATAACCATATATCCTTATTATCTATAACCTTTACTATATACTAAAGCTATTACTATATACCCTTTATACCTACTTAGCTAAAGAAATAGTATTTTTAGCCTTATTTTAAGCCCCTAAGATCTTAATCTTACCCTTAATTTTACCCTTATTATTACTACTAGTAATAATATTACCGGCCCTTAGATTTACCTGTAGTAACTAATTTATAGTTCCTCTTCTACCTGTATACTACTTCTTGGCTGCCAGCTTTATACTTAAGGATAAAGCTACTTGTAAGGCTATTTCTAGTACTTATTACTTCTAAGGCTAGTATTTTACTTACTTTATAAGTCTTTCTATTAGCTACTAGTCTTACCGGATAGCTTTAAGGCCCGAGTGGTCTAAGACCTATAATATTACTATAGTATTAAAAATATAAGATATAACTAGATGGAGATAGTTTTTAATAGCTAATTAATTAATCTAATAATGTAAAACCCCCTAAAGCTAAGCGTGGCAGGCCTTATAAGGCCTCTAAAAGAACCTTACTTAACCAGTAGGTCCCTCTCCCTTTTAGCCAAGTGGTGTAATCTAGTACTTTCTGTATTAAATGGTAGCTACAACTAGCTACTATCTAGCTAAATCGGGAAGTAACTATACCTAGGAATCTAGATGTAGACTGGTAGTTACCCCTATACTTATACTACTAAGGGCCCGGGTTTAATCCCTATATGTATTAAAGATTATAATGTAAAAAGACCTGGCTATAGATTAGCCCTGTAGTAAGATATAAGTTATAGGGGGTTCTAGAAGGTACCCTTCTAGAAGGTATACTATATAGCTTATTATAGATAATAATAGTAAGTCTCTGTGGGGGGGGTAATTAATGTAAAACCCCCTAAAGCTAAGTGTGGCAGGCCTTATAAGGCCTGTAAAAGAGCCCTACTTAACTAGTAGGTCCCTTTCCCTTTTAGCTAAGTGGTGTAATTTAGTACTTTCTGTATTATCTAACTAAGTATTTAATTAATTTAAGTTATAATTAATAGTAAGTTATTAAGTTAAATTAAAAGGTTAAAGCTATTAGGGGCTATAATTATTAGTTACTATAATTTATATTATATAGGTAATCTAATATTATTAAATAGTGTGTTCTAATTAGTTATAACTATTAGATCTAACTAATAGTAAATATACCGTAATTAGATGGTATTATAGTA
>JADAZS010000174.1:0-104459 GCA_014872975.1 Diaporthe citriasiana
TATATCTTTAATATTAGAAGTATACCTATTAGCTGGATATTAAAATAATAAATAATTATAGTATTATTAACTTATAAAGCTAAACTAATAGCTTAGATAGTTATAATAAAGAAAGCTATATAGTTTAGGTAACTACTTAAAGAGTTTAGGGCTTAATAAGGAAAGATTACTACTACTATTATCCATAAAGATAACTAAGGGGTTATTATTATATCTAAGGATTAAATATACTATAGTAAAGCTAAGTATATTAATATTTAGAAGCTTTATATTAGGGAGGCTTATTAATAATAGCTAGTAGAGATAAAGTATATCCCTACTAGTAAATAACTTATAAATAGGCTTATTAAGCTACTAGGATACCTGGCCTTTAAGAGATTTAAAACCAGACTTAGCCTTAAGAGGTTTATACTTTTAAGATAGGATAAAAGGGATAATAAAATAAGCTTATAAGCTACTAATAGGAGTTTAAGAATATACTACTAGTAGATAATATAAAAGTAGAAGGAGTAATTAATATTTAAAAACCGCTAATAACCCCTTTAAAATTTTATATAATAACTTTTTATATATCCTCTTATAGTCCCTCTAATATTATCTTACCCTTATATATATTATAGTGGGATCCTAAGTAAAAATAACCTTACCGGAAAATTTAAATAAGTATAAAATTAAATAAATTAACTTATAATTATAATAGAGGAGAAAGTTATATAAAAATAGGTTTAGGGTATAGGTTTAGGATATACTTAAATTAAGGGGGAATATTAAAAGCTATATGGAAGGTAATAAATAATATAGAGGATAAAACCTGTTCTGGTATATATCTTACGCTTTGTGTATATAAATAGTGGTTCCCTTGGGACTATTTTCCTCTAGACTTCCTCCTTTAATAATACACGTTAACTTGCTTATATGCCTACATTTAACATTGTAGACCTGGGTAGATTCTCCATGTTTGTTTCCCGCGCGCTACACGAGCTTGCTGTGCTGGGCAAAGCCGTGGCAACGAGCTTCTATGGAGAACCGCCCCATCATTCTTACTGGGATGGCTGTTCGCAAGGTGGACGCCAGGGCTACATGCTCGCCTAGCGAAACTCCGATGACTTCGATGGTATTTTTTGCAAACGCACCGGCAATCCAGTGTGGCGGCCTCTTTGTGACTCTTGCCTGGGGCCAGTTCGTCCAGAGGTGGAAAGCTCACGCCCCTTTGGCCTGTGTTTGGTCGGCGTTCACAGCACATGCTTCCACAGCCGCTTGCGACAGGCTTGACGGGATCTTGGACGGCGTTGTTTCGGACTATAGCACCTGTCTCTTTGATCCTCGCAGTATGGTTGGCACCAGTATTGACTGCGGTGGCCAACCAGTCATTACAAGAAATCGGGTCCGCTTCGCCAAAATTAGTACCTACGGCCCTACGCTTCGCTCCGGGGAGGTACTAATTTTGCCCGATTTCTTGATTTTTCGCCGGGCCTGCGGCGCTTAACATTCAATTACCAGCCTAAGGGGCCTACGGCGCTTAGCAGCAAAGCAGACCAGAGATTAAGCGTAGCAAAGAATAACCCGAATTGCTTACAAGAAGACACTCTAAGCTAGGAGCTTAATCTGATAACTAGCTAGAAGGAGGATTTCTAAATTTCTAGGGGGGGACCCCCTAGGACCCCCCTTACCTATAGTGCTGGCCTGTGGCGCTAGGTACTGGTAGTGCCGGCCTGCCGTTGGCTGGGTAACCTTAACTAACCAATCCCTGCACGAGAAACATATTACACTTTCTAGCTGTTGTAGATTAAGCTCCGCTCAGAGCGCCACCTCGCAAGCTCGGGTCACTCTTCGCTACGCTTAATCAGTGACAAGAACGCGGACGTTGTGGGCAGCTTCCACGAGGGCCCTCTCACATCGCAAGGCACTACGCGGCAGTCGTTATTGCCGAGCCGCCCATCGACCGCCTCTGGAACGACTGGATACCGATATTCCTCAAGAAGGATCCTTATTTCAACGTTTCGACTGTCACCGCTCTCGACCAGTTCACTGAGCTCTTTTCCCTGTCCACCTCTGAGTACGGTGGCGTCATCGAAACAGATGTGCCAGACTTGTCTGCATTCAGGGAGAAAGGCCATAAATTGCTGACATACCACGGTGCCGCCGAAACATATATCCCGGTTGACGCGACCCTCCAATACCGCAAGAATGTTGAAGGTTTCATGGGTGGCAATGAGCGCGTCAACGACTTCTATCGGGTGTTCCTGGTCTCAGGGCTTGCACATTGCGGGAATGGCACAGGGGCATATCCCGTCGACGCATTTGATGCCCTCGTCGACTGGGTTGAGAACGGGCGAGCGCCAGATACTCTTCGCGGCACAATGAACACTGCCGAAGGGGTCGATGCTTCCAGAAGCATGTGCCCGTGGCCATTGGTGCCCCGTTATGGTGGAGAAGGCGACACGAATGACGCCACCAGCTTTCATTGCGCCCCGTCTTATTAACCTTTCGAAGACTTCTGATGTGGTCCAGCTCTGTCAAAGTCGACTTTTAGTGGCTAGCGACTATCTCGAAAATCCCCGAAGCCCACATGCATGCTTTGGAATGGAAGTTTAATTCTTCTTTTCAAGTTCTTCTTGTCCCAGTGTGTCATTCAGTTGCCTCCTAGAGAGACAGAAATGGCACTGCTCTCCGTTTGTTTGCCTTGGGAGCGAGGCTTGAGGCTCGTAATTCGTTGGCCTGTGCAATCGTAATGCAGTAGCAGTGTTGAGCTATGAGCCATGTGCTGCAAATGAGCCCAATTCTTCCATATCTTTCGAAGCGTATGTATGTTTCAATCCGTGCTTGGCCCAACATGGCTGCCGGGCAGCTGCCATGTCCTCAGTTGTGCACACTGCGTGAATGTTAATAAAACGGTATTAAACGTCCTTGCATAGCAATACATCCCCAAAACTACGTTTACATACCCTCCAAGGAGCAATATCACTCCTTGCTCACCTGCACGGTCATTTGAAGAATCACACAATGGTGCGAGCGAAGCAAAACGGTCAGTTTGGTCCCCCGCAGGCACCCGAAACAAAACGATCCATTTAGAATGATGCAGCCTAAGTAAGGCACCCGTAGACTGGTTGGTCACATCAACAAGCGAGTCTTTGGGCGACGCACCATGTTTGCCACCAAGATTGGGAGAGGGAGACCCTTTAGTGATTGCCCCTCGCCACCACCATTCACATGTCTTGCAGTGCCGTCTTTCCAAACTAACAACGACCACCACACAACACGCCTCCAACTACTCACCTTTCTTAACATCGTGCCGTCAACCCATCATGGTAAGAATCAATACCCCGACTCACTCGGACGATGGGTTCGATGTCATCTATGATGTCGATGCCGTGAGTGACGTCAGCGATGGAAGCGTCGCGTCGCATGAGAACGCACCTGCAAGCAACAACGCCAGCTCAGGACGCCTCGCAGGGCCACACGAAGTGCCTCAGATTCCCCATGGCTATGCTGATGACCCTGCCGTCATTAATGTCGCGCAGCAAATGTCGGATCAGACCATCGAGGCTTTCTATCAAGAGCTGGGCAGTGCCAAGGGCGAGCAAAGCGGGAGTCTGGTCAACGATGGGCTGAAATACACCAAGTCTATGTACAACAAGTTCATGGGCAAGGACGCCCTCATCGCCGTTATGGGGTATGTGTTTGGCACTTCAAAGCGGAAACCTTTCGCGCTGACAGTGACCTAGAATGACGGGTTCTGGAAAGACTACGTTCATATCAAAAGTGACCGGTCGAAATGATTTGAAGATCGGACACGACCTTACGTCCTGTGAGTCTCGAAGAGACATAACAAGCCCGACTGGCCATACTAACCAAGCTGCCCAGGCACACGAGATATACAAGTCATCGAGACCAAGCTGGACGGACAGACAGTGCGCTTCGTCGACACCCCAGGATTCTCAGACACGAACCTCTCGGACACGGAAGTCCTGCAAATGATCGCGGACTACCTGGCCGTGGCATACAAGCAGGAGATGAAGCTCTCGGGCATCATCTACCTGCACCCCATCTCCGACAACAGGGTGACCCACCACACGACCAAGAACCTCGAGATGTTCCGCAAGCTCACGGGCGAGAAGAACCTGAAGAACGTGACCCTCGCGACGACCATGTGGGACAAGGTCAGCGAGGAGGAAGGGCTGAGGCGCGAGGACGAGCTCAGGTCCAAGTTCTGGAGGCTCCTGGTCGCGATGGGCGCCAGGACGGCGCGCTGCGCGCACCACCCCGGCGACCCCCTGCGCATCTCGTCGGCCCTGCTGGGCAACAAACCCTTCTACCTGCAGCTGCAGGAGGAGATGGGCAGGGACAACAAGGCGCTGCGCGACACGGCCGCGGGGCGCGAGGTCATGCTGGAGCTGGCACGCCTCAAGGACGAGCACCGCCGCGAGCTGGCCGAGATGGAGGGCGTCATCCGCGAGTCGGCAGAGGAGAGCAGGTCCGTCATCGAGGCGCTGCAGAGCCACTACCAGGGCCGCCTGGGCGAGCTGGAGAAGACGCTGCGGGACGAGAGGCGCATGAATGAGGATGCGGTGCGTGCGCTTACGGATCGGATTCAGGCGCTTGAGAATAGGGGCATGAGCTGTGCTGTTATGTGATCGGTGTGGATTTTGGTGATCGGTGGAACATCTTTGGTGCGCGACGTTAGGCTTTGGATCAGTTTCGGGTGTTTCCTTGATCGAGGGGCTGCTTCTACCCGTCGTGGCGCCCTCCTGACTGCTTGTGTGCCACAATTTTGCGAGTCTCTGGCGATCATATACCCCTTACACGATGTTCATACATTTCCTCATTTATTAGCAGCCGGTACTCAATTCAAATCACGCCGCTTTGGATGCAAAATGACTGCAAGTCATGCCATAATGAGATGTTGCAAACCAGGAATTAGGTATTCTTCCACGAGTCTCTGCCGCGTCGGCGGCATTGTCATCCGGGCTTGATGATACATCAGTCCTTCTCAAGGTCTGTGATCATAGCCGGAGTTGGCCAGCGGCCAGGTCCCGTTGTAACTGGCGACAGGATCACCGATTGGAGCGACTTAAATGCATCCACGGTGATCTTGGCAAGATTGTGAGTTCTACTGGCCAGCAGGCATACATAAGCTTCGATTCATCATATTTAAATAGGTACGTCTATTATATGTTCTCAGCCGCATTAGTCGGCCCTGAGAGTCGATCAACGATCAGTCTGGCTATCTTAGCGTTCACGCCGTGGCCCATCAATTCTATTTCGAGTAGCCCTGGAGGTCGCCAACTCAGTACTGTTACCGTACGTCTAATACACAGTATTCCCTTGTTGACAAAAGTATCAGCCTTCGTACTGCCTCTCAGTGCTACTCACAATTTGACCATCTCAAGGATTCGGTTTCATTGTAACATTTCGTGGTTCCTATTGGTCAGCATGGTGTGCCATTGTCAGCTGGGGATGTAACAAAATAACCTCAAAGTTTAAGAGGGAACACGCTGCATCACCATAAGGTTCATAACAAAGCGCGCTGAATTGCTCCACAGTTCACAAGGAGACGCGTCGCATTCCCACAAGGTTTACAAGGCAACACGCCGCATTACCCTATACTTTACAAGTAGAAGTGCTGCATTACCCTACAGTTGACAAGGAAACGTGCACCCATACTAAGTTGAAACGTTGACAGACATGAGCTCATATATTCCGGTCATTCCCCTCTCTCGCTCCATTGCACAATCCCGCTCAATCATTCCTGAAGAACTCAAACCATCACTCCGTTCTTTCCAGCTTCAAAATTCATTGCTGACTCCGAAATGCCAGAAACGCGATCAGCAAGTCGCCGGCAGAAGCGGAAGCGGGGTGTGCCAGCACCCAGGCCGATGTCTATTGATTCGGATCCGGACTCAGACCAATCAAGTGTCGACCCAAGAACTATCCAGTCATGTGTGTGTACCTACATCCCTTCTGATGCTATATCCTGAGATCATTGCAGCTCCGGGGTTACAACATGACTCCCGCTCCAAGAAGAAGCCAAGGCCTGACCCCCAGCACGCGCCACCGTCCACCGTCAACACCACAAGTGCAAAGGGTAAGGCCAGAGAAGAACTACCATCCACCATCAGCAGCAGAAGCGCAAATGGTAGGGCCAGAGAAGACACGCCGGTTGCCCCTACCCAGCTGGAGCAAGGAGACTGGTTCGGTCTCACCGATCAAATCCTCCGAGAACTGAAGGGAAGATTTGGCCCTTCGGGCGGCGACTTGGGAAGTGCCACAAAGACGTTCTTATGCGAAGTACTCTCCGCCATACTGCTGCGGCTCTACCGGGAATACTCGTTGGAAAAGATCTTCGCGCAGGGAAACTCGGGGCTAAAGGACCCGGTCAAAGATGCTATCGAGCAGGACTCGGATGACCTGAAAGTTTTGTCGTTTGAAGCAGTTGCCGCGTTTGCTGACCGCCACGACTGCTTGCCCGTCGAGACTGTCAGGGGGAACCGCGCGCCCTTAACACAGTCCGGCAAGCAATTTTTTGATTGGATGTGGGGGGATCGTGCCATCGCAGCGGGTCATTCACGTGTGATGTCACGCAAGTCCTGGGAAACGGCGCCCTTCCGCCATGAATACCACCGAATTCGCCACGAGCTCGACATGCCAGGTCCCGCACAGGAGATGCGCCAAGAGCTTGAAGCGACCCTGGAGTACCGACTCTTCCAGTCCCAGACTGTATTCAGCTATCCAGATCCCAACGGCGGCACTTTCGGGTCCACTTCAAAGTCGACACAAACCGGGAAGACAGCTAGGAGGGTTTGGTACCATCAGACACCTCTCCCAAACGAGGAAGTCTCGAGACAAGAGACGGAGAAAGTGAAGCGGTGCAACGACGACCCTACTCGTATCAAGTACAGGAAGCCCTGGGAACCAATTCGGCTACCAGAGTTCGTCCAATCATGGGAGCTTGTGATATCGCATTGCAGGGAGCACGGACTTCATTTCACGACGCAATAAGTATTTCGATTGCTTGCTACACAGTTGTCTGCCTTTCAATGGCACATTTTCTTTCCATGAGTCCTGTGATTCAGGGACTGTTCTTTCACTATGTATCAAACTGAAACTAAGCTGATAAAGTGCAATAAGTAATGGTTACAACGCGTTCTATTTGGCCAACTTAATAGGTCAGTCTACAGAATTACAGCATGAATTTGAGACCCTGACACATTCATTGGAGATGTCGTCATAAAATTCATCCTCAGATTAGGAGAAAGAACCCCAATTTAATACTGATGGCAGATTGTGATTGTACACGTAATGAGGGGTGTTTATTTAAGTCTAATGTGTCTTCTGATTAGATTTCACAGTTCGTGCCAATTGTCCAACTCCGAGAGAATTGAACAGAGGTAGTTTACTTTTCATCTTCAGCCTTACTTGGTTTTTAATCATATCCGAATTGGAGACTTGACTATTTAACGTTTAGTGACGCAAGGTTGGTGACTATAGAGACTACGATGGCCATTTTGAGAGTATATGCATCCCGGGCCACTGTAAGGGAAAAGCGGAAAACCGTGTAAAAAAAAAAAGGGAAAGAAAGAAACTAATTCCGAGATTGGATTGCTAGGTAACTAATTCTGACTGACTTCAGGTTCACCTGGGTAGTCATAATGAGATATCTATGCACTGATGTAGAACTGCGAGGTCAACTGCCGACACCGGGCCGGCCGGCTTTGTTAGACGGTGCCACACGTATAGAGGCAACCTTGGAACAGGCTTACCTGCATGACCAAGTTGGATCACACTTCATCCACCGCGTCACAGGGTGGTTTTCCAACAAGTTCTGCTAAAAGACTTGAGCTTCCGAACGTCAGCTCCTAGGACCGTGGATTTAACCTACGGGTCATTCTCAGCCTACGCTTACTGCACTCAATCAGCCCACTGATCTAGTTCCTGACAGAATCACCACAAAGAAAATGCACATCACCGACCTCACCGTCTTCAGCTACCAGGCCCATTACAACCATGGCACCTACACCATGTCCAACGGGCGGAGGGGCGCCGGCCACCCATCGATCGTGATCCGCATCCGCACGGACACCGGCGCCGAGGGCTGGGCCGAGAGCGCGCCCCTGGGCAGCGACTACCTGCCCAGCACCTTCACGGGCGAGCTCGCGGCGCTCAGGGAGGTCGGCCCGCTGATCGTCGGCCTCGACCCGCGGTCCCCGGCAGCCATCAGCGCGAGGCTGGACCGCGCGATGATGTCGGGCACGGCGGCCAAGTCCGTCATCGACATGGCCTGTTGGGATGTCCTGGGCAAGTCCGTGGGCCTGCCGACGCATGTTTTGCTTGGTGGCCGTCTTGCCGACTCGGCGCCTGCGTTCTCGGTCATTGGGTTCGGCGAGATCGCAGATGCCGTGCAGAAGGCTAAGGCTGAGTATGAGAGGGGAGCGGTGGCGATGCAGCTCAAGATAGGGGACGATCCACTCGTTGACGCTAGGCGGGTCAGAGCCATCCGTGAGGCTGTCCCAGAAAGCGTGTACCTCTTTGCCGACGCCAACGCCAACTGGACCCTCGCCCAAGCACTGATCTATGCCCGGGCGCTTGGCCAGGATATGACCGTGACCTTCGAACAACCATGCCGGACGATCTCAGAATGTGCGAAAGTAGTCCGCCTCACCGGCCTCCCGGTAATTCTGGACGAGTCCATCTTCACAGTGGCCGATCTCGTCGAGGCCCACGCAGCAGGCATCACAGGGGTGAACATCAAGCTCTCGCGGGTCGGCGGTATCACCAAGGCCCGCGTCATGCGCGACACGGCCGAGGCGCTCGGCATGACCATCAACATCGACGACACTTGGGGCTGTGCCCTGACGACCGCGCAGAACCTCCAGATAGCCTGCTCGACCAGCCCGAACCGGCTGGGCGCCTGCGACTTCTACGCTGAGTGGACGAACCCGATGATAGCTGATGTTCCTCGGATGCAGTCGGACGGCCGGGTTGCTCTCCCCTCACTACCGGGCAACGGGTTTGGTGATGTTAATGTTGAAATGCTAGGACAGCCGCTGTTTAAAATCACCTAGGCAGCGAATAGAATACAAAGGTTCCAGGCCCAGCGAGTGAGAAACCACTCTAATCTTGAAATTATTCTTCTTGGTCTATCCATAGGCCATCGACTACTCCAATCATGCAACTACACTACTCCTCAAAGTCAGACGGGTGGAAAAGGTTGCCCTCCAGCAAACCCCCCATGTGCGTCTTCGCGATGCCATCCCCATTCCTCCTAATCTTTGACATCAGAATCTTGAAGAACCCAACAGGGCTCTCACACGGCCCTGCCGCGCCACCTGGTCGGCCCTGCTCGTCGCTTATGATGAAACCATCAGCGGCGACCTTCCAACCTTTTTCGCCCATCTCTTGTGTGAGCTTCTGCGCGGAGAGCCCCAGAAAGCCGCAGATCTCCTTGTAATCCCCAAAGGAGCTTATGTAAAGCTGTCCTGAGAAGAGCGCAAGCTGTATGGCAAGCTCGCGCGGAACGATCGAGTGTCCGACCTGGGCGGTGACGGTGTGGAAGTTCAGTCCATCCAAGGTAGCGTATCCAGAGTTGCAACGGGGCTTGAAGAGATGCAGAGTCGCCGCGGTGGAACTCTTCATGCTATTGTAGAGCTGGTTGGCTTCGTAGGGACTGATGATGATGATGCGATCAACGGTGGTGGATCCCTTTGCACGGCTCGTGAGTAACCATTGCACATGCCGCTGGAAGGCATCAGAGAGATATGAAGAGCTGGTAGATGGCATGATGGTCTTGGCGAAATCCGCGGTGACAAGCAACCTGCCTCCGCCAGCCAACTGACAGACTGAAAACTCCTTTGCTGCGCTAGTGTCTTTCAAGGCCTCAAAGGCAGGCATGTAAGCCGTCGAGTCACTGCTGAATACGCCCTTGGTGGCGAATCTGAGGACGTCCAAATGAAGACTATGCGGTGCCGGTTTAGCAGCAGGTGCCTTCTGCACCTGCCGCTCCTGCTCGATCTCTGGCGACAGCTCGCGCTCCTGCTCCTCTTGCAGCGTGCTGGCGTTGAATTGCAGTTCGTCAAACTGCTTGCAGCGTTCGGCGATGCGGCGAAGATCAGGATCCGAAGTGTTGGTCAGAAAAGGGGCCTGACTCTGACCTTGGCGCGGGCGGAAGCGGTCATCAAGAGACTGGGCTTCCTTCTCCTGAAACTTTTCAGCGTGCTCCTTGGACAGTAGGGTGCACTCATTTTGACAAGCCTCTTGCCACAGTTTATCCTGACGGAAGAAACGCTCGCCTTGGACAGCCCAGAGTGGCATACTGCGGCGGAGTTCCACGTGCGTCTCGGAAATAGACCAAAGGATGACATCTTCGACTGTGATATCCGAGGTTCGAAGTGCGACTTTGCGTTCCGTGATTTCTTTGTCTTCCGTGATTTTCGCTTGGATCTCTTGGGAAATGCAGAAGACAACCGTCTGCCCTTTACCAAGCTTACGCATTCGCATGCAGGCCTGTACTAGTCGGTCCTTCGTCAGGCCCGCACCAAGAGTCACAGCTGCCCTGTAGTATGACGGCAAACGAAGATCGATTCCGCGAGTGTGCGCCTCGTCAAGAAAGATGAGGCAGGCATCCAGCCGGGTGAAGAAGGATGAGGCACGAAGCAGGTCGACCCTGCCCTCACGGTCAACAACGCACAGCTCGTCGTCGTCATTGACAAAAACGGCAGCCTCCTTTGTCGAATCGTGCATCTTCAACCAAGTCTTGGCCACTTGGATGTTGGTGAGCTCGAGAATTTGGGCACCTACATCCAGAATGACCTGGACGGGCGGAGTGAGGCGTAGAACAGTGGCCAATAGATGCTCAGCATCCGAGGTGTTTGGATTCACCGCATCCATCAACTCAACCCCGTTGTCAGGCTGCAAGATGTGCTCTAGCACCAGCGCGTTCGTGTGTTTCTGATCAGGGTGGTCAAGATGATGAACATCAGTCGGTAGCACGCAACGGGAATCATTCGTGCCGGAGAATCCCGTCACGGGCCGCCTCTTGCGCTTTCCAATGTCCCAGCCGGACGCCGAGAGCTTGTAGGGAAACTCCTTCATCTGCTTCGGAAACACGATGTGCGCGAGGAAGAAGTCTGTCACGCTCTTCGCAAAGCGAAGCGCCGGGAAAACCTCCGAGATGCACAGCGGGCGATCCTTCAGATTGATGCCTTGCAGTTGCTTGAATGCAGCGGGCAGCTTATTGGCGTCTTGAACCCAGGCCTGGTACTCCACATCCGACTGATCGGCTTCCATAAGACGCCCCATAGCGATGAAAAGATCTTCGTCAGAGAGCCCACCGTAGTAGTAAGAGAGAGACGTCAGAGCAATAACCACATCTGGATGACTGAACTCGGATCGAAGAGACGGGCTGTCTTTTGCGCGGTACGGCACAGCGAGCTGGGTGGGCGGTGTGCGAGAGGCAAGACCGTAGTTGACACGCCATCTCTTCTGGCCTAGCACAAATTCTAGGACACCACACGCGATGATCCCTCGAATTAGGAGGAGTGGCGATTTGGTTGTCTCTGTCCAGAATAGTGAGTTTTCGACGGCACTGATCTCTGCGGCACTTAGCTCGGCTTTGGTGATGTACGTGTGAACAGCTTTGCGGATCTCCTCTGGTTGTCGAGAGACCTGGAGTACGTCGAGGCCATTGTCGCATATATGATGGGCTATGCGTTGGCTGAGACGTTCTCCAGCATCTGAGCGGAGAATTCGAATTCGAGGAAAGCTGCCCTTCTCACCGGGTTGATATTCCAATGAATGTGGAAGTTCTTTGGCTACTCCCGGCGCCACCAGTCTCACCAGGTGAAGCACCTTCTGCAGTAACAGCCAGCGATCCGGACTGAACTCGATGGGGCACTGCGTTCCCATTGTATAAATGAGCTCAAATCGGACGTTGAAGTTCTCATCGCTTTCGTCCACAATGTCGCGTGCATTCTGGTCGAGAAAGTCCAGCGTTGACATTAGCTGTCGCCCAACTTCCTGTCTGCCCATGATGTAACATTCAAGTGCCATGAGCTGGAAAGACAAAATGTGCTCGGGCTGTATCAGAAGGACTCCGCCCGACGACATGCATTCACGCAACATATCGGAAATATTGAGAGCAGCCGTGGTGTCCAGCCTGAGCGATCGTGAGATTGGCATGTAGTAGACTCGGCGGTCCAGCAGTCCGCCCAGCTTCGAGATCAGCATCTGCGCCATCTGCTTGGACTGCGGTTTGGCTACGACAACTCGAAGGAGCTGCTGTCCATCGGCGAGAGCAGCTGCAACGATAGGAACGATCACACTGGATTTGCCTTCGCCCATGTTGAGCTGCATCACTGCGTTGTTTCCGTCCGGTGGATCTTGCATTTGCTCGGCGACCTGCGTCTGCACCGGTCGAATCAGGAATCCGCTCTCGACTTCCATCAGCAACGACTCCGGATGTCTTGCAGGATCCCAGTTCTGATGACCTGGATTTCGCAACTCGTTGACAAGATCTTCCTGTTTGGCCAGTTTGAGCCTTTCGGCTCGCTGCATTGCTGCCAGCGCGAGTGCATACCGAACTATACACGCTTTCCACCTATCGTTCAGGTGAGGCCATCTTTCGCGGGACAGCTGTTGTAGGAAGAACGTGAGTGAGACTCTAGGTCGCTGATACTTGGATCGAGCACTACTTGAGCTTGCTCGTGGGGTGACAGCAGCTTCGAGCAGCTTGTACACCTTGTTCACATGTTCGGAGCATGACCTTAAGTGAGATGACAGCGCCTCAGTGGTCACATTAACCGACAACGCCCCATCACCATCTCGTGAGACAAGTGCGTCTAGACTTCCGCGAAGATTCGCCACATATTGAGTCTTATACCTTGACTGACCGGCTCGACGCTCCAAGCTCTTGACGACGGAAGTAAGACGCGACCCCTCACCGAGTCCCTGTTGCTTTGTCGCATACTCAAGAGCGTCGCCAAAGGTCGGGCAATACTCTGGTAGCTCCGGTGCTGGAAGTAGAAAGAGGCTGTGCTCAGACACATAACCAGAAACACTGGGCCTTGTTTGAGGCGCTTTCATGGTTAGATTGACGAGTTTTATGGGCTCATGATCGAGGCTAGACATCGTCTTCTCAATGGAATCCAAGTACTGATAAAGCAGTCTGTTGTCGTACCACATCTTGAACAAGGATCTGACACCTGGCATAGCATCATCGATTCTGATGTAAGTTGACCCGACCTCAGGCTTCTCAGGAATCTCGCGTGGCCATTGGACAGCGAGTCTATCCACGAACGTCGCGACCGCAGAATTGCGTGCGTTCCGCCATGCTTTGTCACGTCGGTCGTGGTAAACTTGCCGTCTCTCATTTTGTAGCCTGGTAAGATTCTGTTCCGGGCACAATTGAAGAGGCTGTAGATTCTCCTTAACAACACGCGAAAGGTCGCTTTGAGAGCAAGTTTTTCCAGCTTGTGGTTTGAAGGAGTTTGTGTTCGGTCCGTTAATCTGCGCCAAAGCCGTGGACTTGAGGAACATGGCGACAGACTGCAACACTGACAAATCTGCATCTCGGCCACAAGCGATCGTTGAAAGCCACATCATGATCGAGAACTTGTGTCGATGCGAAGCGGAGAAAGTTCCAAGACCCCGATGCAACGCTGGCAAATGCTGCACAACGTGACTGTACCCGTCCTTGATGAGACTGGCATCATATTTCACTTGCGACCATGTAACAGATAGATGGGGTCCCTGGACGATTTCAAATGCGCGCATCTTCTGCCAAAGGCTACCCGCAGCTGGCGCTGGATAGAATTGCCCAACACCGTCTCGAAAGATGAGACGGGACATGGTTGAAGCACGAGTGGCGATTTGCGAAGCCGATTGACGATCGCGGGCTGTGTAACACTGATCACTGTGAACGGTGTGGTCTTCTGCTCCGAAACCTGATACTCTGAATGTAGCAGACCGGATATTATCGCGCCGAAGAAGATGCTCGTTGATCTTATCCAGAGGTGGGAATGAGAGCTGAGCATCTGGGAAGAACATCATGGCCTGCTTCGCCTGTTTCAACAACGTCTTCACTGTGCTGATGAAATGACCATGTTGAGACAAAAAGCTGATGTTGCTGTTCCAGTCGACTGTCTGCATAACGCGCAAGTGGGCTGGGTAATGGCAGCGGCGAGGACTCAGACCGCCTATCCGAATCAGCATGTCTACGTGTTGTCGCGAAAGTTGGTCAAAAGAGCGAACAGCTGCAGATCTCAAGATTGTAAGCGCCTGCTCAGTGCCGGTCTTGCGCGTGAGTGGGTCAACGAGGCAGAATGAGGTGAGCGCATGGACGTAAGCCAGGAACAGCTTGCAGTTCAACTCGCCGTTGTCAAGGAGACGGCCGAGGTTGGGGTCCACACGTAGAGCGTGAACTGTTCGGATTGACTCTTTGGAGGCGGCCACGGAGATGTGAGCACCCACTCGCTGGTAGGTGACCACGTCTGATTCGGGCATGAGCACCATGCGGTCATCCCTGCTCAAATGCTTCAGCACGATCTTGCTGCGCAGTCCGACAAGGGTGCCCAAGGACTGATTGTCGTCGACCACCATAGACCGGAACTCGTTGCACTTCAACAAGTTTTCTCCCTCTTCAAGTATGAAGCTAAGACGTGCCGGTAGTGTTGGAATGCTGACAAGGAGTGTTCTCGTATGTTCAGCTGGCTGCAGAATACTGTGAATGCGGTTTTCGTTAGCCAATGGGTCGAGCACATGAGACACTCTCTGCGAGGTCGAAGTGCCGATCCCAACGACAGAGCATTTAGATCTCGACAGCTGCCACTGTGTCTGACACTGTGACAACGTCCATACTTCGGGTGAATCCGAATTCCATGGCTCGTCGACTGGTCTGAACTGTACGGTATTCGTCCTAGCATTGAACCAGTGGACGCAATCTTCGGTAAATGAAATTGGATACTCCTTTTCAACGAGACGGTTTGGTGTCGTCTCATACGTGATATCACCTTTTGTCGCTCTAACGATGAGATCACCATTTGACATACCCAGCTGGACAGAGGATCCTCCAAATTTGCGCTTGGTGGAGAATTGGAAGCCGGGCGTTGTGGATGGCATGACTTCAACGACAGCTTTGCCGAAAAGCGTCAAGTATAGAGGATGGCGACGATATTCCTGCGGTGGTTGATCCAGAGGCAGACCATTCACGAGGAGCTCACCGCTGAGCAGGTCGTAGTGCACGCTCATGCTGGCGGCTTGCTTCGTAGCGCGTGTGTCTGTGGTTACCCAGTGATCTGCAGTCTCCGACACCGCACGCCAGACCGAGCCCGGTGCATATGCAGACCACGCCTTCTTTATCGCATCGTCAAGCTCAGTGGAGTGTTTCGCGAGGATCTTGTAAGCGCGACACAAGAGCCTCTTGCGGCGCATGGCTAGGATAGCCAGGAGTGGCTCCCGGTCAGATGCGAGTGTCTGCTCTCCTTCCTGAACAACAATGGAGGCTTGCACAAGTATTGATGCATTGTTCTCTCTAGCGAGGACCTCCTCAAGATATTGGCCGTCGACGTCGAAAGTCGATGTGCAGATCAACGCCACCTCGACGCTCTTGGCGGTAAACGCTGTCTTGTCGTTGTGATCCACAGCTGTGTATGCTTTTTCTCTCAGGCTGATGACCCAATCCATGGCGATGTTGCGAGCGGTGGATAAAAATTTGAGGCAGGCTTCCTGTACACTGGGAAAGGCACTCAGAGAAAGTGCGCGAGCTGCGATGGCCACGAATGTAGAAAGGGCCTGAGAAGATTCCCAATTGCTCTTGACGCGCTGCAACGCTTCTGTAAGATTCTCAAGGAGGGATTGCGCGTTCTCTTCACTGCTGAAGAAGTCGTGGGAGCTGCGCAAGGCTACCCGCCTGTCACGGCTGCTGAGTACATTCGGAGATGTCTCCCCCAACCTGGGACCGGCTTGGTAGGCGCATTGGAGGAGGAGCAGAGTTGTTTCTGGCTTCTTGAAATCCAGGCTTGGCATGGCAAGTTGCAGCTTGATATTCGCCCACTGAATGTGGTGACCAAGTGGGAGCGTACTGAATTCCTTGTATTCCTCGAGTGTCATATTTTCAGGACAAGCATCTTGACTGGCAATGACAGTATTCGGCTCTAGGCCATCGGGGGCAGAGGCCGGGCGTAAAAGGAAACGTTGCAGAGCTTGGCACGGCATTGTGTATGTGCAAGCCCGAGGGACTATGTCGTTGAACATGAACTCACCCGGGTACTCATCGTTATGAGTATTGCAGTACTTGTAGGACAGACCATTAGGAACGCAAATTTGAGACTCGCTCAGCGTCGTGATCCTCTTATCCTTGTAGTGTGTATTGAGCAGAGGCTTAGTCAGGGACAAAAGATCTATCCGCCGATGAGCCCATCGACGGGTATGCCATCGCCCAAGGTGTGGATCGTTGGAAGAAAGGAGGTACTTCGTTGTTGAAGATTGAACTTTTGGGCGACTGCCTTTGAGCACGTCCTGGAGGAGCACGAATCGCGCGGTCCTCCAATTCGCGAACCACGAAGGTATGTCCAGCTCGAATACAACGGTCTTGGCTCGGGAAGAATTGGTCGGAAGTGGCCACTCGTGAACCTGGATTGACAGTCGATCACGCTGAGAGGCATAAGAACACTTCTGGCAGCTGTGTGGATAGTGCACGTCTTCTGTCTCATGTGGGATGCACCAGGTATCAATGATCCTGGTAGTAGAGTGGTGGTCAATCCTGTTGTAAAGTGCGTCAAGGCGATTATACTCGGCCTTCACCTGCTTGAACTCCTTCAGCTTGGCTTGGCGAGTGTTTTTGGCGTCCAGTTCAATTTTCGACAGTAATGTCTGATGAGTAACGGACTTGTCAAAATACTGGTTGGCGAAGCTTTTGTTACTGTCCGAAGCAAACAAGAGATCTGTTGGCTGACTGCTCCTTTGACTCCGTTTCTCGATATAATCCTCCAAAACCAGGAGCCTCTTCATTTGATCGAGGAATGGCAGAAGAAGGCTCTGCAGGGCACTGATTGGGATGCCAGGGTCGTATTCGCTCAACCATGGGCACTGTCGGAGTGCAGCTTTGTCGCACGCAACCCAGAGCTCAAACATGGTCAACACCATCACAGATATTGCCTCGGGGTTGTTGGAATAGCGAACTTGGGCAAGGCGGTGGTATTGAACCATGAGATCGTGCAACTCCTCGCAGACATTATCTTGCTCATTGGCAGCCACCCATTCATCGATTTGCTGTGCCACCCATTGCTCGAACTGGCTGAGGTTGGCAGCAGCGTAAGAGTAGTTGAAGTGACTATCTGGCAGGCTTGGAAGAGAGCTGGGCTCATGCTTCAACAGCAACGAAGAAGGCTCGAAGCGAGCGGAAACATGCTCTCGTTGGCGCATGTGCGTGCCTTCGATGTAGTGATCGAGCAGAGGAAGCGCTACCAGGGTATCTCGCTCGAACTTCAATGTTGAGAGGGTGGACAGTCGCGGATCTCGGGAGTCCAGTTGCTGACATGAGTCCCAGGTTTTGGCAAGGCATTCAAAGGACTGCTGAAGGATATTTTCGATGCGTACCATGACTGAACTGGGAAGAACTGGAGGCCCGGCTCCAGAGAGCTTTCGCAGCCGACGGTCAATCTTTGCTGTCATGGTGTATACCACGTCAGGAGGAAGGTGATGTGCTCTGGGCGACTTCAAGATACAGCTCATGACGAAGACCATGAGCTCCTTGTAGAGAGTGTGTGATCCATCCGAAGATCGAGAGACGACTAATTGTATGGAGACTCGGATCAACAGCCACATTGGTGATCGCCGCCACGGAACTGCAGTTTGCTCCCAGAGCACCTCGTCTCGGGTGTTCTTCGAGATGGATGAGACCGAGACGGGGGACCCGATGCCCCTGAGGACTCCCATAAACAGCTCGGAAACCATCGCTGGGTTGGTCGTGTCGCGAAATTCGTCATGTAGGACGCCGCTCTTCATCGATTGAGGCCTAAGCACGATTAATCTCAGCCATAGTCATGGGCAACAAGGTCTTTTGACGTGGTGGGACGACTCACTGCATGCCTAGTGCTGGCTGATGGCACATTGTGGAGAGTGTGCTTGCTATCATTTTCGAAAAGTCGGGCTCGTCGAGAATTTTGGCGGGCACTTCAACAGCGAGTCCTGGGAAGGTGCGGGTGAGCCTCCCTTCCGTTTGGACCACGGCCGCATCAAGAGGTGACAGCTCGAATTCCTCAAAAACCAGCGCCTCTGGCCGCCGAGTGATGAGGACCGCGGCATTTTGAGACGCAACATTGACGGCAACAGCCTGGCCAACTGGAAGTGATGTCAAGATCTTTTGAAGGCGAACTTCGTCAACCTTCCCACCTGGCAAACTATTGATTTCTTTGATGTTCTCGAGCAGCGCAATAGCATCGCGGAGGGCTTCTGGTGACGATCCTGGTCGAAGAAGATTCCGTAGTTCAACGAGAGCCTGTAAAGTGGTGTTTACGAGGGCGATTTCGCTGTCCTCGTCCACTTTATGTGGCAGCTTGGGCGGCAGAAAGACGTGGTGCACGACGCGTTGGACTTCGTCCACGCTCGCAGTCCCCGCCATGGTCACGGAGGCTTGAGAATTTTGCGCGGGATCGAGAAACTGGCTTGCAAGCAGTGTAAACAAAGCAAACTGATGGCGAGGAAAGGAGAGGAAGAGAAATTCGATGGGTGGAAGCGGTGGGGTTGTGGGGTTGTGAAGTTCCGTTTGTCTCGCTTCGTTTGCAAAACAAACACCGCTGGAAAACTTCAACAACTGAATGAGCCTAGCCAGATTGGGCATGTGGTTCCCCGAGAAGAACGTCAGATAAAGGAATGTTGAGATGAGTTGTTGGTACCTAGGGAGATCGATAAAGTGGTTGGTACATTGACAGTCAAGTAATTGGTTAGAATCTGTAGCATTCTCTGGTTTTGGTAGGCCTCATGCATATGAAACATGGAAAGTGAGAACACGCGAGGCCCAACCATTTCAGAACGCTGGATTCGAAGACAGTCGACTTGGAAACGACATCATTCCGTGAAAATTTGCCAAAAGTAGTATAAATTCCTTCGCGATAGACTTTTCCTTGGGATACTAAGCGGAGAGAAGCCACAGGTGCCCATTTGTCGTTGGTACCTACGCATCTCCTCCACACTATAGTTGCTATACTGACAGGCATTCAAATTGAGGGAACAAAGCATACTACTCGATTGTTTATTTCCCAATGCTGTATTTGAGTAGAACGAAGTGAACGTGCCATGCACAGAACGGATGGTGAGGTGCTTCGTGAATACTTACACCCAAGTTAACTTGCCACTATCAGGAGTTGAGGAGCATATGCAATCACAGGCGGCATCCAGTCAGCAGCCCGTGAGTGCTTCAGCCATCAGTGATTGCAAATTCCAGGAGCAAGAGAACAAATTCTCTCGATGGATGTTGAGATGGCCTCAAATAGATCCTAGTTCGATTCATAAATCCAAACCGAAATGTACGCGCGCGTAAAGAATTAAACACCCGAGAATCATCTATGCAACCACAGTGCCAGTGGGACGTAAAATATCCCTCGCCTCACTCGGGTCCTCTACATCTTGCTCCGGATATTCCACATGATCCACTTGGCTGATATCCGCCTTTTCCTTCAACACATTCGGCTCACTGCTCGCCGCGGAACTCACATCAACACCCCAGTAGCGCACATCAAACCCCTGCCAGCCCTCCAGCTTCGCCATGATGTCCTCCTCGTAGACGCTCAAACCCTTGAGGTAAGTCAGCATCTGCGACTTCTTCCCGGGGATGTTCGCCCCGGTCCACCAGCTCTCCGTGTATGGCATGAGGGTCGGCGCGTTCTGCGCGTCCACGTATGCCTCCCACTCGTCCTCGGCCTCGGGCGTCGGCTCGATGGACTTGATCTTCTGGCCTTGTTTCTCCGAGTCTAGGATTTTCTGGATGGCGGCGACGGCGAAGTCGCACTGGACCTCGATTACGCTGGTGCCGTTGGAAAGTGCGGTCGGAGCAAACGAGGTGTAGGACATGAAGGCGTTCGGGAAGCCGGACGACGTGATTCCCATGTAAGAGCGGATGCCATTCTTCCAGTAGTCGCGTAAGTCGGTGTTCTCGCGGTTTTTGAGGCCCATGTTGGTCAGCCTGCAGATATGTTATTGGTGTATTCAGCAACATGCCAAACCGGGTGAGATACTCACGAGCCGCTAAAGGCGTCGAATCCCGTGGCCAGGATCAAGACGTCAAAGTCAATTTGCCTTCCGTCGTCCATCTCGATTCCCGTCTCATTGAACTGCTTTGACGGTGTCTCCTTGGTGTTAACCACATCGACCCAAGGCTTGTCCACCATCTCGTAATAATCGATCTCTAGTGGTGGTCTCTTCGTGAAAAGATAGTAAGGCATCTTCTCCGCCGGCAGCGGAGCCATGTACTGCATTTTCTTCTCGTCGGTCATTCTGGCGCGTACCTTGCGTGCCCAGAACTCATCTGCTCGGATTTGGGAATCAGCAACTGCTACAAGCCATTGCTGAATTCGAATCTTGGGTAGTCAAGTGGCAGTACAACTCTGGACAATAATCAAACCCTCCATTGACGTACAGTGTAGTTTGTTTGCCTCTTTCGATATCAGAAGATCAGGGTAGCTCTGGTTCCAAAAGGCGAATGAGCCACGGGTCCACAGATCCTCCCAGAATTTGTGGCGCTCCTGCTCGGGTACATCTGTGGTCATCTGCGTAGGCTGCGTCACAGGCAGGAAGCCGTTGGTGGACGTCCGGCTTTGCTTGAAGATTGCTCCAAGGTACTGGTTCAAAGCCCGGTTCTCTACGTCAGAAATTTTTCTTTGCCCGGCCGGCAGGCATGTTGAGGGACGACGCATGAATATTGTCAAGTGGTCGGCTTGTTTGGCGACATCTTGTGTGATCTGCACTGCGGTGGCACCGGCGCCTACGAGAGCGACACGCTTGCCCTTGAGGTCGAGGTCTTCGGGGTAGAATGAGGAGTGGTAGAGTTCGCCCTTGTAATCTTTCAAGCCGGGGAGGTCGGGTATATGGCGACGATGCAGCAAGCCGGAGCAGAGGAGTAGGAATCTCGTCTTTGCGACATGGCCTTGCTGCGTCTTGACCGTCCACTCGCCAGCATCATCGTCCCAGGAGCAATCCACGACGCGTGCATTGAACTGGGTGTCCTTCCGAAGGTTCAAAACCTCGTCAACGTGCTTGAAATAAGCGCGTAGTTCGCCTAGTAGTTTCGTGTTAACAGCCTATTACGGGGTGCCAAAATGATAATTTTGGAACATCCCAAGGACACATGATAGACCGGGAACGGTAAAAGAAGGATGGTCTTACGATGTCCAGGATATCGCTCTGTAAATTTCCACGTCGTATAAACCTCAGGAATATTGAGCTGGTACCAAGGGAACTCAGAATCGACCCTCGCTCCTGGGTAACGATTCCAGTGCCATGTTCCACCGAACTCATCCCCCGCTTCGAAGATCTTGGCATTGAGTCCCAGCTTCCGCATGCGATAGAGCATAGCCACGCCTGAGAAGCCAGCCCCAATGATGAGAGCGTCGCAACGTGTGATCGAGCTGTTTGTTTGATCCATCGTGTTATGTTGAAGAAAAGCACAAAGTAAGTCACTACTTACAGCTCACTCAGCATTGCGTCGTGAGGAGTCGAAGCTCAGCGACCTATTTATACAGTGCGGGCATATTTCGGCCTTGGTTGAACCTCAAACCGCACGCGTGTCTTAGAACACAGCATGACGTATCGGATATCACCGGACGACGCCGGCAACTGTCTTCTCCAATATTGCTGGCTTGGCTAGAAGCTAGATAGCCACGACAGCCACATCGCCAGAGTTGCATTCGTCTTACCAAGCTGGGGAACCCTGTCGTTACATAGGGTAGCATGTAGCCGGTTTTGATATTCACGAGAGGTGGAATGTTCCGTAGGGCCGGGCCTCCTCAGTTGCGAGGTTCCGCAGTCCCGCAGCAGCGTATCTCCTTACCTCAGGACTGCCGAGAAATCTCCACTAATAACATCCTCGGTGCACGCACAGATGTTTAAACCCGACACATCCAATAACGGGGCGCACGAAGAGTCCGAGATAGATGGTTCTTACTGTGTATCCGTACTCAGCTATAACTCAATTGAAACGCGACCAATCGGTGCTGGTTCCCAGGCCCGTAACTTTGTAGGTCCGAACCCCACATCCCCGCAAAAGCATCTGCAGGTGAGCCGACGGGGTACATTAGGGTTCTTTCCGAAAATGTCGGCAGCTGTGTCGATCAAGCCGTGGCATGCATATGTGGTTAGTCTTCGACCCACAATGTCTGGCGTGTCAAGCGTGTGTGTTGGCCATTGATCTGCATTCGCTCCCCTGCTTCATCGGCTCCTTGGTTGGTGAACGCGGTGTTTTTTGTCGTGAAATGTTAAATGGTAATTAATCACAAATTCACGTCAATGTTAGCATCTAAATGTAACTTGTAGTTGCCTATAGCACTACAGTTTTGGTTAATACGAAGAAAAGGGATATTTGCAGAGTGCAAAACGGATGGTGCAGAGCAGGTCCGCTGACTAAGCGGGGCTACAGCCAATCAGAGCATACCAGGTGGAAGCCCCTGCTGGGGCCCTGGGGGCTATTCGTTTATGTATAAGTATCTTTTTAGGGGGGCCCCCCTGCTTTGCAGGGCCCCCCCCCTTGCCTCCGGCGCTATGTGCCTGCACCTTACCCCCCTGCTGGGGGCTATACCCCTAGCTCCCCTAGGGGGGGTTTAGGTTTATAAAGCTTAGCTAATTAGCTTGTAACTTTAAGTTTATTATAATAAGTATATAAGTATAATAAAAGTTTTATTTATAAACTATTTTAGATAAATAATATAGTTACTATTTAATAATATTTAATATAACTTATATAATTATATAAATTATAATAATTAATAATTATAGTATTTAATAGCCTTAACTTATTAATTTAATTTAGCTAATTAAGTAATTAAGAGGTATAATAATAACTTTAATATATAGTAAAAGTAATATATAATAAGGATATATAGATATAATAGCTAGTATAGTAAAAAAATAGGTATACTATATAAATTTAGTAGGTATGTGTTTTTATTTATACTATATAGAGTATACACCTTTATACTATCCGTTTTACACTCTGTAAATATCCCTTTTTAATACGAATGGTATTAATCTATAGAACCTTATCCTTGTCTGGCTACCTATGATGATCAGACCTGTGTATTAGTGTTCAATTAGTTCGAAGTAATAGCCGTCTAGGTAAATTCTGTCCGCTAATTGCGTGGCCTCATCGGCAAGACTAGAATAGAAGTACATCAGCCACATGTGCAGAGCATGCGTAAATACATCATGCTCTCCGTCTATGCAATTGCAGCCTTGTCCATGCACCAGCCATGGTGAGATTGCAGACAAACTGGGGTTGTTAAAAGAAATCTAAATTTCATCATGGTCCAACTAGATGATGCTCAAGTGCTAAAATAGTATTTCTTCCGGTTCCAAATATGCCGCATCCTTTTCTCTACAGCTCTACTCTACCTCACCCAGATCTGGACCCGAGCTAACCGTATTCATTGCCGCAGCGAGGTCCTGGATTTCGTCGTCAAAGTTATAGGACGTTCCGTCGTTGCCGGCAGCGGCGTCATCTTCACCGGATGAGGTCTTTTCCTCCGGCGCTGCCTCGCCCGCTGGCGACTCGAGGGTCAAAGTCGTGCCTGTCTGCACCATCTCGTGCACAGGATGAATCTTCACCCTGTGGCGGGCACACTTGAAGCACAGGTCCAGTCTCGGCCGGCATTCTTCACATCTGAAGAATACACCGTAGCATCTCTGCGGCCGGTCAGCAAATGCATATACTCTCGTTATGGTTCATCCGTGACTATTTGTCTGTCACCGGAGGACACATGGAATCGAGACATAATATTTGCAGGGAATCGACTGACCGTGAAGCAGGAGTCGCAGTACAACTTGAACTTCCCCCCAGTATCAATAGCTTCTGCGGCTTGGCCGATCTCCTGAAGCTTCTTCCGCTGTGCGGGTAGCCCTTCATCAAGTAATTTGACAATGTCAGCAGCAGCTTGGTGGTACCTGGCGATTTCAGCCGCCACCAGCCTGCCGTTCTTCTCCGCGCTCTGAACCTTGAACCCCTCAGCATCCAGCGCCGGGTCGGCGCCTCTGTCGAGGAGCAACTTGATGGTGTCAATGTGATTGAGGTTGTGGTTGAAGTTCGCCCAGGTGGCACAGGCCCGCGCTGCCCCCATAAGCGGCGTCCAGCCGTCTTCGTCCCTGACGTTGATATCCACCCCGGCACGTTTAGAGCGCTCGATGACCTCCTCGACGAGCGCGGCATCGCCACTGAGGCAGACGAAGTGGAGCGGGTACCTACCATAGTCATCCTTGGCGGCAAGGTCCTCGTCCGGGATCTGCAACGCGTTGAACAGGGCCAGGCCGTGGAGGCATGCCAGGTGCGCGGGCTTCCTGTTCAGGTAGTCTGTCACGTCAGTGGTGACCCCAGGCTGGCGGAGCAGGAGCTTGACAAAGTCGACGTCTATGAACTTTAGGCTTGCGACGATGATTGGGTACCGGTAATGGCCTGCGGGATGCCGCATGTTTGCCCCTCGCTCGATCAACATCTTGGCACACTTTTTGCGCCTATACATGATCGCCCTCATCAAGGCGGTACCGGAAATTAAACTTGGGCTTTCCATAATATAGTCAATGTTAGCCTCGTGTTTGATGAGAAGGTTTGCCGCGCCGAGGTCGTCCATGCCACAAGCAATATGCAACGCGGGCCCATGTACGTCTGGCATGTTGATACTTGCCCGTACGGAGTCTTTGGTTAACAGGAACTCCAGGACCTCTATATTCTGCACACGAACGGCTCTTATCAGTGGCGAGCACCGGAGCTTGTTCCGCACGTCAAGCTCCCCACCGCAGCGGATTATAAGTTTCACCGCCTCGACTGTGGTTTCGGCGGTGAAACAAGTCAGCACTGTATCCTCATCCTTGTCTCTTGCCTGCAGATTCGGCCTGTATTGTAGGACCCCTCGGACGGCTTCAATGCTGGACATCATAGCATGCATGATCAGAGTCTGATCGAAATCGTCTCGCATGTCGACATCTGCTCCTGCGTCGAGGAGCAACAGCAGGATATCGCTAATGTCTGGTCGGTTCGAGCTGGTCGCGTAGAGCACCGAATTTCTGAAGGAATGTTGCGTCATGTCTGGCTTAGTCTTCTCATGATTGAGCATCAGCTTGATCGTTGCCAGGTCGCCGACCCTAATCGTAGTGGACAGCTGTGGTAATGTTAGATGCTACTTTATATTTGATGGGATGCCCCATACCTCCCAAAGGTGAGAGTGCTTTTGAGGGGAAAGAAGCGTACCGGTGTCCCCCGTTTCTCAATAAATTTGTTGACATCCCCACCGTGATTCAGTAAAACACGGACTATCTCGATATCGCGGTCTGATCTTGTGATAGAAGCATGCAGAGGTGTTTGTTCATGACACAAGTGGTTCGCGTCTGCCCCAGCCTCGCATAGCACGCGCACAACCTCTGAATTCTTGTCCAAACAATCAGCTTGTTGTCAAGGTCAAATAAGGTTGGTGCAAATGTCTTACCCTCCACCACGCCGCCAGCCAAAGCGGAGACCAGCCATCCTTGTCCTCAACATTGGGATTTGCCTTCTTTTCCAGGAGGTATCGTAAAGCTTCGATGTTCTGCGAGTTCTTCGGCGAGGCCCAGACGATTGCCATCGATAATGGTGTGCCGTAGAGACCACCAAGGCTCCCCGGCTTTTCGATGTCAGCTCCCTTCTCGACCAGCATCTTGATGATGTCCATCTTTCCATTTTTCATGGCGAGGATTAATGGCGGTGCCGAGTTCTCGGTATGAAGATTAGGATCAGCCTTGTAGTCGAGCAAAAGCTTGCAGAGGTCGACCCGATCAGTCAAAATAGCATGACACAAAGCAGTCCCGTTATTGTCGTGGCTGTTGGGATCGAGCCCATGCCGAAGAAGCACCTCTGCGGTCTTGTACCTGCGGATGCGAACTGCTAACGGGAGGGGTGCTGGGTCGTCCGCTGATAAGTATTCGTCACACCTCCTGTGCTCCAGCAGGGCGTCGACGCAGGAATAGGTACCCCACTTGGCGGCGGTGTGAAGCGGCATGAGCCCGCCATCATGCTTTGCCGTGACCGAGGCACCTCTTTCTAACAGCAGCCGCACGACCTGGGGCCTGCCCAAGGTGGAGGCAAGATACAGTGGGGTCCAGGTGGCAACCTTGCTTCCCGGCCCTGTCCTCATCTCCATGTCGGCTCCATTGTCCAGCAGGATCCTCACAACCTCCTCGTGGCCCCGCACACAAGACCTAGACAGGGCTGAGTGAGTGCTTCCGTCTTCCCCGGGTCTAGAGTTGGGGTCAGCGCCGAGCTCAAGGAATGTGCTGACGGCTTCGCTGAGGCCACGCCTCGCCGCTTGGCAGAGAGGAAGACCGAGCCATTTGAAGGGATTGGGCTCGTCTTGCTCCGTCCCTTTATCATCTTTCACTACTTGCGTCTCACTACTGTGCTCAACCCTCGCAGTAGTTGGAGCGTCCCCACGGCTTTCGTCCTGCGGAGTGGAATCGTCGCTGATGCCCATGATGTCGACACCAGGCACGACTGCGTCACTTTTAGCCTTCATCGATTTCCAGTCCGGAATAGGCTCTGAGGCTTTAGGGATCCGTCTGATCACCTCCATTGAGATCTCCGGATGTCCTCGTTCCAATGCGTTCCGGACCATCTCGTGTAAATCCTCGTCGTCAAAATCGAACGTGTAAGGCATTGATTGGAACAGCAGTTGAACAGTTGGTAGCTCTGCTACCCTGATCGCCTCCAGGATTGCTCTAACCCATGCGTCGCGCTGGTATGTTCCCGTGGACATCAAAATTTTGATGCAGTCGCCGAGGCCGAAGTGGGCTGCAATATCTAAAGCCCCAGGAGTGCCCGTCAATGGCTTCAAAGGGGGTGTGGGCAAGGCGTTGTATAGAGTGATCCAGCGATTGAGGACAGTCGTGTCACTGAGC
Organism: Diaporthe citriasiana; assembly: GCA_014872975.1. Lineage (NCBI taxonomy): Eukaryota > Fungi > Ascomycota > Sordariomycetes > Diaporthales > Diaporthaceae > Diaporthe > Diaporthe citriasiana. The sequence goes on from JADAZS010000174.1 coordinate 27,118, forward strand.
ACCTGTTCCAAGACCCGCTCGGCCATCTCTCCTCCCGCAAGCTTGTAGTGGTAGATCCAGTGCTCAATGATGTACGAGAACGACACGTCGTGTTTTTCAGGCTCAGCGAGGCGTCCGAGGTAAGTTAAACACATCTCCACTATGTCTTTGTGATCACTGTCCTTGGTCTGTTTGAAGTACCAGTGAGGAGGCGGGTGAGAATGGTTCTTTCCCACGCGCTGAAACCCTAACCACAGCCTTATCAGGCGGTGGCTGAAATGTATCTCATCATTTTGGATACGTAGCAATCCATGAAATCTTTCAACGGCTTTGCCGACTTCGTAGCGAACCTTGGGATGATACTGATTCGTAGCGTGTTTTCCGGAGACACCGCCGCTGCTATGAGCGCACATCTCAGATAAGAGGTGGAACTCGTGGACCCTCAGCGGCCGCACTGCAGCTGACACCCATGACAAGATGCGCTTGGCCCATGGTTGATGCTCATCAGCGATCTCACTTAGTGCAAGTTGGAAAATCCGGCCAGAAACTGGCGTCAGTTTGTCGAATATCAAACTTTCGAACACTTTCTCATGATTCGCGCTGGATCTCAGGACGGTAATGAATAAGTGAACAAGATCATTGTCGTCTTCAGATTCTTCACAACGAGTGATGACTTCGGTGATCCTTTGCGCGATCGATGTATCCGCATACCGAGGATCATCTTGTAAGAGGGCAGACAACTCAAGATCGGTCTCGATGGTATCCAATTTCTCGTCGGAGTAGTCGATTGTCGTGACGGCATCTGCCGGCATCTCGGATAGAGCCTCGCAAATCCGGCCGTCCTGTGGCGACCCGGCGGTTGTCAAAAGGACCATTTTCAATGGCTCTTCGAAACATTGCCTCTTTTCCCTGAACTCTCGGAGCAGCCACAAAGCTTCTTCCTCTTTGCACTCGTCGAATCCGGCGAAAATGTATATGGCATCTGATAAACTAGAAGCACCTCTTTCGGACTCCCAACAGGCAGCTAGGTCCACAAGAGACGACCAATGACTAGAACAGTCAGAAAGAAGCCCGAGAAAACACAGTCTAGCGACAACTCGACGACGTTTCCGCTTCACGGCAGCTCGTGACATAACAAACAGGGAAGAGTCAAACTTACTGGCTTGAACCAATGGCACCGGTGGAATCTTGCCAATCATAACTCGCTATTCGGTTGTAACACGTGTGGGCGAAAATTGTACAAAACATCGGCCGGAGAGAATCGCACCTAAAATCATCCGATTTGAAGCGGAAGTAATAGAGCAGCTGGTAGAAACCCTTTTCCGCGTCCAATAGATTGCGGCATCGTTCTGAAACCGAGTCCAAGGCGCCCTCCTTGCACCTGATGTGGTGAAAATGGCTCCACGTGGGTGAGTCGGCTTTCAGCAAGCTTTTGAGGCTGTCGGCATGTTTGACGAGGACTTTGTCGGTGCCCGGGAGATATATCGGAGGGGCCTGATCGCGCACGCAGCTCAAAGAATCAAGCGAGGCGCTGGATGAATCTCCTTCTATGCCATATTTCAGGACCATGTAAGGGCCACGAGTGTGCCTAGGTATTGGGAAACATACCGAACCAGTCCTTATCTACTCTACCCTGAAATGGGGTGTCCGTTGTTGACGATGTTCGTGTTAGGAACTGATGGGTGACATCTAACCCAACGCGATACTCAGCGTCGATTCCAAGAGTTGCGGTGAATTTGTCGAAAACGTAGTCTGAACTGTCGGCCTTCGTAGAAAACACGTTGAGTTGGAGCGTTTGCATCCGCATTCCCGTATGTAGAAACTTCTCGTTAATCTCAGTTGTCATCTTTGCGAGTGTCTTTGACAGTCTGGGACCATATATCTGGGAGTCTGCTTCTGCTTGAAGGCGTAATAGTCTACCATACTGTTCTTCGAGGTCCGTCTTGATCGGGGTTCTATGTGGATATCCGAAGAAAGCCTTGTGATGTTGAAGTCAGACAAGCATTTTTTCCAGGCCAGCTATTCACCATGGCCATTTGACTTACGAGAACTCGAACAGACTGCAAGATGTCGGCATACTTGGTTTTGTTCGAATTTGCTAGTATAAGACACTGACCGCGTATCAGTTAAATTTTCTACGAAAGGCCCCGCCCCGCCCCTCATGCAGATGACTTGCTTACCGATTTCACTATTAGACCTCCAATATCATGACAGGCAAATATAATGGGACGCCGGGTGACCTTCAAGTATACGTAGCTTGTCAGCTATAGCGAGGCTGTCTGCATGTGGCGTTGTGCAGGCTCACCTTGATCTGATCCCGGAGTTCCAAGAGGCTAGACAGCAACCGCCTGGCGATCTCGTAGATATCCTGTAGTGTGAAGTACGTTGTCTGGTACTTGAGCACTATTATTCTGGGATACTTCTCCGTGCCGAATGCGTCGCGGAGCCAAACTACGCTGGGGTCGCTGTTGGTTTCCCAGCATCTCTTTCCGCGACCCCAAATGCCGTGGATAGCAACAACACTTTTGACGTCACGATAAGTATGCAAAAACAATAGGAGCAGGCGCGGACACACGATATAGAAGGATAGAAACTCACTCGACGTTGGCCTTATCCGCTTCACTCGGCTCGAGGACTTCCACATTAGTCCAGGGTTCGAGAAAACCCCCGCCGTGGCCATCTGCTTGCTCATGACTCTTAGCTGGAAGTGACGCCTTGTCGGGCTCGACATCTTGCAATTTGTCGTCTTCTAATGCGTCCGGCATCTTCGTTGAAGCTTGTGTTCGAAGACTTTGTGTCCTGGACTTGTGCTTCTTCACTTGCTCCTCATCCGTGGTGTGGTGTTGAATAGTGCCCCTCCCTTGGTCATTGAATGACTGACCCAAGCTCCACCCAACATGTATTGCAGTCCTCGGTGGCTGGCAGATGTGTAACCAAAGCCCAAAACCTTCCAGGTTACTAGGACATCCGTCACCACGCATGTCATTCTCGATCGCTCTCTGGTTGAAACACCGTATGAGCCGAAATTTGCATATGCAGGATTAACTAGTGCTTATGTGTGTAGCCATAGTGGGGTTGCCAATGCCACTCTACGTTCAGCTATGAAGGCGGCAGCGACCTGGGTAATGTACTGCACTTGTACCGAATACATCGTCTCAGGCCTTTCAGCCGAGATCCACTCACATACCCGTGGGTCAGACCTTCGGTTGCCCCCAACGCCTGCCGGCATAGGGGGCGCCTAAATTATACCACAGCCAAAATCCTGCCACAGTACCTTACTTTTTCCAGAAATCCCACCCAAATTAACCCAAAACTAGGTACCTCACAAAGCTTGGTAATACTTTTCTCTTAATTTAACTATATAAATTTATATCTCCTACTAGAATAATAAAATATATATTAATAAAAAAAGTATTATAATAATTACTTTAATTTAAGGATTTTAAAAATAGTTTTTTTTTAAAGTTAAATTAAAATTAACTAAGTTATAATAAGATTTATATTAAATCTTATAGCAAAGCCCAGTAAAATCTAGTATAGCCTAGAATCTTGTTATAAGAATATTTGAGTTTTAGTGTGGTTTGCCACCAAAAAAAAAATACGGGTGTGTGGCAGGATTTTGGCTGTGGCGTAATTTAGGTGCCCACTGTGCCAGCAGTGGGTGCAGCAAAGCCGGGCCACCCACGGGTACTATGAGAGATTGTGCACCGGCCGCCCTTCAAATCTTGAGTTTCTTGTTATGTGCTACGCTCGGTCTCAGCAACTTCTAGAGAGTCTATCTGACTATACCTACATACAGGAGGTCTCTAAACCTTCATTTCACATACATGTAGACATGCTAACCTCGTCCCTCCGCTCAAATTGCCCCAGGAACCCCTCCTGACGTTTGAGGATCATATGCAAAATCCAGTCGGGCAGTGCTGAGATTCTTAACCCCGTGATGCCGGCCTTTCTTGTGCTTCTTATCCTTGGCGCTTGGGTCAAACAGAATTGGGTCGTCCAAGGGCACTTTCTTAAACTTCTGCTTGAGACCAGTGGCAAAGTCGCAGTCTGCCTTGAGAGTCACGATGGCGTGGAACGGTCCCGGGCTCGTCCGCCGAAGAAGGACAGAAACTCTGACGGCTCTCACAACCCCGGTCTTGTGCCGCTTGTTCTCAAGCAGGTTCCACGCGGCTACTGTTGAGTCGCCCTTGTTTTTCCCGGTTCCGAGATTAATGGAACCCGTTACGGTCGCCGCATCGCCAACATGGCGGGTGGTCGTGGTTGACATGTTTGCCTTTGCGGTGGCTTCAACAATCGCGGAGGCGCCCAAGCCCAGCTCGCCTCCTTTTGTGACCGAGACCTCGTCAGTTGTTTGGAATACTGTGTGGCACCCGTCCGGTGCAATCATATCGACAACGGGGGGGTCACCGCTCTTATTCGAGGCGAAGAATTCGATGCTTATCAGAGCCCGGTGCACGCGACTCGAAGTTGTCTGGGGATCGAAGCGGAAGCAGAAAACTAAGATGGTAGCCTCGTCGCCGTCCTCATCCTCGCCGTAGGTTCCGTGGGTAACCTCTTGTAAGACCACGCGGGTGTGGACATCTCCGCCTGTTCGCTCAATGATATTACGGCGTTCAAAATCTGTCATGGACGTGTTCTGCGTTCTGAACGTATTGCCTTCGCCTTCTATGACATCTTCGAGAAGCACATCTGAGACCAGCAGCGGTTCGTCCTCCATGTCTACAAACCAAGACTGGGATTTCTCCGCGGACTCAGCCATCGCGGCTCAATCGTCGCCAGGGTGGTTGTAGTGAGCGCGCGTAGGGGCAAAAGTTTAGAAGGAAGCCAAGACAAGGATTCCAGTCTCCTGGGGCCTCCTCGTGGAGAACCTGGCGGTGACTTATACTCCATCGGTTGCAGGCCTGGCCACAATCTCTACCTCTGCTGCAGGGGCGAGGTGTGCCGAAATGCAAAGCACCCAGGTACCAAATGGGGACTTCAGGCTGCAGTGAGACGAGAAAATACCCTGCAAACCGGTGGGCACCTATACAACCACCTTATAGGCCAAGCTGAATCCACGGGACATACTGGTGTGACGCGGATGCCCACCCCTGCTACTGATGCGCCAATCGAAAACGCCGTGACCAGTTGAGGTATCGCCTTCGCATGCTGAGGAGCAACCATTACGGCCGACTCCGGGCCACCCTAGATCGAGGCTCTCAGTATTGAAAGGCAGAATGATTGCAAATCCCTCTGCTTCAGCTGATTTGCAATGAGTGACCAGTAAGATTCGGTCTTCTTTAATATTTTGGTCCCTGCAAAACCCGAGCAAGCAAGAATCCCGGAACTTTTAGTTTCTTAGTCAGGTGCAACGATGTCTTCGCAACCTGAAAGTCTCACAAATTTATCGCGCAGGCCAACTGGGGGCGACATGAACGTCGAGTTCGGGATCGCGGAGCTTGAAGACTACGAGAACACCTCATTCAACGACCCACCAGGGCAAATTGACCACGTTCTTCAGGCATTTGAAACAGATATCGAGGCTGCGAAAGACAAGAATGCTCAAAAAGACCTTAGGAGACGGGAGCTATGGGATCAGAAACGCAGAGAGCTGCAGAATACGCACAAGGGAAAGGCTGTGAGCGACGAAAGCATCAGAGACTCCACTAGGTCGGAAGCGAACCAATTGTTGGTTGACTGCATCCAATCCTTTGGCCGCGAGCGAAAGGACAACTGGCACTTACCGACCCAGGAGGGGCGCAACTTTTTGCATCATTTAGCCTATCAGCAATGGAATCGCAACGGCAGGGCGTGTCCAGCATGGATTGTCACGGCTGCAATATCCGAACGGCCGGACTTGATGGATGCGATTGACCTCAAAGGACGCACTCCATTAACAGGTACGTGCTGGATTTGCTGCCGAGTTCTCGAATAGACTCAGGATTTCTGACCCCCTCCGCTCAATTAGCGGCAATTGTCGAAAACAATGTGCTGTTCTGTCAAGCCGTCTTCGCGTCGAAAGGTGGAACGACACTTCAGGAACTAGGACGGCACTTGCGGAGAGAGTGCACTGCGAGGGAGTCGTTCAATATCAGCGATTCAGAGGTCACCTGCCTGCACGCCGCTCTGACACCGCGTCACTTCTCCGATCAAGACAAGTCGATCCGGGCTAGATTAATCATGAGTCTCATCGCGATGGTTCCGCAAGAAATGTTCACCGTCACAGATTCTCAGGGTCGGACACCCCTTCATCTGGCTCTTGATTTTGAGGGTTCCAACCTGCCCTCCCAGGTCAGCATCGTCAAAGCGTTGCTGCAGTATGGCCCAGATGCTTTGAACTCCTGGAAGAAACTTGAATCAGATAGATCGGTCTCGATCTATCAGTATCATGAGAGCCTCAGGAGGAAAGCGCAAGGGAGGTTCAGAAACAGGCAGAGAGACTTGAGGGAGCAGGAAGAGAAACAAAACGAGCAACTTGTTCGGCCGCCAAATCAGCAAGAGCCCAGGAATCAGGAGAAACGCCAAGTCGGCGTTCCCGGAAAAGAGCCTGAAATGGCAATAGCTCGCGACGCCGGCTTAGCGTCCAAGAAGACGGATTCAATCTCTAAAGGCGTTATTGAGCCTCCACGGCTGCCAGATCTACCTGCCAGACCCAACGCAAACGTCTCCTCCAGGCGAGACTCTGGGGCCAAATGGGAGACATCTTCACAAGCGGAGGCTTCTCCAAAACCGACAAACGTAAAGCCGGCCATTGCTAAGAGGAGAGAAGTCGAGGAACAAGAGCAACATGACCGAGAAGTGGCGTCTGATGAGATACTCCACCATCTCAGGCTATTATGTCTCAGAAATCAGGACCCAGATAAGGCATCTCAGTTTCTTCGAAACTTGGAAGGAAATCAATGTGAGTTTACCACCTTCGAGCGTGATCTGTTGGGCCCATTTCGGATCTGATACCGTTCGAAGACAAGGCGCTGTGGTTCGACTTCGGCCCCAGGAAGAAGTTGTCCGAAGCAGAGTTCAAAAAAGTGTTCGACCATCTACGGTTCGAGTCCGTCCTTCAATATGTCGCATTTCCTCAAATCGACGTCGAGGAGAACGACGATAGCGAAGATAAGGAAGGGCGGGTTGAGTTTATTCAGGACCCACTACTTTTCTTCTTCAACTGGATTCGCCACAAGAATCAAGGGGTCAAGAGGATCATCCGGGTCGTGATAGACGACTTCGACGACCCCGAAATCCGCCACAAATCCCATAGTGATGAAGGTATTGAACAAGCTCTGGAAGGATTCGTAAGTTCTTTAGCCCCGCCCACATTGTGGGATTCTAGTTTGACAGGTCTCAGAATGTCGAGATATTAGACTGGGCAAGACTGGATTTCTGCCCTGCATCACTTCAGAAATTCGGCCAATCACTAAGAGAGATCAACCTATACTGGAGTGGTAGGAATCCGGTTCTGAGAGCCTGGTCGGAGCCTGAAGGTCTCTGCAAACTTCGGAATTTAGAAAGGATCAACATCGTCAGAGTCGACGTGAGATGTCCATCCTCGGGGGGCTTTTGTAGTGGAGTGTTGTACTGATAAATACGTACTAGGGCGGTCGCTCGAGAAAGAGAACCGAAGATAATCTTAACAGCTTTAAGGAACGACTTGAAAAATCGTGGTCTCAGGCTTGGCCATCTGGACCGCCTGGACCGCCAACGATCGATATCAATGCGAGCCTACCAGCCCATTTGGGACAGGCCTTGGCGTATCGGAAAGGAACCCAACATGGAGCCATGCACACTTCATTATTGAATAACCAGAATATCAACCCACACAGGTGGATGGAATGTATGAAGAAATTCAGCGAAGAGTTCCGCCACATAGTTGGGAAGCTGAAATCCCGAAAAGCTGTTGATCCACTGGCTCCCGGTCCTGTGGTTGTGTCGCTCATCGATGATGGTAAGTTCAATGTTGCTCTCTGCAAGGCAATTTATCAAGGCTAAAAGCTTACATTTTTGATGTCAGGAACCGACAAAGGCCATGAAGACCTCAGTTTCCAAAGGCCCGTAGATGGAGCTAGCTTCCAGCAGTACCAACAAGGACGGTACCGGGGCGTCTCGCCGTGGTGGCACTCTTCGAGCGGGTTCGTAACCGTTTTAATCACGTTATAATGAAGAAAGCCAGGTGATTTCGTGCTAACAGACGCACAGCCACGGCACACTGATGGCCCGTCTTATCGCTGCCATCTGCCCAAGTGCCGTTATTTATGTCATTAAGCTACGAACGGTAAGTTTCTCTACTGCCAGTAGACATCATAATTCCACCTTGATTAATACAGATACTGACCGGGTCTTAAATGGAACCAGTTCACCGCCTCGAATTCCCCCAAACTCCAAATCGACACCAAGAGTGCCATCGAAGCTATCAAGTGCGCGACGGAACATGGTGCGCATATCATCTCCATGTCATGGACAGTCAAGCCGCCAGAGGAGGACGAGACCAGCTTCCGCAACGCGCTGCACGCGGCCCTCACCGACCCAAGGGGCATCTCAATGTTCTGCGCGGCGTCAGACCAGGGCAAGTTCGCGGACCGGACGTTCCCGCACGCGGGCAACCACCAGGGTAGCTTCCGGATCGGCGGGGCGACGGCGATGGGCCGGACGCTGGACACGGTTGGCGACAGGGACAAGCTGGACTTTGCCTTCCCGGGCCACGAGGTCGTCATCGACCACTGGTACGAGGACTTTGACCGCAAGGCGTTCGACGAGTTCGACGCCCACTCGGGCTCGTCCGTCGCCACCGCCCTGGCCGCGGGGCTTGCCGCACTCATCATCGAGTGCGTGCGCCTCGGCGTCCTGCACACCAACGACAACCCCGAGAAGCAGAATGACCCCAACGTTGCCGTCACGGCCAGGGACCTGGCGCAGATACGGAAGCCTCAGTCGCTTAGGGAGGCGATGCTGTCTATTGGTACTGATATGAATACGGGCCATCAATTCTTGGAGGTGTGGCGGTTGTTTGAGGCAAGGACAGCGAGACTCAACGAGCTCAGGCGTAATGCGGATTTCTTGGGTCAGATGGAGATAATTGCTGGTCTGGCGAGGCACTTTCTCAAGAAATGACTCTCGTGTCATCTAGGTTATCCAGTGGCTGTACGAATACGTTGGCCACTTTCTATATATGTGCCAACGTAGTGGATGTAATGCGTAAAGATTTGTACTCCTACCCTATATATACTTAATCACAGACATTGAGAGTACCTTTGGTGTAAATGAAGACAGGTGAATACTGCTACCGCAAACCGCGGATGAACAATGATCTCCGCAGTGGTGCTACAATGCATATTTGCAGACACTTCGAGTCCAAGCCACAAATGTATAAGTTCCCGAGCCTGTACTCACGCTTTTACATCTAGTCTATACTTGAAGATGGAAGGGCGTCGGCCAAAGATAGCTCTTCGACAAATTGATCTCTTTATACAAGGCCCCACTCAGTCCGACCATAGAAGCGAGCCACAGCAACCACCCGTTATATTCCCACCTGTCGGCCCGACCTTGGCCACTTCAACAGCTGACTGATATCTTCCAAGTCCATCGGGCGAGTTTTGTATTGGCTGTTCCACCCTCCAGACCGTGACCATATGCGACTGATGGTATGTCGCCGCCATGTACTCGTCGGACCACGGAGCCGGCGCGACGACGTTCGCCTCGACGCCGTTGGTCGATGTAGGCATCTGGAACATCTCCTCGATAATTTCCCCGTCGTCGTCAAGGAGGTACGCTGAGACATACCCCGAGTAATCCGTTAACATGGAGCGCGCAGAGGCCCAGAGGTACCGCCCGCTCGTCGAGACGGCCAGGTCGGCAGCCCACCATGTGGATGAGTTGGCCTCGGGGATCAGCGACGACCGGAATACGTCGTCTCCAATGAGCCTGGTCTCCTCGTCCAGCTTGTACGACACCAGCAGGCTTGGCGTCAGCATCGTCGCGTAGAGGTACCTGGACGAAGGGTGCACTGCGACATGTCTCGGCGCCCATCCCTACTCGACGCTCACGTTGCCCAGCACCGTGACACCCCCCGTGCTGCTGTCGACCGCGTTGGTCCAGATCATGTCTCCCGTCAGGTCGGCCACGTACAGCAGTTGCGTCCCATCAGTGGCATTCCACCACGCCTATGGCGTTTCACTCGAAACCTCCAACAAATCTAGCTACAACGTACCGTCCAACGGGGGCCTCAGGACGGCCCAAATATTAGACAACTTCCGACAGCTGCCCTTAGGTGACAGGCTCCAACGCCTTCGTCCTCGCCAGCCGCCAGGTGCCGCACTATGTATATCACGGCACGTGGCCCGGCGATGACGGAGCTTGCAGGGTGGTGCACGCCGTGAGCGAAAGTACGGGCCTTCTAGAAACACCGGCTTTCCAGAGCTGGAATCTGACTGCCGCGTCTGGTGTGCGCGGCCTGTACCACTCAAGCCAACTAGCCCAAATGGCATAAAAGCTCCACTTTTCAACCGCGAGGGGACATCGACTATAGCATGCTGGCCAGTTGGTACGATGTTTATCCCTCAAAGGGTGCGAGATCTTCTAGCCCGAAGTCTCACTGGACAAATCAAGCACGAAATCGTCTGATCAGTCTTTGTGGGCGCTTGGAACGTCGAACGCTTTGATTTAAGGGATGAGCATGTAATTATGCTTGTAGGCGAAGTATGATTTTGAGGATGCCACTGATCGTTTTTTAGATGGCAGGCCAAGGGACAGACGTCTGGATCCGCGCAAGGCACACAGTGACAGGGCAAATACAAAGACCACATTTCCAAACAGTATTGCGCACCGTGGTCTAACTCGAGTATGAGGGAGGCCCAGAGATACACTGCTATCGTGTGTCATCCGCTCGAATTGGTCAGCAATGCTATGTAAGCCTTTGGCTCCCACTTACCAGCAGTTTTCCGGGATGAAACCGTGGCCCACAGTCAGCTTTCAGTCCTCTGCTTGACCCCGCAAATCCGTCCGTTTTCACTCGGGCAAACCGCAATTGACAGCAGCTTGTGCAAAGCTCATATCGCAACGTGTAGCTCCCTTGCCACGATAACATGGCGGACAGAATCAGCAAGACTTACGAAGATGCTATCGCTTCAAAGCTGCTTCCTGGAATATCAGCCATTGCTGGGAGAAGAAACGGTAAGATGGAACAGCAGGAGACTTCGTGTCTGGGTTTGTGCTGACTTTTATTGACGATTTAAGGTGATACCTTATACCACAAGTCGTTTGGAAAAGTCAGTCTTAAGGAAGGGCGAGATGAAGCTTTCACTCCGTCAACCATTTGTGCTATAGCCTCAATGACGAAGCTCATGACCGCCGTGGCCGCCATGCAGTGCGTTGAGCAAGGCAAGCTGGATTTAGACAAGGACGTGAGACCTCTTCTGCCGGAGATGGGCAGGTATGGAATCATGACCGGTTTCGACGATGAGAAAAACCTTGCCAGCTTCGAAGCCGACTCTACACCAATCACCCTTCGCATGCTGCTTTGCCATACGTCCGGCCACGAATATGACTGGTTCAGTCCACTCCTCGGAAAGTGGCGCGCTTCTCGTAACGAGGTACCCTGGTCGGGTCCTCTTCTCACTGACAAGTCTGCTATCCCGCTTGTTTTCACCCCAGGAACCAACTTTGCGTACGGTGCGAGTTCCGATTGGGCAGGGAGGCTGGTTGAAATTGCCAGTGGTGTGACTCTGGAGGAGTACATGCATAAGCATATCGTGAGTCTGTCTTTTGGTATCCGGACTATAGATTTCTCTCCCAACCCTTGTTTAAGACACCAGAGATGGCACTGCCGATGCCTTTGACAACGGATTGCGTTCATCGCGTGAGGTGTCTTCTCGTTCACGGTACGGGTAGTATATAACAGGGCTGACTAGCGCTTTCTCATAGTGCACACCTCTTGGAATCGAACAAGAATTCTCTTTCTGGCCTAAGACCAAGCCAGAGATTAAAAGCCGAATGGCTGATATCAGCACTTTGAGTGAAGCTGGGGAGCCTCCCGCAGCGGAAGCGCCGACTTTCGATATCCTCTTTGGTGGGGTTGAATGCCTCGGGGGTAGTGGAGGCTTTGGGTCCACTCAAGGCTACTATACCTTCCTTTCGGCGGTGTTCCGTCGTGATAGTCGACTCCTAACGCCTGAGTCTTACACGGAGCTCTTCCGGCCCCAGCTAGACAGCAAACTCGAGGAGGCCTTCAATAAGTACCTGGTCCTCTCCCCGATGCACGAGCAATTCATCGGAATGGGCATTCCAAAATCCATTCGCAAGTCGTGGTCTTTCGCAGGTATGGTGGCCCTGGATGGTCAAGAGGGTCGTTTCAAACCAGGGGCTACGTTTTGGGGAGGCCTTCCATGTATGATGTGGTTTATGGATCACGAGGCTGGCATATGCGGCACAGCGTTTTGCCAGATGCTCCCGCCCATGCACCCGAAGATCATGTCATTGCATGAGGAATTCCAAAGAGGCTCATTCGAGCTCGCTCAAGGAAGCCAGGGAGCGACTCAGAACTTGCCGTCCCAGCTATAACTTTCAGGCCACAAGTATTTCTTTAAGTACGGATAAGACGGCAGGAATTGTGGATCTAGTCCGCCTCCTCCGTAGAGCAGCCAGGATGAATGAAATCAACGACTTGCACTTCCCAGATGCGCACAGTAGCATGTGGCCGTAATATCTGTCCGTCCCAACCCCATCCATTCCTGACTAGGGCAAAAAGGCTTTCGTCGCATTGTCACACCACTCGAAGAATTCACCTGCCCTTCCCGACCCACCTTCTGCTTCACTACGCAAGGCAAGAAGCAGGTCGCTCCTCTGACCCGGGTGCCATCTCCCATCACACATCGAGTAGCGGCCCGCGACAGCATCATCAATCGTGACCGAGTCGGAAAAGCCCATCCACAGGTACGTGTCAGCGCCATGCTGGGATTCATCCCTCATAAACACCCTGAACAACCAATACAGCAACGTCGGTGTATATTGCCACATGTTGGTGTTGTATGTTCCCGGGTTGCCTGCGACGAACAGTACACCACTTTGAATGTGCCGACGCGCGAACTCAGAGGCGAGAAACCAGACGCCGGCTTTGGACTGGCTGTAGAGCTCGATGTAGTCCTTCAAGGCAGACTGGTCTTGCATCCATTCTTTGCTGATGCCGGACGGCGGAGCACCCGTCTCAACGAGGAGCGACGCTGCCCAAACCACTCGCACGCTACCAGGAATGGAGCGACTTGTCGTGCGAGAAAGAATGGGCAGCAGATGCTGAGTCAGGACGTAGCTTCCGAGCGTGTTGGTTGCCATGTGGTACTCGTGTCCCTGTACGCCTTTGGGGGCGTTTTTGCGACCACCGGAGCCCGCGTTGTTGAAGAGCACATCGAGTCTGCCATCGGGACCCTCGCGGTCAAGGAACTCGAGCGCAGCCGACTTGACTGTTTCGAAGTCCATGAGGTCCATGGGGATAAATTCGAGACTCCCTGGTTGCTTGTCGTCGTCTTTTCCTTCGTAGAAGGACTTGATCGTGGCTATGGCCTGATCGGCACGCTCTTTTGAACGTGTGAGCATGTAGACTTTGGCACCAGCGCCATAGAGAATGCGTGAGAGAACGTAACCAAGGCCGGATGAACCTCCAGTCACAATAAATAGTTTTCCTTTTTGATTCGGCAGGTTGTTCTCGTTGAGTGGGCCGTGAGGCGGAAACCACTGTGTCCAGATGGTGCTAAAAGGGACAGACATGGCGACGACGGTTATGCCTGTGATGGTGAAAGCCAATGAGAATCAGATGAAAGGATGACTGATGGTTTGAAGGCAAAGGGGTGAAAGTCCGTCGCTCATCCAGCAATGTTGCCATGTAGTAGGGAGGCCGATGTTGCTTTGAGGATTGAAGAAACACCGCCTTGCAGAACGATGCAGACGTTCTGGATTCAAGTCTGTCGGTCAAAGTTGACTGTGAGCCACATCGACTGCTAAAGGGCTATGCTGAGCGGGTGAAGTCAACTGGGAACGACTGCACTGATTGCATTAACCGGTAGAAGCCTAGTGCGCTCCATAGCTCCAATTTAAAAATGCGTGTTGGGCGTTAATCATGATCTGTTGGTTGGCCCCCCCGTCAGCCAACAGGTCTCGCTGGATCCTTCCCACGGGCGTGCATATGCTGGGGTCGCGGCCTTTTGATCTTATCAACCAAGACACTCGTTTATTAATATGTCATCGATGGAAAAGCACGTACCCATACGATATCAGAGAAAGTCTTTCTCTTAAAAGAAAGCTAGCATGAATCATAGGGGTAATTGATGGTTATTGCACCTAGGTAGTACTTGAATGTTGCGTTATGCTTTGACCAATAACATCGGGTCTGAACTGTGTGTGTAATTGGACTGCATATAGACTCAACACACTGGGTCAATTGACAAGTAGATTCGGCCGAGGGCTGAACGAGCTTCGTGATGAATCCGTCACTTGAAGCAGTTATTTGTTCAAGCTACTGTCACAAGCCTTGATTTAGCTACATACTGAAGAGTTATATTTGATGCGTGCATTTGTAGTGTGTGAAAGACGCTGCACCTACGTAGGCAGAACAAGTGCTCGGCCGGAAACCGGCTGAAAACGGCCAAGAATCGGAGAGGCAGGGACATGCTGGGGATTCAGTGACCGTTGTTTTGCTTCATTGTTCTGGTACACTTTGGCCAACAACATCGTGTCTGACGCACCGAACTGATCAACTTCACCCCGCCCGCCTCACAGAGAAGGTGTTGGGAGTGAAAGTCCCATCTGGATCAGCAGTCTTCCTAGCCTCCATCAACCTCTCATATTGAGCTCGATTGTCATAATAGAACTGCCACGACTCGTCAAGATTGAAACTTCCATAAGATCCCCACAACACACGACGGTCCTGCTTGCTAAAGATGCCATCCGGCCCAATTGCTTGCACGTCGTTTGTGTGCGCCCACTGCTCCGCAGCATCCTTCTCGGAAGGTTTGTGAAAGTTGTCAATGGTGAAGCAAAAGGTCGAGTCTCGCCACTGCCGAAGATTGTTAGTCAACGTTTCTTGAGCTAAATCACCACGTTCTCTCTTACGCTGAACGAAGTTCCGTTGTTAGCATTCGTCCTGAACTGCGAATGCTTGCCACCGAAACACTGCAGCTGAGCCGAAAGCCACTGCCCATTCCCAACAGGCCGAACAACCTCGTCCATTCTGCCAACGACCCAGTCGACCCAGCCGTTGGTGCTCAGCTCCGTCGACGTGGTCAGGTACGTCCTCTTGACATATGGCAGGTCAAACTCCCTGGTGTTACGGAAGATCCAGTCCGCAGTCAGCTCCGACATGGGCTTCGTCTTCACGCCAGTCTGGAACCAACAGCCTGTGCGCAGCCGCTCAAAGAACTGCATGTCGGGCTTGTCGTCCTTGCTGAAGGGGACAAATTGAGCATACACGACAATCATGCGCGGCCAGACGGGATTCCCATCCTCCCCGAATATCTCTGGGTGTTCCTCCTCCATCTTGTTGTCCAGCCCGCCCATCAGACCCAGTATGTCAAACGACGAGCTGAGTACACTGATGCAAAGGTCGTAGTTGCGCGGGAACTCCTCGTCGTCGTTCATCTCCGCCAGCACCTGCAACAGGTACTTGAGCTTCTTGGTATCGTAGAGGTGCAGCGCCTTGAGGCCCATGGACCCCACGTAGTCGGCGTCGCGGTGCACCTCGACGGTGAAGTGTGTCAGCACGCCCAGGTTGCCAGGGCTGCCGCCCAGCCAGGCCCAGAACTGCTCCGGGTCCCCGGCCCGCGTGATCTCCCTCTCCTCGCCCGCGTGGTCTATGACCTCCAGCGACCGGATGTGGTCGCCAAACAGCCCGAAGCTGCGGCCCAGCTGCCCGTACCCGCCCGTCTGCACGTGTCCGCCCACGTGCACGGCTGTGCACTGCCCATGCGGCACGAAGGCCTTGTGATTGCCCAGGAACGCGTTGAACTTGCCCAGGCTCCAGCTCACGCTGGCGTGGACGTAGCTCTTTTCGTCCTTCTCGAAGTATGCTAGGTCGTCGGGCCCCTGGAAGGTGTCGCGAAGGTCGAGCAGGATGTTGTCTTTGCTAGTCGATGAGGCGCCGCTGTATTGGTGACCACCAGTCCGGATGGCAATGGCCTTTTTCTGTTCCCTGGCAAAGAGCACTGCGAGCTTTATGTCTTGCTTGCTTTTGGGCTGTATGATCAGGCCGGGCTCCATGGCATGTTCGGCACCATAGGTTGTTGTGGCATATTGATACTGCCAGTCGGGATAGTCCTTCGTCCCGAGGGCGAACTGCTTGCCTGATACGCCTTCTATGGTCGCCATTGTGCTCGTTTTAAATACTGGGATCCTTCCTGGAAGCAACCTTTGCCATATTCCCACCAGTGTTGAGAGCCAGTCTCTTAAATACTTCAATGGGGTCTTGAAAAATGACGTAAGACGTCGACCGTTCAATAGGTGGCGGTTCATTTTGTCCGTATCAAATTCTCTGCTGAAAGTTGGGTGTAGGACGACAGGTTCTTGTCACTCGGGTAGGATAAGTCACTGCTTTCTCTGAGCATACAGCGGCATTTATGTACCTATGTAGCCAGCACATGGCTAGGGTTGGACCTCCAGCAGATTGGGCAAACCTCGTACACAATTCAATCGGATCTCCTTCCTTCTGTGGTGAAGCAGTACCAGTTGATGGTGAGTGGTCATTTCGCGGCAGCGCGCCTCGTACGTGCGCGCTGTCGTCAGCTGAGATGATGCATCGGAGCTGAGCATGTAGAAATTTCTGGGCAAGCGGACACTTGCATCTCATTCAGCTGGGTCACTTCGTGTCTACGGCTACAGGAGACAAAGGACACTGCTTCAGCTGAGGTCTTGACCGGTCTCACATTCACGACAACTTTCTTCCTTTTGGCTTGGAAATTGCAGATCTACTGGTTGAACTACAACACCTTCCCTTTTAACCCTTTTTTTCGTACGACGCATGTACGCCTAGGAAAGCATAATGATTTACTGCCTGCACTGCCGTGGGGGCTGATTTTGATCACTAACCCCATCGAAGAATGATTATTCGAAGATGTGTTACACAGACGCATGGTCGACCCCAGCTGCTTACAGGTCCACAACAGTCTCGCTCTTTCATTAGCCAAAGATTCCATATCCCTGCATCGTTCTGACCAGTTTCGTCGTAGGTGGTGGCATGTAGATGAAATCTTTGAGGCTGCAGCTGACATTGTAGTAAGGCTGCCAGTCAGCACACGTATGTTCGCATGTGATTTTGGTGCCTAGTGATACGAGATCACTCTCAGTACCCTCAGCACACCTACTGCTAATCAACACATGGCGAAAGTGAGATTCCCCACATGTTGCAGAAGGTGAACGATGGATGATAATATACAGTCAAAGTCATTAAATCGAGAACGAACATAATACATGTAGTGAGTGTATCAAGGGGATATGAATCAAATCCCTGCCATATTTGGAGAATTGGAGAAAACTTGACCTTGAGACTCGCGGAGAAGTTCCGTCCCACATTTTGTATTAGGTATTTCCCAAGTCAGAATTTGTCGTTATCCATTTTCCCTCGCAGAAAGGCATCCTGTCTAGCTCGGTCTACTATTTCTCTCCATAATTGAAAATTAGGCCCGTTCATATTTGACGGTGTATCTGCGCAGGAGCTTTCCATGCTCTTTGACTCTTTCAGGTGCCCTGCACTACTCATATCTGATGGAAATTCCTCATCGGTCGGCGATTTCCCGACCAATTTTTTCAGATTGCCATGACTTCCCTTCTTTGCAAGACCATGTCTATCTTGAATTCTGTGGCCCTGCACACCATCCCGATTTGGCTGGCCTTGTATTCCAAGCCCTGACACTTCTGACTTCAACTTTGGAGTCACCTTGACTGGAATGGGTGGCTTGGAAGTTGAAGACACGTTATCGGGCGTATCACGCGCAGTTGGACCAGACTCGGCACGCTTGCTCAGTGCACTTGGCTTCTTCGATGACACCTGAGCACCGAAAGCCCGGCATTTGGAAAGGATTACCTCCTGTTTCCTCTCTTGGTTCAACAGTCTCCTCCATTCTGGTGTAAGCCCTGCGGGTATCCGAACCGGCTCGGTCCTGCCCATGACATCTTCAAAGACTGGAGGGTGACGCCAGAGGTACTCGGTTCGCTGTATCCCCTCTTTTGTTGTGCGAGTCCTCTTATCTGCGAGGATAGGAGCAGTCCTTAATAATGAGTCTTTTGAAAGCCGATGGCTTTGCCTACGCTGAGGTATATCCGATTCCGTCCGCCTCGCTGTATTCGGTTGCCCGTACACGCCTGTTCCTGTCACTGTGTACTTGTGCACCTCATCTTCGGGAACTTGGAGAATACCACGTCCGTCAGGCGACTCTATAAAATGTTTGGGCGGTAAGACCTCCGTCTCAATGATAGGCAGTACGTGATGGTAGACGTCGTGGGTATGGATTTCTCGAGTGACGTTTTCCTCGACATCCTCATGCTGCGTTGGTTGAACATATTCCCTGGTAATGGCTGCTTAGTTGATGCGTTAGTGATCAATCGACCCACGGGGAAGGTGAAAACATGGCGATCGGTTTTACATGGGATATAGTGTCGAGGACGTAGTATGCTGAAAAGGCATGGCTTGGGCGGTGTGATCGCATGATTTACATACCACGGGAAATTGTTTCCGTAACATCTGTATTTACACTCGAAATCCTTTTCGACTTGGTCCCACGACCATCTATCTCAGCGAATGGCTGATTGGAAGCTCTCTTTGACCTGGATTCAGGGGCCTCGGATGGTGGCAGTGCAGGAAGCAGTTTAATAGACCGCGCTGCGGAAGGTGGATAGTATCCGTGTCGACTTTTCATCCTGTTGTCGCCCAACTTTCTCAACATCTTGGTTCAGAATAACCACTTGGATGACTCACGTGCATATCTTCCGGGAATACTAAGCTCAGGATTCGTATGATGGCATTTGGATCGATGCCTGCTGTTTTTCCCTACCTCAAAGCTGTAGGCTTGGAAAACCATTGGGGCCAGTGGGGTAGATGTTTAATCCCTGTGCATTCAGTCATCTAACCGATAGGACTCAGACTGTGGTGCCCAATCTGACACCAATATGAAGCATATCTTATTGTGGGTGACGGAATGAATGCTCCGGTTATAGGTATTTAGCAACCGATTAGAGGTCTGTCGTGGATTGAAGCCGTCATTCACTGATGGATCTGAAGAGCGGTGAGTCGACAGCAATCGCCAACATTGACGAAATTCATCGACATTGACGTCACTCGTCGCTCACCATAATGGTTTCGATCAATCCTAGTATTTCTCAAAGCATTGGAATCCGTGTCCCCAATGAAGCGAGCGATGTGGGTAAGCGATCGCGCTTAATAAGTTGTAAGTGTGGGCCTGAAGGCGAGAGCCTCAGCAGCAAAACATCGCTCAGACCCATCTGACATCATTCAGCCCTATATGATCACAGTCTTACACGTGTTTCAGTGTCTGATCGTTTCTACGATGCGTATCCATAGGTACTAATAAGTGCGTCCTTAACTCTGCTAATCCTCAGCACTATCAGCTTGAGCACTGTATGTGGTAAGAATTGTCCGTTGCAGCGTCATCAGTGATGAGAAAGCCCGGACCACAATGACGGATATCTGGAAGTACTGAACATGATCAGACGTCATGCAATAATTACAGCTTACTTTCATATATCAGAGAAGACATCCGTTCATAATGTCGACTGTCATTTAAGTTCCAGCATCCTTACCAGCAGCACTCCAAGAATCTTTGAATCATAATTGTTGCAGGCGAATACATTCGAAAAGCTTGTGTCCAACTGTCATTGAAGTGTTTCTGCAGCCTCATTCACGCACAATGGAGGAAGCAAAGTCTGCAGTCAAAAATCACATTGCTCGAAACGGCGAGCGCGAGACATCTGTTCATGAAGTAAGTCCGTGTTGCAATTCTACGGCCAAATATGCGCAAGCAAACATATTCCTTGGACCAAAAACACTAACATCGGGGAAGTCTGTCAACCCAGCGGTGGAGCACGAATATGTTCAGCCAGAGCAGCACGAAAATGTGTACCAGCCTGTCGACCGAGAGGTACACAAGGACCACCATCACACCAAGGTCCAGCCCATCCGTCACAAGGAGGTGCTGCCTGAGAAACACACCCACGTGCAGGAAGGCCCAGAGAAACGTGAGATTCAGCATGGAAGTGAGAACCACGTCAAAAAGCGGTTGAAGGAGGAGGCCGACACCCTCGGCCTCCATCACAATCAACGAGAGGTTGGGAAGACCCATCACACCAGGGCCGCAGCACCATCCGTGGAAGGCGAGCACGTCCACCATCATGTACATGAGCACATACAGCCCGTGATTCAAAAGGAAACCGTGCAGCCTCATGTGATCCACCGGACCAAGCCAATCCACGAAATTCACCAGCATGAGCCAGAGCACCACTCTGCATCGATACTGCCACCCGTCACACTCGACGAGTTCCAACGGCAAGGCGGCAGCGTCCACGGCTCCAAAGGCGAGCGGTCTGATGCCTTTGCAGGTGAACCCGACCGTCTGGATAGCGGCCACATCGGCGGTGCGGGCGCCCGCGGAACCACCAGCCTGACGCACCCTGATGGCGAATCTGGCGTCGGTTACCATGCGCCAAGCACAAGGAGGACCAACCGCGGTGAGACTCCCGAAACATATGGTCCGTCGGGCCTAGCTGGTGACGTCGGCGAGAACGGTTATGGATACGGCCTATCATCGGAGGTGAACTCCAACCGTGGCGCCGACGCCCTCAGTTATGCAACCACCTCGGGGACATCTAGCACACATGGGCAGTCAAGCGTCCCTCGTGAGACCCCTGAGACACACGGGGCTAGGGAGTCCACACCAGGTGTGGCACATACTTCCACGAGCCACGGGCACCACAAGCCTACGTTGATGGAGAGGTTGAACCCGAAGAAGGATGCCAATGGGGATGGGAAAGCAGGCATCATGACCTAAGTACCAAGTTGTGGTAGCCTACACTATAGCCTCGACTGGTGCAGTGCAAATTACAATATTAATCCAGGAGTCTGACATAAATGAACAATCCCTAGCATCGTGAGTGCATGGTGTTTTTATAACAACAGTCCTTGGTTGGCTTTGCAACGAAGACAGAGTGGACGGAATAGTCAAGCCATCATTTCCCACGCGGAAGCCGCCGATAGTGGAAGCATCCTCTCCAGGGTCCACAATATCGAGTCAGTGAGATGAACTCAATATCAGACAGATACCACGGAGAGGATGACAAACGCTGGTATCTGATCGGATCTCGGTCTAGAACACTCCCAGGGGATAATAACTCATTTCTCGCGAGAAACCCCAACCCTGCTTCTCATGTACAGTAACACCAAAGAAGTGCCCCCGGCTGTTGGTCACTCTACTTTTTGGAACACATGGAAAAATGTTGGAACATTCGCCAGACGCTGCCAGAGAACAACCAAGTCAAATGCTTTGATTCAACGAACCAGGCTGAGATAGAACCAAGCGGTCACTAGGGCAAAATGTAACAGAGTCGGCTCTACACGATCTACATGGATCTGTGAGGTCGAGACCGATCTCGTCCAAGCTGATGTGGCTAAGAACGGGCTAGATGGTCTACAATGTAGATGTAACATCGTGTATAGGGCTGACAGCCAGGGGTAATTGCCGGACCTTCAATATTAATGCACGGAAAAAAAACATGTCATCAGGACTGGACGGTGCTGTCGATCCGTAGTGATTGGAGGATTCAATCAAGCATCAACGCGTTACGGTCCGTGTGCTTGGTGCGCTTTTGGTTGTGAATCACCCTGACTGCGTGGGCCATCCTTGTGAGCCAGCCCGCACGGGAGGCTCACGAACGATGAGAGCCACATCAACAGCGAGGCTTCAAACAACAACGACGACAACAATTGCTTGAGGACAAAAAAATAAATAAAAGCAAATGCGGGAGAGGTCTTAGGTAGGTGCGGGTAGTGCCGACCCCGTCCCACCACGTCAAACGCTGCCCCTTGGGCCGGCAGTTGGGCCAGATCGCGGGCCCCAATATAATTGTGACCGTGGCGGTTCCGAGGGCCCACCAAGGTTCCTGGCTGGCTGACTCTGTTTCGCGGGAACCCACAGCCCCAATTTAAACGGCACAATAAACTTGTTCGGTGGAGTCATGGAATAGGGAGAGCTTCACTAAGCCTTGCTACTGCTCCCCCTGAGCTCATCTTGGCGATATGACCGTACGTAATTCTGATTCTCATCCCATGGGAGTCCGGCACAAAACCTCCAGCGCGGTTATGCAAGTAGCTTAGCTATAAATTGAACTTGTTCGCTCTTGGCTTGATCTGGCTGAACTAAGCCAACAAAGTCCAACTATCGCCAGTCACTGAACAACAGCTCCAACATCCGCCAAGATGCATTTCACCAGCTTCTTCACCGTCCTGGCCGCCCCGGTCATGGTCCTCGCGACCCTGGACCCTGCGACGTCCAACACCAAGGGAAAATGCCCCACCTCTCCCGCCTGCTCCGGTGAGTGATCTGCTGCATCACCAGCATGTCCCAAAGTTGATCTTGGGGGCTGGATTGCTGATAACATCGTGTGCAATAACAGCCACCAAGGTCTCAAAGGCCATCCAGGCCGCCGAGTGCTCCCACAACACCCGCGTCTCCGGACAGCAGACCTTTGCCGTCTTCGAGACAGACCACAAGTACGACAGCAGCCACGGCGCCCCCTACGGAACATGCAGCGCCTACACCTGCACGGCACCAACAAGCTCGGAGATGAAGGCGGATAAGGACTGCTGGACTTTCTTCTGGACGTGAGTGCATTCACCTATCATTGACTAGAGGCATCCTCCTACGAGCGGCCTACTCGATTCCAGAATCATAGAATAGAAACTGACAACTGTTTGCTATTCAGTGGCAAGGGCGAGTCCAGTGGGGATGGCGCGGGTTGCATCAAGTCTCCCGACGACGGAACCTGCGGCTGCGAGAACTCGGACGGGACCTTTGTTCCTGGCGGAAGCGACTGCTCATAAGCGTGTCCGAGTGAAGTCGGCTGGTCAGATGACTTGGCCTTGATTCTTGTGTAAATATCACTTGAAATGTACAAAATGTCTATATATACCTACGGGAATGCGAGAACAGCACTTCTCACAAGTCCACCGCACCATCCTCGAAAATACACCCTTCTTCGATCCATGGTTCTCCGTAACTGAGTAACTCGTCGGGCGACTGCTGAGAAGCATATGTGTAAATTGTCTGTATCATGATTTGGCCAAGCCTAAGGTAAAGTGCAAAGCAAAACGGAGGTATTAGGTGTATGCACATGGGCTGGTAACAGAAATAGAGAATTGTTTCGTCCCCACGTCTGAATCAAATTACCCAACGAGACGTATGGACTACGAAGTCGTGCCATTGATTAGCCTTCCACGACTATAGCTAATGACTTCATGACTTGCCCCGCCTACTCGGCGCCACCCTCGACATATCACTAATCAGGTCATACAAAGTTTTCAGCGTCTAAATATGTCCGCTGTATGTCTATTGTTTCCACTATTTGATCATCAAGTGTATGTAGATGCCAAGTGATGATGAGGTTCGCTGTGCTCTGGTCGATGGTTTGTCTCCATGCCTTAACAGAAGCATATTACCCACATAACTCAAACCTCCATACGGGGTCACTGCTCGTGTCGGGAAGATGTGTGCATGTGACAAGCACTCCTGGCCTAGGATCATTGTCCTAGAGCGTCGAGTCTCGATGTTGTGAAGCTCGCGGGTTGGACAACACAGGCAAGCTCAAGCCCAAGCAAATCAAACTCGCTGGCAAATAGCCGCACACACGCAAACGTGCCAGATCTGGCGGCCGAGCCTTGTCTTGGCTCCGCTGCGAGCCATTGATGGTCCATAGAACGCCGCTCATATAAAGAGACTTGCTGTGCGCGAGCTTCCCGATCCTACGTAACCCCACATACTACTAAGCAGGAGTCAGAGTCAAACATGAGATCCGCACTCCCCACGGGCGAGCCGTTTATATAGATACTCCCGGAGATCCCGTTCCAATGACTGACTTTCAACGTTTGCATCGGGGCATTTCATTCGGAATACGAAGAACAACTGAGGTTCCGCAGTGTCACCGTCAACGGGGACCGAGGAGGGTTGTCCTCCCCGAGGTCTCACACTAAACACCGCGCCGATCGGTACTAGTCAAAGCCTGTCAGTGGAACTCAGATCGGGCAAACTTAGATCTGACAACATGACGCCACTACGTTCAAACCCACTGGATACTGATCGGTGGTTCGGCACCGGCAGTAATGGCGCGCTGAAGTCCAACCAATCACATGCGCTTGCGAATGCAGAACTCTATGCCGGACATCGCCTTGGCGTTGGGGTGCAGGAGAGCCAGCATGGTCAGCCCTGGAATGCGAACCTGAAGCTTCGACGACGGCTAAGCCTTGAAATGTCTTGAAATGTAAGATTCCGTGTAGCCCGATGTTATGTTGGGATGGAGAGCAATCAGCGTACTTTTATTCTTGAACAAACTTACACAGCCCCTAATGCATGAGCCATTATTAATCATCGTAGTATTAGTGCCCGTCACACACTTTTCGCAATCGCACTCGCTTAAATACTGGGCCTCGAGTCAATGACAACCTATGAAATGATGACTCTGTTGCTAAGATTCCAGACGCTCCGTGCATGAAGATTTCATCCATCGTAGCAAAGATCAAGAAGCCCGTCACCTATGCATGGTGTTCAATCTGGTGTTCAACCATCTGGACAAGATCGAGTTGCTCTATTCCGTTTGAGACTTGCCGGCGTATTCCCGCACAGCCTAGACGCGATCCTGCAAAATGGAGGCGGTCAGTAACGCGACTTCACAATACCGTCTAGAGGCGATTGGCTCGCCTTGGATGGTTGGTCGAGTATGGAAACCTCTTCTACAGTCCCGAGTCAAAGTCTTGGGCTGAACTGACGGACCGATTTCTCAGTTGGCATCGCAAATATGCATCTTGGCGATAGCTACCCTCTTCATCAAACGGCTCTATTTCCATCCCCTCTCAAAGTATCCAGGACCTTGGTATCACGCAGTAACAGATCTTCCGGTGGTTTTCTCGCTGTTGACTGGGAGACAATTTGCATATCACAAAAAGCTGCATGAGAAATATGGTATGATACAGCCTCTTTCGGATTATCCCGTCCTTACTTTCCCCACGTGCCAGTGCACCGGCAGTACTCAACTGATATGCGACAGGGCCTGTTGTCCGGCTTGGACCCAACGAGTTGAGTTTCATCACACCTCAAGCAATGGAAGACATTTTTGGATATGGAAACAAAGTACGTCAAAATGCTGGAGCGAAGGGGAGTATCTGCGTCGCAGCTGACAATGTCCTAGAAAGGAATGGCGCCGACCGAGAAAGACTCCCGTTTCTCACTCTCCACCAAGATGAAGCCTCCATATGGACTTATCAATGCTCCCAAAGAAGACCACGCCCGCCTCCGCCGGGGCCTCGCTGCCGTCTTCACCACCTCCGCCCTCATCCAACAAGAAGTCATCGTCCAGTCCCACGTCGACGAGCTCGTCGCCGCGTTCTCTAGCGCTTGCGACCAGGCTAAGGACGGCGCCGCGGCGGTTGACATGCAGGTCTGGGGCAACTTCTTTGCCTTCGACGTGATTGGCTCGCTCACCTTTGGCAAGCCATTCGGATGTCTCAAGGCTGGAGGCGGCGAGAACCTTGGTTGGGCTAGATCTCTAAGACATGTCATCTCTATGGGTACATATGAACAAGCAGCAAGCAGGCTTGTCGGCTTGCATTCATGGCTGCAGCCGTTTATGGTCTGGCTACGTAAGCATCTCATGGTGGCCCCATTCCCCCTACTTAAACGTCTTCCTTGGTCCTTTGACCGCTAATTTTTGACGTTGCAGTCTCTGATAAACGCGTCTACGCCAGCCGCCTTCAAGCTTACGGGACAACCTTCCAGGCTATCAACGAAAGGGTCGCTGCGGGCGTAAAGGAGGACCACAAGGATTTCGTGTACCATATTCTCAAGAACAACGAGAACCGGCACTTGTTGTCCGAGGGTGAGATCCAGAGGAACCTTGCGGGCTTCATTCTTGCAGGAGGTGAGACCGTGGGCCTCACGCTGACGTTATGGGCATACTGCATGGGCACGAATCGAGACGCGTACTACAAGCTGCGCGACCTGATCCGCGGGACTTTCGCAAGGGCCGAGGACATCAAGTGGACCGCCCTCAAGGACATGGAATATCTCAACGCCGTCATCCGAGAGACCTTCCGCTCGGCCCTCTTCGGCACAGTCCAGCGCCTCCGGGTCGTGCCACCGGGCGGAATGTCTGTCGATGGCCATGAGCTTCCCGGCGGCACGGTGGTGGCGTTGGCCGAGTATGCTGCCACGCACCACCCAGACAACTTCAAGGACCCTGATGTGTTCCGCCCTGAGCGTTGGCTCAACACCGATCCTGCAACCATGGACGCACTCACAGTTTCTCGCCCGTTCTCGTACGGACCTCGAGACTGTATTGGGAAGAACCTTGCCGGTATCGAGGCAAGGCTGGCTATCGCGCACATTGTCTGGAACTTTGACTTGGATATTGAGCCTATTGAGAATGGGGGACGCAATTGGGGTTGGACCAAGGAGGACGACTGGAAGCACGTTAGGGCTGTGGCTGGGCCTATATTACATCCACTATGGGTGAGGCTCACAAAGGTCGTCAGGTGAATCAAACTTGAAGTGGTATGTGCATTCAATTTTCTCTCGCTTGTTAGGACGGTATCATTCGCATGGTCGGAAGGCTTTTGGGGGGGGGGGTTGGAGAGGGTAAGCGGAACATGCGTTCTTGGTCCAAATTAAAAGTTCTTAAATTCTTTAGGAATATGCCGCATACTTGATGCACCCTGTTTCATACCTTGTAAGAAACGGCAAAGCGGTCCGGTCTCCGTTACTAGTAGCCGTGGACATCATTTAGTTAGAGACAGGCCTAGCAGCTCGCAGGTCCCCTTTGCTCCTGTGAAGTTTGTGGCGATGATTTGATTACTTAAAAATAAACCGATATGCCAGAGTTAAATGCTGCCATAAGGCACTATAGCGTAGTAGCATACACAGCAGACCTTTGTGTAAGGCTCCCTATACCCAGACACACAAAGGCTATAGGTTTAAATCCTACTAGTACTTCCTTACCACCCACTATATTACAGAGTACTATAAGGTGATATATTTCAAATTATACTAAGGCTAAAAAGCATACTACACTATATAATCTACCTTATAGCAAACTATAAGGGTAACTAGAGTTACTTTATATGGTTAAATTCTATATAAAGTATAGAAAAGACTGGAAAGCTATATTATTATAATGTGATGTAAAAATTAAGCGCCACATTTAAATGCTGCCATAGAGTGCCCTCGAGGAGAGGATGAACCTTTCTCGCTTATCTCAATAAATTATTCAAGGTCAGACAGATTGTGCGTTACAGAAGATAGATCTGCTAGACTCTGACACGGTGTTAGCCACCACGGCATGTATTTTTATGGGACATTTTCGTTACTGACACAACCAAATGTCCCACATCAAGAACAAGTGGAGAAGAGAGCAATTGAAACTGCCCGAGCATACTATGACAAGGCTTTGACATACGAACTGGGCGCAAAAACGTGCCTGCAAGGCGCCAAGGCATGTAGACAGGTGCTGGCAAGTTCATTTAATCGGCGTAAGCAAAGCTCCGCTACAGCCAAATCTGCCCTCACGAGAGATTGATTGAAAGACTAAGACAACATAAAAAGCCAAGACTTGTACACAACCTTTGAGAAGCTATTCTGGTGACTTGTACTAAAACACAAATGTGAGGAAATGCTCATGCGCAAGGGGAAACTGAACACCTGAACGGTCTGCCAAGATATCGTGACCTACAGAAGAACAGACATCTGTAGAAAATGGCTACATGAGTTCGTGCTGAATGGGATAGCAGGCTAGTGTTTCGACAGTTGAGGCCTCGAGGCCGCCGACTTTAAGCTCAGCAGCCGCAAATAAGTTGCCCAGGTCAAATGCGAAGACACCGTACCGTGTAAGAGTCCAGTCCTACGTCTTTCAGGCTCGCGCGCGGCTCTGTCTTGTCTTGGCACCGCTGAGCCTTGTCCGAATTGAGCCTCAACTTCATCCCACATCGCAAACCGGGGCCAAGAGCGGTACTAGAGATCTATACTCACGATAACTCCGACTTTATTCCTATCCGTCGGTTGTAGTCTTGGGAGAGGCGTGTCCTCACGATATCTGAGCCTCATTGTGAACAACGATTCGAAGATAACAGGAGACCGTTCCCTCTGTTAATGTTTCCAAAAAGCACGACGGTCAGCGACTTTCGGCTGATTCATACTGTGATGGAGAGTCATTGCCATTCACCCAGCCACCAAGCAGTAGCAGTGCCCATGAGCAGAGCCCAGCATATTGCAAGTGGATCTGGGCCCCGCGCTCACTCTGTCCATTCGCGATTCTTTAGACCGCTCAACTCAGTATGCCCTTGAGGCAAGCCCAGAGATGGAAGGCTGAGATTCAGAAGTCCTGCAGCGGTTGTTCAGAGCCTCGAGAGTCAAAGGCATCAAGGAAATGTGAGCGACGCTGTCACCAGTTGCGATCAGGCCCCTGATTCGGCTTCTCATTGGCGGAAATTCTACCCACACCACTGTACCTAGGTAGACAGGGGTGGCGTCCAGGCTAGTTAGAAGGAACATCCTTTTGTCCTTGCAACCCTCCAGCGCACACTAAATGATGATCTGGCTGTCTAGCTGGCCATCTAGTGCGATGACCCAAGCTGCCGGGACACGAAGGGTCACAGGCCGCCGCGTCCACCTGCTTGACTACTGGTCAATCCGGTTGTACGGATGCCATCATGGATTTCGGCCTCGTGGTTGGCGTGTTGAACCTACCTGCGAGTAGCTTTTGATGTACAAGGCCATTGTGGGGGGGGGGGGGTGCGAGGTTGAACGGACAGCAACATTAAATGAGCGAGAGTGAATTCAGCATCCCATCCGTGGAAACGCACATCAGAGATGACGCGCATCAGCAGTTGGACAATTTCACTCAGCCATGCCCGGCCTCTATATCGGAGTCGAGATTGAAAAGCTTCGCTCCAGGCGTTGGCGACGAGATTATTGGCAGTCTGCCACCGCCGTCCCTGTGGAGGTCGGCCAAGCGACGGAGCTGCCCGTCCGGCTTGTCAAGCTCACCAAGCTCACCAAGCAATGCCACCACTGACTCGTTGGGCTCCTCCCGCCGCGCCACTTGGGGCTCAACCGAAATCTAGATCCTCTTGACACCTGGGCAGCTCCTTGGGACATCTACAAACTTTCTTGAGGGTCACAAACGGAAGCCCAAATAATTCGAGATGCAAACTCTTGAGACCAGCAAAATGACACAGTCTCGCAGGATTTCTGTCCCCGCTGTCGGGCATGGAGTACTGGATCACATGCCACGAGCCCCGGATTCCTACTGGCGAAGGCCCCCATTGTTTCCCCAGCAGGCTCCATTTCCCCAGCAGTTCTAGGCTTGGATGGAAGCGTCAGGGTCCACATTCTCGCCAGATGCTCAGAAATCTCTCAGATTCTAGGGCAGAGACCAATCTCAAGCCAGATCTAGACCATCAATACTAGTATTGCCCCGTAGTCTAGACCTGCTGTGTTGGGCTTCTCCTCTACCTGCTCTCAAGTTCCACATGCCGAGCGAAGCTTGAACCAACACCAACAACGGCTATGTTCGCCACAGATATCGCCCGGGTGACCGTGCTTTGGACACCGCGGCGTCGAGGTCAGCAAGTCGCCGTGGCTTGTGTTCCTTCCAGCTGCCGGGTTTTCCGGCCAGGCTGAGGTCCATGGCCCATTCGCAGCTGCAGCTTTGTCCAGGTGCATTCAGCTTCTGTTCCTTCGTGCGCCTCACCGCGTGGGAGAAGCGCTCGAATTCTCGGAATCCAACACAAAGATATGTCCTGCAGGACGAAGGGTTCTTTAGTGCACCCATCCCGGCAAGGCGGTATGGACTCGATTGGTGGAATCACACCCCAGACAATTTCTCCGCATCGACCCCAGACGGTATTGGGCAGGAAGGGGAGTAAACCTGGGGAAACAAAGGGCCCTTTCTTTTTAGTATCATGGGGGAGGAGGAGAAACAAGTGCCTGACAGCTGCCTCTACCGTGGGGACCAGACACTTCGTTCCACCGCTGGACTACGGGGAGAGTGCATGGTCGGTGAGCTGGAGATCCCATCTCTTGTCACTTCTCCGCCCTCGCGAGCTAGCTGGTTAAGCTTTACCGGGCATAGCTCCATATCAAACCCTCCAATCTGCCCGCGAGGGAATCCTTGTGAGTGGCCATGCGGCCCTGAAAAACTGGAGACTGTACTTATCATTGTGTTGCAACTGCTCGGCCCTTTCCATTCGCGAGCCTTGGACATGGGTGGTGTTGGGGTGCGGCCAACTTCTCCATTAGGAGAGACATTTCTGCATGTATTTCCGTTCTTCGTGCATACATAAATGCTTACTCCCTTCCACACCCACCAGTGCCTTGTCGTTTCCCTCGACATTTCTTCGTCTGGACATCCTCGGCGTTGGTCACTTGCATCAACTGGGCTCTCTTCTATAGTTGCTCGTGGTTTTTCCCTGACAACGCCTAGCAGGTCGGCTTACCGCCTGCAGAGACAGCCAAGATGCCGTCCAAGAAGCTGATGTACAACTGGTACGTCCACCTTGTCTTCCCACATAGTGGAGGTTAGTCTAACCAATGTTCTTCCGTTGCAGGTACATCTCCATTGTGGCAGCCATGTGTATGGTGCTCTATGGATATGATGCCTCGACCTTCAACTCCGTCCAGGGCTCGGACAACTGGCTAGACTGGTTTGGCCTTACCTCAGACTCCACATATATGCTCGGGTTGATCAACACCGTGTACTCCATCGGTGCGATCGTGTCTGGTTGGTTCCTCGGAGGTCCAGTTGTAAGTCATATATTCAGAGAGTGTCTATGCGGTCTCACAGCTGACAAGATGATCAGGCCGACTTCCTGGGACGTCGATGGGGCATGGGAATTGGATGCTTCGTTACCATCTGCGCCACCATGATGCAGACCTTCTCGCCCAAGGGCAGCCTCGGCTGCTTCATGGCAGGTCGTGTGCTTATCGGCATAGGGCAGGGAATGGCTCTGAGTCAGTGAACCCAGTTACACCCACCGCACGGCCACATCAAACTAACCGCAGCGAAATCTTACAGCCGCCGGACCCGTCTACATCGGCGAGATGGCGCCCCCCGAGATCCGAGGCTACATCATGGCCTTCTGGCAGACCTTCTACTCGGTCGGCTCCTTCATCGCGTACTGGATCAACTACGCGTGCTCGCTCCACAGGGAGAGCCTCGGCGAGTGGGACTGGAAGATGGTCGTCATCTTCCAGGCCCTCGTGCCCGCCATCATCATCGCCTTGCTGCCCTTCCAGCCCGAGTCGCCCAGGTGGTACATCAAGAGGTCGGGCAACGTCGAGGCGGCGCGCGCGGCCCTGCACAAGATCCGCGACACGGACGCCCAGGTCGAGGAGGAGCTGATGGTCATCCGCGAGGCCATCGAGTACGAGAAGGAGGCCATCTCGTCGGGCTACAGCGCCCTCTTCAAGGACCCGTCGATCCGCAGGCGCATCTACATCGCCTGCGTGCTCAACGTCGGCCAGCAGCTCACGGGCCAGGGCACGCTCAACTCGTACTCGACGGCCATCTACAAGAAGGTGTGGAAGTCCACCGCCAAGATCAACCTCATCAACGCGCTCAACTCCACCTTCGGCATCCTCTTCACCCTCAACGCCGTCTGGACCGTCGACCGCTTCGGCCGCCGCTGGCTGCTCATCGTCGGCGCCCTGGGCATGGCCCTCTGCACCATGCTCGTCGGCGTCGTCGGGCTGACCACCCCCGGCACCAACTCCAAGTCCGAGCCCGTGGGTATCAGTATCGTCTTCTTGCTCTTCTTCTTCATCTTCTTCTACAAGCCCTCGTGGGGCGCCACCGTGTGGATCTGGACGTCCGAGATCTTCTCCATGAACGTGCGCGCCCAGGCCGTCGGCATGTGCTCGCAGATGCAGAACGTCGCCCAGGCCGTCTTCAACCAGTTCTTCCCGCTGTTCCTCAAGAACGAGGGGCTCAAGTGCATGTTCTTCTTCATGTCTATCAATGTCGTCCTCGCCGCGTTTGTGTGGTGGATTGTTCCCGAGACCAAGCAGGTGCCCCTCGAGGAGATCGACGTGCTCTTTGGCGGCGCCAACCATGTCGACAAGGGCGCCCAGATGCTGGGTGTTCCTGAGGCTGAGAGCGGTGCGCATCATGTTGCTGAGAAGGACGGCCGCGCGACGGTCCAGGAGGAGGAGTCTGCGGGCCAGATCTCACGGGCTTAAGGCCTTGGTCGTCACATGATCTTCGCTGGGAATGAGGGTTGGTTTTTGTCAGAATACTATCTTGACTCTGGTATCTGCATGCGGACCTTAATCTAATTGAAATGAGACTTGTCTATCTTGCTCCAGAGTTCCAACACCCGTTGATGTCTGTGTCACGTGTCCCAAATTTCTTTCGTAGTGCCGTTGAAGTCTAGGTGGGAGGAGGAGGACCCATCAGGTAACGCGGTCTCTCTGATAGAGTTTGAAAACATCCGGGGTTCGCTTATCATGGACTGGCTGGGATGTCTGGGCACAAGAGCCGATGTCAGTATTCAGTGTTTTCTTTCCTGCTATCTAGGACTACTCTATTGTTGCCTTATCCCTTCCATGGTGCCAAGGCACGACATCCCACGAGTCCTAGCAGCTCCTTTCGTCTGCCAGCATCTGAGCGTCTAATCCTCAAAATTTATCAGGATACCGTCCTCCTCGTCCGAACTGCTTCGAGTAGAAGGCTTGGGCTCGCGCGGGACGAATCGAGTGGTGTATCGGACCTCATTGAACTCGACGAAACCTTGTTCCTCTGCGGG
Source organism: Diaporthe citriasiana (assembly GCA_014872975.1). Lineage (NCBI taxonomy): Eukaryota > Fungi > Ascomycota > Sordariomycetes > Diaporthales > Diaporthaceae > Diaporthe > Diaporthe citriasiana. The sequence continues at coordinate 60,116 of JADAZS010000174.1, forward strand.
CAAGAAGAGTTAGCTTCTATCAAGGCAACCAAGCAGAGTTATATGATGCCAAAATCGTCGACTTACCCCAGTCAACAGTCATCCTCCGCGGCAGGTTGGGACTGAATCGCGGCCACAGGAACCCATCAATGATAGCAACGCCCTGGAGCTGAGGCCTGCTCCGGACAAGGTCGCGCTTCCACCCGCCAGGCATCCGCAGCATCACCTCGCCGTCGGCACCGTGCATGAACTGGTTGTACTCGATTGTTCCATCCGCGCGCACGACGGAGCGAGGGACAGGGGGCTGTATGTATGGCTTGCCGTCGCGGACCCAGCGGGGTCCGCCGGGGGAGACGCCGAGCTTCTGGGCGAGGCGGTAGACGCGCTGCAGGCGGGCGCCGTTGTTCTTGCGCTGGCGGTCGGTGGTGTTGCGGAGGACTATGAGCTTGGCTGGCTTGCCCTGGAAGCCGTTGGCTGCCTCGTCTGCGTCGAGGAGGGCGGTGATGTCCTGCGGCGTTTTGACCGTGTCCTGCTGTTTGTCTTCCTCGCTGTCGATGGTCGTGGCAGTGTCTGGCGTCCGCGCCCCGGCTGAGGCCTGGCATGTATCATCCTCCGAGGCGGTGTCCTCGTCGGACTTGGGTGTGCCGTCACGGAATTGCTCGAGCTCTCGTAGCATGAGGCGGCTGAAGTATAGCTCGAGGTTCATTATCGTTTGTGGAGGCGTTGGCGCTGCCTCGAGCTGAACCTGGGATGAGCAGCTGGGTTCAAGCATGTCAGTGGGGCGTTTGCCAATGTTATGTGAATTATGAGCCGGCGAGGGAGCTTACCAAGTCATTGTGGGCAGCGATGGTTGTGATGATGGAGAGTGGGAATAGTGACTCTGTAGAATTGCGATGTGGGAATGGCTTTCAAATCTCAGGAAGAAATAAGATCGTGGATCGCACGTAGATATAAGAGTTTGAAAGTTCAGGCTGTCGAGGGCGGACGGGAGGATTAAATAGTGCTGGCCTGTGTGATCGAGTCCTCAGAAATATATGGCCACTTCTTGGGACAAGGACAATTGCTAACCGTTGTATTGTTAGCTTATTCACTTGGATCACAGCCTCCTATTGTGAGCTAAACGTTAGTGTATTGTACCACGGGCCAATGGGTACCCTGCGTGTGGGTACAATAATTCCTAGAGGGGGGCTCTTTCATCCCAACTTCGTAGTCCGCATGGGATCCTATTCACCTGGACCTTAGAATAGATGGAAATGGTGGCCACAATAGGTGAATTGAGACCAGGTTGCGAGCGTATTGTATTTGAGTTGAATTTGAATAGGCCAGTCAATACTCAGAACTCGATGAGTTTTGGCATTCTCCTGCGGCGTTGCATGGTGTAGTAAATGCTGTCGTCTAGACCATCCCAACTGCGATGTGCGGCCTTCAAAATTTGCTCATTCAATCCCAAGGCGGTCCTGATCCCAACCTCGGTGGCCTATTCCCAGTCATCGGCAGCAACCTTCATCCAGTTCACCCCGACGAGTTCCAGCCCATGCTTCTTGGCAAACTCGACGGGCTTGAAGGACCGCCTTTGAGTGAACTCCTCGCCGCCAACATCCTCGGGCTTGAGGTCCAGGCCGTGGAGAACTGGCTCCCGGAACAGCACGAAGAGGTACCTGTGAGGCTTTGACCTGTGGTGTGTTTCAGCGTTGAAGTCCATGGTCCGCAGACTGAGATGTTGAATCCGATAGACAGGCCGTATGATGCGTCCTTTTAAACTGAATACAAAAATCGAGAAATCGACTCACTCCTTGGTTGGTCCTGGCGGGTGATAGGCCGTAGCGGGTGGCTTCGTCGCAGCCACGATGGTTCCCTCGCCGCTCAAGGGCTCCAGTCCATTGATGATCCAGTGCCTCCAGAATGCAAACTTGGGGTCGTCGGGCGTGGGCGCGTCAGGGTCCACGAGCATCAGCGTGTATGAAGTCTTGTGGTCCACGTCGGCCTAGCGCTGCTGTCAGAAACCAAGCACCTCATTGGAAGGAAGGGTGTTTGCGAGGGGGGACGTCATAGTTACCTCCCGCTGGAACGAGATGACGGGCTGGACCTTTGTCTCGCGAACGCGGAACAGGTTGCCCAGGTCGACGGCCTTTCCGTCGTACGAGACCTCGAGCTTGGTGGTCGGCCGGAAGCCCTCTGGGATGAGCTCGGTTGCCGGGCCGGGGACGAGCTTGGCGTCGCTCAGGGTCTGGGGCAGGCGCTCGCCGTGGGTCTGGAGGGCGGCCTTGACCTGCTCTATGACCGATGCGATGGTCTCCTTTGCGGCCTCCATTTTGAGCTCTGTTTTGGGGGGAAATCGGCTGTGACGGGCGGAGTTCTGTTGGTTTCGTGTCGTTATCGTGGGAGGAATGAAGATGCACTCAAGTATTTGAGGAGTGTTGTTGTTTTTGCCCAGCTTTTGATTGTCGGCGAGTGGTGGGAAAACCAAGGGCCATCTTGGCGACAGCTGCGAGTGGATACCGCCATCGAGGAACCAGAGGGGGGGCTCCAGAGAGGGAGTCACCCCACTGCGAAGGTACCACCAGCAGTCTGACATCATCATGATCTGCACCAACTTCCACAACATTCTTAGACTGCGATGAACCTTCACGGGCGGCACCTGGGTAATCTTACGATTTAAACTACGCTCGCAGATGTGCAAGAACTATTGGTATATTTCGACCGCACCCGAGCTGCTCTCTGGATTTAAGCAACTGGGATGCATGTGGCTTGCTTACACCGGGACAGACCGGCACTACGTACGGGTGTCTAATCCGCCGAAAAGTAGTCTCTGACGTTGAAAAGATCCCCAATAATGAGACATGTGCGAAGCGAACATTGCTCCTAACAGCGGTGCTCAACAGACTGGGAATGTTGTCAAAGGCAGAAGCTTGTTAATTCAGTGGGTGGAAATCAGTGCTGATAATCGAGGCACACGGCCAAGCCTCGAACACGACGACTGGATATGATGCAAAGAGAATTCCAGGTCCAAAAATAGTCTATTGGAGTTTCTTGCTACAGTCTGGAGCCCTAGCCGATGGCTGAAAGTCGCCGAGCGTGGGTCACAGTTGGAGGCAACCTACACTACACCTGCTTCTTCTCCTACTCGCCCCTCTGTTTTTTTCAGCCTGCTGCTTCGCCTGCGCGGCGTACATATTCCTTATCTTGCGGCACTGCCTCTCATTTCCCGGCCAATCCTCGCGAGCCAGCAGGCGGCCCTGGCCACGATCTGAGGCATGTAGCACGGCGTCATCTCCATTGGCGTTGATAGGCTTAGCGGTAGGCTTTGCGGTCGAGGTGGGCCCACCTCAGTGGGATTGATGATGGTTGCGGCGGCGAAAGTCTTGCTGCGAAAGGAAGCGGTGGTGGTTGTGGCAGTGGTACTGGTGGCGATGTCTGTCTCCGCGCGCTTCTTGTACATACACCCCGCCTCTCTCAGATCTTCTCCGCCTCCTCGCGCAACACCTCATCCTGCTCAGGCTGTTGGGAGTCACCCTTGCAGGCGGCTCGGGCGTCCAACATCCGCCTGTATTCCTCCTTGATTTCCTGCCCCTCCCGGATCACCTGACGGACCTCCTGGATCTTGGCAAACTCGGCCCGCAGCTCCTCAATGTCTTCCTGCGCCTTGCGGAACTGTTCCATTTCCTCAACGTGCTGGGCCTTGACCGTGGCCTGCACCGTGTCCTGGAGCTGGCTGAACATGGTGGCCATTATCTGGTCGACTCCGCTGCCTTGCTCCCAGGCTGGGTAGTGTCCACCAGCCGTGGTGTCGTTACCCTGACCGGAGGGCGAGGCTGCTCCCTGGCCTGTCCTCTCAATCTTCCCAGACACTGCCTTGATGATCGCATTTGATTGCTTTCTGAACGTGCGTGAGAGCTCGTGCACGTTTTCGATCATGCTGGCTGGCGCGGCACCCGAACCAGGGCCCTTGATCAGCTTCTCCCGCTCTTGAGCCAGTCGATCCCGAGCGCCTTCCACGAGACCGTTGTCAGGAACCTCTTCAGAGGAGTCTCCGAGAGTCTCCCAGCCACAAGGCTTGTGAACCAAGGAGAACACACGGTTGGCTGCATTCGACAACGCCAGTCCGTCGAGGGCGGCTCGGTACTCTGCGACCAGCTCCGCGTGGTCTGACACCACGTTGTCAAGCGAGGTGCCGTGGTCTTGGATCAGCTTCTTGTTGTGTTCGATGAGCTGCGTGTGGCTGTGGAGTGTGCTCTCGATGGAATGACAGCGGGCGTTGGCAAGCTCTCGGCCCACTTCGTATGCCTGGTCTTGTTTGTCGAGTGCGGCAGCGGTGGAACTCATGTGCTTTCGGACGACACCTTGGTTCTCCTCGATGGTCTGTCTGTACTGCCCAATGATATTGCACAGTGAAATATTGTTTCCCTTGGCCGCCCGTGAGGCTTCCGCGATCTCCTTTTTGTGACCCTCGAGAATGTTGACGACGAAGCCGAATTGATCGGAATATTGCTCTCTGAAGCTGTTGTACTGCCTCAAATGGTCTTTCTGTTCCTTGTAGATTTCCCTGAATGCCTGTAGACAGACCGTTCCGGTGTTCTCGATCAAGGTTCCATAACTCTCAAGCAACTCCTCAAGTAAGTCGATGTATTTCTTCGTTTGAGTGAGCTCTTGATGAACGAATTCCGGAACGGGGTCTGAAGGCTTCTTCTCTTGATGTATCTGTTGCCTAACGGAAGTCGAAGTCTTGATTTCATCGATGGCAATCCAAGTAATGTAGAGGGAGCACAGAATCAAGGCCAGGGCCTGCGGGAAATGGAATGGCGAGAGGGCATTGAAGCAGGCCGTCACGATCGCGGTAATTGAGCCAAAGACAGCCATAAGAACGATCCAGGAAGCGCAGGCTTTGGACCAATCCATATTTGGTCTTTGACCAAGGCCGACGGGACAATACATTTGTTTCGACAGAGATCGCGGCGGGGCGGGAGATCAGCGTAGAGGAGCAAGAGAGTTAAATTCTCGATCGGTAAGGTGCGAGAGGCCGAGCAGCCCTGATGTTACAAAGTTAGTTTCAAGATTATAACAATCGATCAGGCGACATAGACAGAGAATGTGATGGTTGAATTAGGTGACCTGCCCAGCTGGAATATGCACTTTGACAAAGAAAAATGGGGCTGAATTGCATACCTTGGTAATTGAGGTTTGTGAAAATGCGGACTGCTCTTGATGGCTCGTTTGGAAGTGTCAAGAACTTGTTTGTCCACGACTGAAGGTTAGTGGACTTGGAAATAGTTGTCCACATGCACATCGACGGGTTTTTATATTGCTGAAGAGTCAAGTGAATATGGGAACTGTCTCAAAGACACATGGAAAGTGAATGCCTCGATTTGATACTATCATTGATGGGATAACTACCCTAGGCCAGTGACAATTCTTCGTAGGAACGATCAATGCTGGCAGTTCACTCTATGTAGGCATTATATTTCGATTCGGCCTTCCTGCACCCCCGCCCCCTGCTAATTATACGTGCCGTAACAGAGGCGTGGTTACATTTGTCGGCGCTTGGCCCTGGAGGTCATCCCCTGGCACCTTGTAACACCACTGCTCGAAGCAGGCATCGCACTCATCCGGCAAGCTGGCACCCTCCTCTTTCATCATGATGGCGCACGCCAGACACATCCCCCATCCCTCGGCGCCGTTTTGCGTTGCCGTCTGCGCGCCGTTCGCAATCATGCCCTCCGTTACCTCCGGGTCATACTGAAATTTCGCAGTGGCCAGGTTACTCTCGTATGTGTAGTTGACGTTCGGCAGGTATATGATAGTCACCGCCTCCGGCTCGTCGCAACCGAAGAATACCGCCCGCTTGTTAAAGCCCTGCTCGAAGAAGACCTCCTGGGCTGGGATGGTCGGCATCCTGTCCGCTATCCGGGAGATGTTCTTGGTGTACCAGGACGCATCTATCAGGCAGGCGCCAGTTGGGTAGTTGTCCTCATCCGCGGAGGAGTCGCTCAGGAAGATCACGGAAACATTCCGCGCGGGCTCCAGCAGTGGCTGTATCGGGTCGTTGTGCAGGCCAATCCCTCCGTCGACCATGTACAATTCATCGACCCAGAATACCTCCTTCGCCTCGTCTCCCGTACCGTTGAAGCCCTTGAATGGGTTCGGAACGCGACCAAAATCAAGCTTCTCATCCACGTCGTGGAGCACGTCAAGCAGCTTCTCGAGCACATCCTGCACATCCCCGAACGGGTTCGATTCCACGCAAGCTGAGTTGCCGAAGAGATTAGATCCAGTGCCGAGAACGAAGCCAAGATTGTCGAAGCCAACGGTACATTCGGCGTCGCCCGCAGCTGTGCCCAGATACTCGATAGGGATCCAGGCAGACACATCGTCGTTCCAGCTGCCGAAGTCATACGGCGTGAACTCCCACACGGTTCCATTATCCGTGGGCCCGCAGAGACCGGCCTTGGTGTTGATGCCATTGGCATCGACGATGGGAAATGGCACGTTTTGCTCGACAAAGTTGGAATACCCAGCCACATCCGACAGGCGCGTGCCCACGCCGCCTCTATCCCCCTCGATCATCTGGTACGACAGCAGCCTCGACCACAGATCATCCAGCGAGATGGGATAGCCCGCCTTCTTTTTCTCCAAAACGTCCGCTGTGATATCCGCGTACGCCGCGAGTGCCTTCCAGCCGTCCGGCGCCTCGATGCCGTGCTCAAACGCCGGCTTCCAGAGGTCGCCGGCGAGCTGCGAGACGGTGGGGAAGTTGTTGCCCGCCCAGGAGGAGACGAGCCAGCCGCCGCCAGACACGCCGGTGTGGTATGTCAGCGCTTGGAGGAGGCCGCTGGTCGCGACGTCGCTGTCTCTGTCATCCATGGCCTGCATCACCCCGGCGCCGATGAGGAACGAGCGCCATCCGCCACCGGATACCGAAAGGGCGAGGGTAGGCAGGCTTCCTGATCCGAGCCCGGGGCTCTGCTTCTCCAGCCATGAGGCGAGTGCCTCGTCTGCTTTTGCCTTGCGTCCGACACGGTATGCCTCCTCTCGGTCGCTCAGATCGGTATTTCCATCGCGGATCAGTGGGCCGCTGGGGCAGGATGTGGTCGTAGGGGCGTACGGCGAAGTGGCGGCTGCCAAGCCAAGGCAAAGTTGACATAATGAGAGTGAGCGCATAGTATTGCGAGAAATGAATGACTATTACTATGGTAAAGAAATGAGTGTGTGTTGGTGCCTAGACCATGATCCCTGCCAAAGAAACGAAAAGATATACAATGATCTGCTAGAATCAGAAAAGAAATGGAGAAGTTAGACACAAGATACTGCCCCCGCGGAACCTCGAGGCAGGCGACGAAGAGATATTAAGACACCCGCATGAAGAGGCATGGTCTTGCATCGGCCGAGCAAATATCCAGCCCACGCTCGGGGAGAATTTTGCTCACAGATCAAAGGGTTATCTGGGTGCTATTTTGGAACCACGCCGGGCCCGCTGTTTGCCATTCTCAGCCCTGTAGCCGATCAAAAACGGCTCCGCAGGCTCTCCTCTCGTGCGAGTGCTCCGTTATACTGACTCATGGCTCACCGTTCATGCGAGATTGGATGGCAGGCTCGGGTCTACCCGAGAGCACAAGTCATGACGCCCTGGGCTTTGAAACCCTGCACATATCTGCTCCGCTTTATTCCCGTTGGTGGTGTTAAGGGGCAACTCGACGGACGATGGCCGCTTAGCCGGGAGAAGGGACTATGACGAGAGACGTCGGGCGGAACTTTGTAACTCATGTTTTGTAAATCGATCGTTGCCTCGACTCAATCTAATCGAAAATTAGCTAGGGCATATAAATTCCAACGATGGCCGTAGATCGCCACTGGCAGTGGCAGATCGGCCAGGCTCCGGGATTGATGGATCGCACGAGACTCCACAACCACGAGGCAGCTTTCGCGAGTCAAACTCATGGCGATCAAGGCTTGACTTGACGAGAGCTTCCAGCAATTCAAGTAAGTAAGTATCAATACCAAAACACACGCATTAGGAGACTCGTTTTTGGTTCCCGAGGTCCTCCGCCACACCCAAGCATCCTAGATGGTGCACAAATACGACGACTGCGAGGCTTCATTGCAAATGCTTGCGAAAAATCTTCAGTTAGAACATACTGCCTCCTTGAGATGTCACGGCAGAGAACAAGAGCTACTTGACTGCGTCATTTGTAATTACTTTTTGAGTGTCCATTGATCATCTCGAGACATGAAGCGGCTTCAAATGCTCATGCCGGGTATCTAAAGTACAATAAGAAATGCTTAAAATCATGGACCTTTGTGTACCCTTTTCTTTCTCAACCAAGTCTCCTCTCCATCGCCTGCTCTTCGCCTCGTAGCCCATCCGCCTCCTCACTGCCTCCGCCTTCAAGTGCGCTGTCCCGGGCGCCTCAACTCAGCATGTTTGTTTCGAATGTCGTCAGATCGTTGCTCATGCCTCCAGCCTCTTTCAATCGTCTGCAGCACCATTCCTACCAGCTTCCGTCCCCAGCAAAGACCATCGCACCATCCCAGAGAACCCCAAGGATGAGAGATCGAGAAGTGAGATTGCGCCTGTGCTCCGGGCGCCCGAAAGTCACTATCGCTACCCCAGGGGGATCACACAAGAGACCAAGCCACGCATTTGAAGACGCGGCCCAGCGATAGAGATTAGCGGGCGTACCGGAGCGGCCGACTGGTGGTTGTGGTCGGCAAGGCGTTCGGGTGAGAGAGAAGATTTCCAGGCGGCCGCAGGCCACTGGCGCTTACCCCCAGGGGGGATCACACGAGAGACCAGGCCACGCAATTTATGGACGTGACCCAAGCAGCGAGGGCTGCGGGATGCCGGAGGGATCTAAGGTGGGGTGTAGATGGTCGGGGATCCGTGGTGCTGGATTTTATGATGGCTGCTTCGGTTCTTGGCCGGTGGTTTGGTGGTCGGGGCGGTTGATGAGTGCTGGCTGGCTGGCTGGCGCGAGCCGACATCCTGAAGGAATGTTCCCATTGATAAGAGAGAGCTGGAGATGCCGGTAGTGGTACGAGGAAAGGTGGCGGTGAGGATAGCGAGGCGTCTAGATGGTATCCGCGGTGTGGCGCGCGAACCAGTTGTCCATGGGTTTCTTGAGCATTTGGCGGAAGGCATCCAGGCGTCCGTCTTCAACAGACCCATCAGCCATGGCACGCATGGCTCCCAAGAAAACCTCCTCGAACCAATGGCTCATCAGGGACATCATCTGGGGCTTTTCGTATGCCCGCTTCGTCCTCGGGAACCCAGCCTGTTCGACCAGCTCGTCCAGGGAGAGCGCCAGGTCCAACCTGTTGAGATGCTTGCGGAAGCCGTCGACGTATGACTTGTCCATACCGGGCACGGTAGAGCCGCAGAAGGATTTCTTCCACTCGAGGAAGTAGTCACGAGAGTACTTGGTGGGCTTCATCAACCTCTTGGAGGAGGCCATGACTGTGGTGTGCACGTCCTCGTCGTTCGGGTCGGCGTGGTCCACCTCGTCTTGCTCAGAACCGCCGGCGGGCTTCAGGGGCGGCGCAGTCTTGAGCGCGCGGTCGTACGCGTCCCAGGCCTCCTCGGTGAGTTGCTCGGGTGTCAGCCTCTGGCGGATCCCCTTGCCCTTGACCAGCTTGCGGTCGGTGGCCATGGCGTCTCCTGGCTTGGCGACCGGGACGTCTTCGGAGTTGACGTGCTTGCGCGGGTTGCGGTCAGGCTCATGGAAGGGGCTGGGAGCTTTGGCCTCGGGCTTGGGGGCCTCCGGCATGGGTGCCTCCGGCTTGGGTGCCTCAGTCGCCTCGGGCTCGTTTTGGGGGTCAGACATTGGAGCGTCATTGTCAGTTCCCTCAGGCTTGGTCGCCTCGGGCGCCTCGGGCTTGCTGGCGGAGCCAGACATGCAGATGTCATCACCGTTGTCCGCAGGCTCCGCCGGCTCAGCGGCACCGGCCTCAGCGGCGCCAGTCTTGACCCCCGGCACAACAATGGCGTCCTTCAGGAAGACGTTCACCGGCGAGTTCGACTCAACTGTGTCATGGGTCCGAGACTGAGCCCTGTGTGGCGAGCTGGAGGGCTGGGAGGCGGGGCCCTTTGGCTTCAGCGCGAAGGGCGATGTGTTTGGTGCGCCAGTGAGCCCGGGGATGAAGAACTGGGGGTCACCTCCAGCAGGCTGCGCTGGTGCGACTGGTGCAGGCGATGTCGTCTGTGGAGATGCAGGGGTCTTGTACAGGTCCCTGAAGGCTGCCTGCCTCATGGCAGCGATGGAGGCGGCCGGGGTCTGGGTTGATTGGGCCTTGCTCGTGACCTCGGCGGGCTTGCTAGGAGTCGCTGCCGGCCTGCGCTGGACGAAGAGGTTGGGCTTCTTCTTCTCCGGCTTGGGTTTCGGCTTGGCTGAGGTAGAAGGCGAGCCAGTCGTAGACGATGATGGGCCGGCGTTGTTGACCATTGGGGGAGCTGGAGCACTGGAGCCCGAGACACCGTTGACCTGGGCGGCAGAAGAGGCACCGGTGTTTCCAGGCGAGGTGATCATAGGAGCAGTCTGGCCTGTTGGGGGAGTGACCGGAGCAGCAGTCGCTTGAGGCATCTGACGCTTGGGGTTCAATAGCTCCTCGTCGTCGTCGTCCAGATCAGATGGGGGATCAAAGTCCACCTTAAGTTTACCCATCTTGCAGTCCCAGTCAATCTGCGGCATGTTGAAGGCGGGTGGAGCGGCGCTGTACTGAAACTGGTTCGGGTTGACATCATGCGTGCCAGAACTGAAGACAGACTTCGCGAACAAGTTGCCCTTTTGAGAAGTAGGGGCTGCGGGGGCAACAGGCCCGGGAGTAGCAGGCGCAGGAGTCGGAGGAGTTGGCTGCGATGGGACACTGCCAGAGCTTGGAGGCTGTGGGATGACAGGGCCCAAGTGCTGGCGGTTCGGCTGGGGAGCAGAGCCCGAGGGCATGGTGGGCGATGGCTTTGTGGGACCATTGCTGGGGAAGGCCTGGCTTGCTGCCATGGGCTGCGGCTTTTGCGCGCCTCCCACGTTGCCGTTGCTGTTCGGGAAGATTGGTCCAGCATTTGCCATGGGTGTGTCTTGAGGTGTGGCGGTGCTTGGCTGCGGCGGCTGGTGGAAGGGCTGGCGAGGAGGTTGCTGGAATTGCTGCGGTGGCTGAGGAACTTGGGGCTGCTGAGGAACATGAGGAGGCTGAGAGAATTGCTCAGGCTGCTCAGGCTGACCAGGCGCGTCCATCATCTCGGAGTCAAGGTCATCGCCATCCTCCATTTGCACATCCAGCTCTGGGACAGGGTCCGAGGCGTGGGATGGCGGGGTGGTGGAGGGTGTCCAGGGCCCATTTCCCTGTGGCGCTGGCGACGGCTGTGGTGCCACAAGTTGAGGCTGCTGCTGGTTGGGGCCGGGGAATTGCTGGACGTTGGCCGCGAGGTTTTCGCACAACTGCTCGAGCCTGTCAAGGCGGTCATTCTGGACTTTCTGTTCGGCGTCGCACTTGGCTGCCTCGGCCTTGAGGTTTTCGATCTGCCTGTCTTTCTCGGCGCTGTCTTCTGCAAGTTTGTTGTACTTGGCCTTGAGGTCCGCAATCTCCTTGTCTTTGGCGGCAGCTTGCTCCTTGAGGTGCTCCTTGAGGTCACTGATGTCTTTGTCCGAGGCGCCCTTCTGCTGCGTCTGCTGCTGCTCAGAGGACTCCTTCTGCTTGGTCACGGTGTCGTTGAGGAGCTTGGCCTGTCGCTCTTGGGTGTTCTCCATCTCCTGAACCTTGTTTGGGATCTTGCTGAGGTACCCATCGAATTCGTTAAACTTATCTGTGGCGTACATGAAGAAGTTCCACATGTCCTCAGGCTGGAGATGACTGAACACGTTCTCGATGCTCTCAATGCGCTTCTCGTGGCCATCGGTCTTTGTGATCAGGGCGTCCACCTCCTCGCGGTCACGGCCAACGACATCTGCTGCGGGCTCCTCAGCGCGAGCGGTGGGAGCTGCGACGGCATCTGGAATCGTGACGTTGGCCTGGTTGGAAGGGGGAGAGTTCTCGAGATTCTGCAAGCGGCCTTGCATCTCCTGCAGAGCCTGCGTGTTGGCCTCGGTGTCCTTCTTCATGGCATCTTGGTCGAGCTTGACCGAGTCCACCTTTGTGGAAAGTCTCTCGTGCTCCTCCTTCGATGGAGCGGCCTCCTTCTGGGCGTCCTCGAGCATCCTTCGGCGTCTGCCAAAGGAGCCAAAGCTGGAGCTCTGATTGTCCATGGGCTTCTCTGCCTGCGCCTTGACCTGCTCGAGCTCACTGACTCGACTCTGGATTTGCCGGAGGACGTCATTGACCCGGTCCCTCTCTCGCTGCTCTGCCTTTTTCTTTTCTTCTTTCTTTTGTTTCTTCTTTTCGTTCTTTTGTTTCTTTTCCATCTCAAGCTGCAAGGCTTTTCTCTTATCCTCCCACTTCTCGTCTATTATTCTGCCGATCTCAGTGGAGACGTCGGTATCGGTGGCGTTGGTATCGGAATTGGATGGGACGGCGCAGGGTGAGGGACGGTTCTTCTCCTCTTCGGGAAGCTGAGACTTGATTTCGGCGGCAACCAGCTCTCTGGCAAGCTGCTCGATCGCCGGGCCGAGCGGCTCGTCTATAATTGAATTGTTAACGAATGTCAAATCGTCAGTTTACTTATGCAGCGGGGGTGTTTGTCACAATTCAGAGCAGCCAAGCTGCTTGGCAAGAAGCTGGCCATTATCGCGGCCGCGAGCTTGATCTGAGAGAGTAAATCGGAGAACCACATTGTGGATGGTGTTGAATGTGGTTGTTTGGTTCTGTGTAGGGTAGGGTGTTGAGTCGCGCAAAGCACAACAACAAAGCGATTGATCGCAGATGGATTGGTACGAAGGCGATGCCCGCAAAAGGAATGGGTACGAGAGGATCGTAGAACTGAGGATTGAAGGATAGTAGAACGAAATGGAATTTGGTATGTCAGTCAACTTTGGTCGAATCTCGAAAAAGTTGTTGACGGATGCAGATGGGATTCTAAGATGGCAAAGTTGGAAGGTTGGCTTGGGTTTAAATAGTAGTGGGAGCTGAGGTCTGGCTTGTTACAAGCTTCAACTGATTAATGGTCGAAGTGAAAGTCTGAGGGGAAGACTAAAGTGAATTTTGAGGTCGTCTTCGGCTGCCACACAGCGTGCTTCCACAGCAACCCGCGACGCGCCCCGCGACGGATCAAACAAGTGAATAGAGGCAGTGTTGAGGTGGGGCACCACAACGTTGACTGTCGTCCATTGAGGGGCAAAACGAACAATAGCAGTTGATTCCATTCAATCTCTATTCAGCCATTCTATTGCACAACTACTGCGAGACGATTGGTTCGTTTTCGAATACTCAGAGATTCACTTTGACCCAGGCACTGCTTGCAAGCAACTCCCCCAACGTAGCAAAATACATTTAGAGGGCGAGAACAATACGAAAATTTCTTGTGATACCTCCTGAATTTGAAACCATACTCATGGTATCTCACTGTCTATCACCTGATTAAGGGGTCAAGTCTGTCGGTTAGCAGCAGTGTTTGGCGAGATGACGTCGAGGCTGACAACTTCCCGAAATGGACCCCGCGCCTCGTCGCGCTAGTGGGGCGTTGCTTGGCTACCCGCGTCAGCCTCGCGTCGCTCACCACAAAGTCCAAACCGACGCCGGAGCTTAATCAGGTGACAAAAACACAGTAATTATGGACGTAATTCTTTTAGAAATTCAATTCATCTGGACTGGATAGTCTAACAATAGCTATGATGTTGTGCAGCGTGTTGTGCTCTATTGGCATGGTGCAAATCTGTTGATTCCCAATTCCCTATCGCCTGTCCCTCTCCAACATGTCCAACCACAGTCAGCGCCTCTGACCATTCCAGGTGGGCAAATGTAAATACTGGTCTTGTGATCAACCCCAGGGGGATCAACAAGACGAGACTGCCAAGTAGCCATCCAAACCACCGTGCTCATGCGAGGCGCCAATCCCGCGCCCTCCGATGTTCAACCCCAGGGGGATCATCGAGAGAGAAGACGAGGTTTCGGACTTCCTGCCATCTGTCCTGTTTGCCGCTACAATCCCCATCTGTTGCATCAAAAAGCCCATCCTATTGATCCGAAGATGAAAGGATGGCAAGAGATGCCCTTAGCTGTCGGCCGACGTCCACCAGCTACTGGCCGAGCAGTGCGCTGGGCAGCAGAGATGAAGGAGGAGGCCATTAGCACAACTGGCACAAGATTGTGTTCAGCGGCTAAGGCAGCTGCTCCCTCGCTGGTGGAGAAAGTGCGGGCAGGGCTAAGGTGTCGAGGAGACTGAGGAGGTTGCAGTCTCAACAGATGCGCCGAGGACTTGAGGCTGAGAGGCTGAAGGCTTGGACCGAGGGATTGTGGTTGAACTGTGATATGGGGCAGCGAAGAAGGTCTATGGAGCCTCTTTGTCCTCCCGCTCCTCCTGTTGTCTTGCGTCTTTGTTGAGGAAAGTTGTCTCGTTCCAGTTGATGTTCTTCAAGTGCTCCGAAGTTGCCGGGCCGAGTTAACCAGAAAGAAGGGTTGTGTGCTCATCCTTGCGATTGATGCAGCTCGCAAGGAGATAGGCGTATTCAGGTCGTGACGAGCAAACCGTGCGACATTGCAGTGAAGGAGCCGCTTCGTCAGTTATCCCAGCAGTACGATTCGTGTGCCGCGGGAGAATAGCCATATTCAAGCCACATGAAAGAGTCGTGGCCGAGAAATTCCTCAATGTTGGAGAGGAGGTTAGATAGAATCATTAGTGAGCGCTTGGTGAGTCTGGTGTTGTCGTAGCGTTGAACAGTATGCCGAGCACTGAATGCCGCAAATTAGGTGATCAGGGGTATAATGATGTGTGTCCAGATGAGGGGGCAATGTGCGGACAGCGCAGAGCTGCTATTGGGAGTATGAATGTAGCCGCATTGTCTTGGGCCCCCTTAATATCAAGTTGGTTGTTTTGTACAGTGTTTTCGACATGTCTCATCGGTTTTGTGGTATCCGCTCGGCCTACTCATTGGCAGGCGACAAGGGGAAGTTGTCAGGGTGGTTGTCCTTCTGTCCTGGAGGCAGCAGGTTGAGGTTGGACTTGCGCGCCCAGTCGACCGTCAAGTCTGACTTCCTGCCGGCGTCTTTGACCACTATTTTGAAGGGAAAACATTAGCCATCATGTCAAGAGAGGGTTGCTGACGGGGATGATGTTTGCCGTAACGACGTACCTTGACAGGCGTACTGCCTCACCATGTCCTGCTCGTCCACGACGGGCTGGTTGCAGCTCAAGAAATGGTCGCGCGCGCTGTGGCCGCGGAGGGGGTGGCTCGAGAAGTGGTGCTTGCATCGCGGGCCTGGGCACTTCACAAACGCATAGATACCGTAGCCTTCCTCGGTGTTGTACCCGAACAGCCATGGCCTCGCTTTGCCCATCTTGGCGACCTTGCCCATCGTGATCGTGCTGCTGCTGAAGTTCAAAGGCTGCGATGATGGCGCTTCATACTGAGCTGGGAACTGTGGTTGCTGTGGCGCTGGCTGGGGATCCGGTTCATCAGGGTGGACTCGTGCAGCGTCAGAGCTCGCGGCATGGAGATCCATCGGAGGCGTTTCCTCGATCACCCGCCGCCTCTTTGATCCGGATGGGCCACGGCCGTCGCCATCGCCATCGTTGTTCTCGCAGTCGTCGTTAGTTGACGCTCTGGTACGCTTCAGGGCATCTCGCCGAGGAGGAACAGCGCGTGAGCCAGACGCAGTAGCTCCAGAGCTCGTGGCGGCGACGCTGGTGGAAGGCGCAGTATTCGTGAGCCGCTGTCGCTTGGCAGCCCTACCCTCCTCTGCCTCATCATCATCGTCATTGTCATGGTCGTCGGCTTGTCTTCGACCGCGCTTGGCAGTAGATTGCGAAGGAGCAGCTGCACCCCGATTGGAGGGGCCAGGACTGGCGCTTCTAAGGGGAGGCTGGCGCTCTGGTCCGCTGTCTCGGGCCTTTTCGCTTGGTCCTGCACGCTCCTTGCGGGACGGCCTTGTGGGCGCGGGACCTACATAAAGGAAGTCTTCGGGTGCAAACATCTCGAAGCTCTGGTCTGTAGTGGAGTTCGGCAAGGCTAGACGCCTGCGCAACTGCTGCACACGCTGTTGGCCTTGTTTCAGCTGGTCCAATGCAGCAGCCTTGATGGTGTTCAAGTCAGGCTTCGTTCGGTCATAACTGGGATAACGTGGATGGTAGGGTTCGTGGAAGTAGATCAACTCAGGATCCGCCCATTCTTCCATTCCTTGTTCAACGATCGCGTTGTACAGTGCCTTGAACGCATGTCAGCATTAATTACCGGCGGAACTCCCATGTAGAACAGCTGGATTGGCTCACCAAGAGCTGTTCGCCGACGCTTCCCATCTCCTTAAGCAGCTTCCTCATGTAGAGCTCCAATGTTTGGGCGGAGAATCTAGCCTCCGAGTATGGCTGAGAAGAGAGGCGAGCGCTGCGAAAGAGCAACAGCATGTCGTTAAAGAAAGCGGTAGCCCCGTAGCCGATCGAGGGGTCCGACTTCAGACCCTGCTCGATGAACCTAAACCAACGCGGCTTGCGGACGCGCAGGTAGTAGGATGGACCTCGTTTCTCGTCATCAAAGTTGATGAATGACTCCGCGTCCTCGTGGTCAATCAGGCGCTGCAGAAGCCCCAGAAGGGTGGGATTGAGAGAGAGATCGTCGTCCGGGTTCATGTTGTGGTGGTGCGGCATGCCACCATCTGTGCCGAGCGGAACAAGACTGATGACAGGCAACTCAGCTTTCGCCAGCCGCCGGTCTCTGTCGCTATCACTTTCATCTTGTACTTTCATATGATAGGAAATCGTGCCAACAGCTCCGTAGTTGAACGTCTTCAAGCTCAAGGGGTAAATAGGCGCCACACCCCCATGGTATATCTCCATGTCTTCAAGGAGGTCCTGGTCATCGGCGGCAGAAATACCGGCCCTGATCTCTTTGTATTCTTCACTGTGGCGCTGGCGAATTCCTTCGGAGCCGTTGTACTTTGAGTAGACTGCCATGAGCTCGTCTTGCTCTTTCTTGTAGACCTCCTCGCAACGGTGCCTATCGATTGAGAGTTAGCTGCCAAACATTGTGAAGGAATGTGTACCCCAGAGAGATCGAAGTACGAAACAATCCGTTCCTTTGGAACAGTCTCGTAGCTATAGTGGTAACTAGGGCCTAGATACAACCAATGCGACAGACCATAGTCGCTGGTGGAACGGTTCAAGTTTAATGAGAAGGTCCTCTTACCAAAAAGGGAAGATCTTCTCTTTCAGATGATTGATGCGGCGAAGCTTGACTTCTTCGGGAATAAGCTGACTCCGGATTGTTCTCAAAAGTCCCCGGTACATGTAGAACTTGCCATACGGCTCGTAGTCGACGCCATCAGGGTTCGAAAACACTTGAGGTTCTTCAAGTGCCATGGTGTATCTGGTTGATTCACGGGGGTAAGAGATCTCCGTGAATTGTTAGTAGAGGCAAAAAACGTTGTGTATTTGGGGGGGCGGGGGGTTATGACATACCAGATCAATCGATGGAGCGTTGATAGGTGTCAACTGGTCCTCGTGGCCGCGCAAACGTACCACGACCGTCGTAGAGAAGGAATTGGACCAGCGTGTTGGGTCGGTGCTAGAAGTCGAATATCTCTGTTCCAGGGTTGTTCCGATACTCGAAAATACCAGGTTTGCCAGGATGCGTTCGTCGGGGGTTATTTGTCGTGGGCGAATCGAGAGGGTCCACAACGAACATCAGAGACTGAATGTTATTCTTGCACTGTCTACAGGTGTCGGGAGCAAACAACACTTGTTGAATCTCTCCAAACGTTTTTGAGTTAGTGTCCAGGTAAATGTGTGGCAGCCGGGTGTGTGGCCCCACATTCTGTGAACTCAGTGTTTACAGTGAATGTGGTTGAAAATCACTCTACAACACGTACCCGACTTTACAAAACTACACCACACATTGAAATCAATCGGTCTTGCATCCTACAACGATCATCTTTGGATGAATTCAAACGCTTCCCAACTGCTCCATTTCCGTCCACAGCAACGCTACCAGGTCTTCACAACCACCGACACGATGGCGGAAGCACGCAAATACTTCCGCGCGCGTCCCGAACGGGACTACAAATACTCAACGTAAGCAAGCAAGCAGTAGTGGTGACTTGATTCTTCAACTCTCTGCGAATCCTGGCATGAATCTGTAACTAATTCTCCTCCATGATAGCACCCTGGGCATTGATTGGGGAAGCGAAGGCGTGCGAGCAAAGCTGTTTTGCAACATGCCAGATGGACAGGTTGTCGACAAATTGTTGCAGCACACCTCGACCATAGAGAACATTACGATTGATCGTCAAGAAGTCAAGCGCCAGTTCACCTCGCACATCTACCCTTTTGACAGCAGCAGTCCCAATCCTCCTGGAGAAACGATTTACCCAGGAAACAAGCGTATTCTTGAACGCCGGTCCATCTCCTCCAAGCTCGCAATGTATGCCGCTGTTGGCATTTCTGACGAGATTGCCAGACAGTCTCCTATGCTACAAGAATTGCAAGAGGAGGCACAGCAGAACCCGCAGCTCAAGCCGAACATTCTCATCGGCATCGAGCAGTTGATTTCCTGTGTCTTGCGTAGGGTTCACTCCTTCCTCAATTTCCACACAGAGGCCTTTCGTCGTGATGTTGACGCCGTCGCGTTGACAATCCCTGCACAATGGACCATAGAATTCGAAGAACAGTACGGCGAGATGTTCACGGCAGCGTGGGAGCGCGTTTTCAACTGCGCAGCTCCTCAGATTATTTTCCTTACCGAGGGACAGACAAACGCCCACTACGCTCTTTTCCGAGGCACGTTTGCAGCGGAGAGCGACCGACAGGATCTTTCCGCACAGGGCTTTTTCAACACCGGCAAGACCAAGAATGCTGTCTTGTTGATTGACGCAGGAGGGCATAGCACCGTAGGTCTCCTAACGAATATTTTGAGATTCGCAAATTTTTGTGATCTGACAGAAGCTTTCCGCAGAACACCTCTCTTGTCACTATCTGTGAGGATGACAATCAGCTAGAGATCCGCCCCGATCAAGGTTAGTCACATTACTTCTTACAAAGCTACGATATTCTGATACAATTTGACTTAGGAGCCATCGGAGGTACAGCCATGTGGGCGTGGCATGTACTGGAACATGGGAAGCCGACATGGTCAAATGAATTCCCAGGCAGGCCTATGCCTGTGGAGGTTGAGAATCAAATCTTGAAGCTCTTTTACCTCTACCTCCCAGAATTGAGAGACCACACGGGCGCATCTTTCAACCTTCGCAACTTCGGCGCCAATCATGTCACTTTTGATTACGTACTCAGTCCCGAGGAGCTCGTCCAGTTATATGAGGATGCGAATGTGCATGCCTTCGCGCTCATCGAGGAGGGCATCCTTCAACTGAAAGACCTCCAGCCCAGATGCGACAGGATCGAAATTGTCATAGGTGGCGGATCAGCCCAGGCGCCCATGTGGATCAAACGCATGGCCAATCTCTGCAGCAAGCATCAGGTGGATCAGCCAACCTACCTTTTTCAAATTGACCAACTCTACGAGTAAGCATACCACCAAGCTTCGCATTCTTGGAGCAACTTACTAAGTCAACATAGATATGCGAGACTTGCTGGCGGAGCGAACTATGCCTTGACAAGTGCCAAGTCTGTTGCTCAATTCGTCGACAAAGCTGCTTTTGGCCTTGCTGTGAAGAGGGGGTTCAGGGGAGAGAATGGCTGGACGAATGACTGGCACTATCAGGCCTCCCTGCTATGGGCACAGGTAAGTGGCATATACCGGAAGCTCCCCCGGACGTTTGGCCTCTTGCTGATTCTTATCGGCGCCGACAGGGAAAGAAGTGGATCAAGACCATGAAAACGGATGGATCAGAAGAATTCAAGATCATCTGCCAACCTGAATTCAACAATCCCGGAGCCAATTCCATCATCGAGCCTAATTACAAGGCCTACGACATTCTCCCAATTCCTTGCCGGAAGAAGGGCACGCTCCAGTTCGACTTTGAGATCGACACCGACAGCGACAAGCTGATGCTTACAATCAAGCACAGAAAGCTGACGAAGTCTAGAAAGACTAGACGTTTCACCGAGCTCGGACGTGTCGAATTCGATCTGTGGGTTGCGCCTGGCAGCCGCTGCCTCCAGATCTGGGACTGCGTGGAGGACATCGAGGCCGAGGTCGCCGCCGCCTTTTCAGGTCATCAGCGACCTGCCAGAAACAACGCCTCTGGCGGCCAAGTGGCTGAGGAAATGGAAGTAGACTCCGGTCCCGGCCGCCAGCCCAACCCCGGGTCGCCTGAGCTTGGGTCCGAGGACGTCGAGATGGGCGGTATGGGAGGCGCCGAGGAGGTCGCTGACAGCATCACCGTGGCTCCGGCGTCTGGCGAGGCTTCTCGGCCTCCTCGTGGACAGGGAGGCAGTCAGAGTGCGGAACGCCGCCGCCGACGCGGCTCCATCATCCACACGGGACTGTTCGCTCTGTGAGGGGGCGCAATCCTTTCTGAATGGGTCAGAAAGGTGGACCTAGCTTGTGCAGCTATTGATTTGAGCGTTTGTCAGGGAAGCCACATGGAGACTCGGGAAGCACCATGCGACAGATTGAATGTGGCTCATGGTTGTAGTATATCTTATGTGCCCCTTTTGAGGCCCCAAAGTTGGGCAAGGTCTTGATAGCCGTATACTGACAGGATGATGACTACATATGTACACTTCATTCCAGACAAGGTATATCACCAGACCAGAAGCCGATAGTCCTGTAGAAAAGAACAACAGATTCTATATGTCATGACACGAACCAGACTCCTGCTAGCAAATGAGGTGTGAGGCCCAAAGGACCGGCATTTGCAACCGTTAGATTGGGCATTCTTAGCAGTGCATAAGAGCCATACCGTCACATTTCACATTCTGAGACCCGCACCTCACCTTTGTATCGCATGTGGCCCGACAATGCCATGCCATCTCATTCAGGTGCATCCCAAAGTATCGGAGATGCGTTGAGACGATGTCATTGTCCTCGGCTCGAGATTCGAGGCCTTCTGCAGTATGACTCACCTAAGCGTCCTAGGCCCTGGGAAAAACACATTGGAAGAGAGGGTTCAGAACTAGAGCTTCCATTGTTCGGATAAAGAAGCAAAGCATATGGCAGTTGGAGCGTCTACTAGTAAAGCTTGGAACCAACAGGCTAGAATAAGCCGCGACATTGGCTGAGTATCCCTACAAAGCTGATAGAAGCAGTCGAAGCTCCAGAAAGGCTGAAAGTGACAAAGAGTCACTATTCAATCTGTGGAAAAAAGAAATGTCCATGTTCTCGTTGTCGCCGTTCAACAGACAAATATTGTTATTCTCGCGATAGCGGCATCTGATGCTTTACGCAGCTTTGTTACAGGAACAGTCCCATTGCATCAGGAAGCAATGGGAAGTCGTGTGCAGTGAGTAAATAGAGGCCAGATGCTAGCAGATCAGAAGTACTTAAAGGCCAGAGATTCTCCCAACTGATCCGAACCATGTTCTTCTGACCAGATCCATCGAAACAACGTTCACGCACAAAAACATCACCTCTCACGATTTAAAATCTCCGCTATTCAGACACAGCGAATCCTTCCCGCCAGCAGAGCAGTAGTATAAAAAAAGAAAGAGAGAAAAAGCATGTCTTCTGCAAAGGATGGAACTGTGTCTTCGAACGAGAGCTGGAAGAAGGCACCGGGCAAGACCAAGCGCGGGAAGAAGACCAAGCGCGGCAAGCCCACTGGCCGCCGGGAGATCGTCGAGAAGTACAAGGCTGTTGGACTGGATGACCTCGACTGCAACAACTACAAGCAATACGGCATCCGAGCCCGTGTTTCTGGCTACAAATGCGACAGGGCTCCAGCTTGGATTGCTTATTTGCTTGACAGAGAAAGGCGCAAAGGCAACAAGGCTGCGCTCAAATGTGAGGCTCTGGCTGAAGATGATGAGGCTTCTCTGGAAGAGGTCGAGAACACGGCTCGTGAGGAGGCCCGGCAGTTGGCCCCGGAAGAGGCGGAGACAGACTTCGAAGAAACCGAGATGACTAAGGATGAGGCCGAGGTGGGCTAATATAGAGGCCGATGAGTATTCTCACACCTTGATTTGGGTTCCTCGGTCTCTATTTGAAGATCTCGACGACGGACGCTCCACAGTGCGTGGAGAATTGAACAGCTCGCCATTAAAATTGCCGATGGATTGTGTTGCCGAGCTATCAACTTAGAGGAGCGACACTCTCTCGACGAGTTTGTGGGTGATCTGTGGGAATCCAGTGAGGAAGAAGCATGCTTAGACCGCCACAAAATGATAAACCTTGCTAGCTGGCGCTCGAGCGATAATTGTTTTCTTTGTGAGAAGTTGGGTTTATGTGATGTGGAGAGCACATATAAGTAGATAGTTAGGGTCCTCTTCCCTTAAATTCAAATCTTGAAGCCAAGCAAATATGGCATGTGGCGCAAAGATGTGACTATCGTCGTGTGAGAAGCATGCGACCATGGTGTCAGGAATTATACCTGAGTGTAGGTGGCTTGTCATGGGAACTGTGGACGCGGAGATAAAGGTCGAGGGCAATCGGCCGACGATAGGCTCAGATAGGCTCCCAGCTCAGAATATATGTAGTACTTAAGAACGTCAACATGTTATTGGACTTGTTGTTCATCACGTCGTATGCCAGTCGTGCTGGCTCCACTAAAACCCCGGGGCACATCTCGGCCTTGTCTGGGAACGGCTCGCGTCCGTCCACTGCAGCCCGGCCGCTTCAAGCCGACTGCGCACGTCGTCCCTGAAATTCTTGAACACGACGAAGACAACATAGCACCGGCGCCCGTTAGCCTCGAATTCCTGTCCCAGGTGGTGATCCGCCAGCATCACCGCCCTCTCTTGACCATTCTTCTCCCAGTGTAGGTCCAGGTGCTTCTAGACTTTGGCCTTCTCCTCCGCCATGCGCTCCTCGAAGATGTCCCGTACAACGGCCGGGTAGTCGCGGCTCCAGTCCGGCCGCGGCACCCCTTCGACCAGCCAGTACAGGAAACAGGGCTCATCGCCCTTCAGCATCGCCCTCATGAAGCCGCCCACGTTTCCAGGCGCAGCTCGCCCCACAGGCCCGCTGCCCACGACGGGTGCCACTCAACACCCACGCGGTCGAAGCAAGCAACGGTCCTGCCGTAGGTCGGCGTGCCGATGTCGTACTGCCAGCCCACCTGCCTGAGCAGCGGCGTTGCGCGGCCCTGGCTGTCGTAGAGCCGGACGACGACAAGGTCGAGCGTGTGGATCCCAGGTGCGAGCACCTCGACGCCGCTGTAGTTGCTAATTGTGGGAGGCGCCCTGTCGCCGCTGTACTGGGCCTCCCAGACGTTGATGGGGCGTGGCCGGTAGAGCGGTCCCATGCTGCGGTGGAGGGGCCAGCTGCTGCAGTCGCTGTCGTCGCGGATGCGCTGATGGACGATGAGGCGCGATAGCCGGCAGGTTGAGAGGAGTGTAGAGATCTGTGTATATGTAGACAGCTTTCTGCAGCGGCGCGTGTGGGCTATCTCGTCGGCTCGGTCGTACGGCAGCTGCTTGCTGTCATGCTGGCCAGCGGCGTAGTCCTCGTAGTCGTCGTCGTCGTCGTCGTCGGGCCCCGGCCGCCCAGAGACGGGCGACACGGTGGCGAGCAGATAGCGGGAAAAGGAGCCCGACTCCGGTTTCTTTGCACTGGCGAGTTCTGATGACCTGGGATGTGTCTGCCTCGCCTAGTACACGGCTTCGCGCGTCTCGGGCATGCGGTCGAACTTGTACGATGGGGTCGTGCTGATGCTGTTGCGGACATGCTCTGGGTTATGTGCGGACGCCTTCAACTTCGATCCAATGTACGCCGCGAGTCTGGGGGAGCACAAGCCTCCAGATGGCCTCCTGCAACTCGACGGCAAGGTCGTTGAACTGGGCCATTGGCTGGCGGCACGTGATGTGGCTGGTCTTATCACACGTTTGGATCAAGCGTTGTCGTGATAGACGCCTTGTTCCACCTTGGACCTCCGGATGTGGGGCTCAGTCAAGTACGTACAGTACCTAGACAAGCCTCAGCTGTAGTTGTGTGTTGGTCGCCCGATGGGTTGAACATCTCATGCCTTAACGTAAGCGACCTGTCTTCTTAGCGCGTCAGGCTCATCCTCCCCTGATCCAACAGTCACTTCTGTCCGTCTCCAATCACGCCATCCCATTGTCAACCATAGCGGTCAACCGATTTACATCACATGGTGGCGTCGTCAGTTCCCCGAGTTGCCTTCGAGTCAATTGTGGCCCAGCTTTCCTGGAGAGCTAGAGTGGGACATCAGGGCTCAATAATCTCCCCTGGTAACACACATAACCTTTTTTCCCGTCTCCCATTCTGCTATTTTGTTAGTTGCTTCTTTTTCATGAAAAAGGAGCTAGTATTATCAGAGTCGCGTTGGCAGAGTGGCCGCGTCCGTGACCATCTCCCATCGTCACCTACTCTCCCCATTCCATCGCAGCAGTAGGTCGAATGGAGCTAGCCTTAGCCATGCTGGGCATACTAATTTCGCCCCTAATGATCAAATTAAGCGTGGGTCATGAAGCGAGAGGCTTAAAAATATGAGCGCAAGTGTAAGAGCAGATATAATATCAAGTGTTCCCCACCAGGAATGACGAACGAGGAACTGACACCATCGCCAGCTGGAAGCCTTCAAATCGGCATTGCACGAAGTACCTAGTCAAGCAACGCCTCCTCATCAACACCATGTTTTCAAGCCCTTGTCTGCAAATCTGCTCTTCATTAAACCAGCCATATGTTGGTCGGGTTTCCGTTTCTATCCACATCGCACTCCTCCCTGCCAGGGTTACGACCTAAAGCAATGATATCTCTTTTGTCCTTGTCTCTGATTGGGATCAAGTCGAATTTAGGAGGTAGAGGTAGGTCATTCCTGTTCCAGGATGTATTAGGGCGTTGTACCGTGTTGGCGGGCTATCACAACAGAATGTTGGCTTTTTTACTCACTTGAGGGCATGCGCCTTGAGGGAGTACGCCTTGTCTTTAAGTTGAACTTCGTCTCGCGGTCGATCTGGGTATGTCTCTTTCCATATTGGCGCAATCTTTGACCACGCCCTGCCATATATCGCTATCAA
The DNA here is from genome assembly GCA_014872975.1 of Diaporthe citriasiana. NCBI lineage: Eukaryota > Fungi > Ascomycota > Sordariomycetes > Diaporthales > Diaporthaceae > Diaporthe > Diaporthe citriasiana. Next base: position 85,254 of record JADAZS010000174.1, read on the forward strand.
TCTGATGAAAGACTCCTCCTCCTCAACTAGCCATCGAATTCGCGCCCTGGGTGCAGTCCTCTCCCGTGGCGCCATCGTGGCACGGTATGCCTGATGCGAGTGACGTGGGGCCGCTGCGCCGTCTTCGTCTGGCAAATGGGCGTTATTAAACGGCTGAGACGGGTTTCTCCTACTGGAAGAGGGTCCAGCTGAAGACTCGGGCTGCCCACGTTGCGACATCTTGATCTGTTCTTCTAACTGGGCCCCTCCTTGCTCAGCATCTACTGCTCGTCGCAACAGCTTGACTTTATCAATCCGGAGTTTATCGATTCGGTCTTCCCTGACCTTGATAGCTCCCTGGAGCTCCTCGATTCGGCGTTGACTGGCAGTGATAGTTTCTTGGAGCTCCTCGATTTGGCGCTGACTGGCGTTGATGGCATTTCTGGGATCCTGGGCTTGCGTTGCAGAGGCATTCTGAGTTTGTCTCAAAGTGTGCTCCAACTGAGAGCATTTTTCCATCAGTTCCTTGTTCTCATCCAGTAAGATCTGTCGGTCGACCTCCCAACTGCCATCACCGTCGGACGAAGCATCTGAGGCTCGAGCTGCGTAGCTTTTTTTCTTCCTTAGCGGTCTATAGGGCAGTCACGCACGAAACGGGAAGATTCCCTAGAATGAAAGATTACGGCTGTGCTCATACTTATCAGGTTCATCTCCACTGGCCCGATCATCTACGTCTTCTTGGCTTCTTGGCGCTGTTGTTCCACGCGTCGAGCGGCGAGCAGGCGTGTGATTCTTCACCACTTTGTAAGCACCATTGGCCTTCCCGGACCCTTTCGGTCGGCCTCTTCCTCGTTTCAGCCCAAGCTCCGGCATCATTGTCAAATGCGTTGGTTCTGGCCAGATTACGGCGGCACGCGTTAATGGAAGCGCGATTGAAGGCAGTGATAAAGAGGAGTAGAGGGGAAAATGGGCGATGGATAAGAATGTCGATGGGCCAACAACATTGAAAGCACCGCGTCAGGAGAGACGGGAGACTCTTCACACCCTGGCTGCGCCTGTAGCGACTCCCCCCACCTGCAATGTAATGCTGTTTCTACAGTGCGTCCCTCGAAAGGAGTTATTTCGTTGCGCCCTTGAAGGCTAATTTAACGTTATTCTGACCAATCAGAACCCTGAGTATACCTCGCTTTGTCTCTGTCAGCATTTTTAATCGGGGTGATTGATCAGAATAGTGTTACATCGCTTATTGGGATGTTGCCACATAATAACCCTGAGCAAAGGCACTGTGCTCCGGAAGGCTTCCCCGCCCAGTGCAACTATTTAAGTTCAATCTAAGACTACACTATCAATACACGATTGATAATGGCAGCCTCAGGCGCAAGTTTCAAAGTACGCCATCTTCCTTCATCGTGAGTGCACATGTCATATGTGCCGAAGGTACTCTTTCCATTGTCGGAGTGATTTCGGCTGGTTTCGTCGGGCACATGCAACTGGGACACCATTCTGAGAAGCAATCTTGGCAGCAATCCGAGCGGATCTTTCATCTGTAGAGTCCCCGAAAGTGTGAGAACCTACTCGGTGTGTGATAGAAATTGCTAGTCCAGCGCAATAAATCCATTGTCGTGTTAGGCCACGTACTTTGCCAAATTAGTCTTCGAGCCCATAATCCCTAAACGTAACTCCGATCCTAGCAACGACGAGGCAAATGTCTAGATACTAAGAGTATTCCGAGGACGGTTGTTGAGAGCAGCAAAAGTGCGGCTTGGTCATTGTGTGAGTCTTTAAACGCGCGCTGGATTGAGATCGAGTTGCGGAGACATTTTGGCAACACTCTCACACATTATTGGTCTATTGTCAGGATGTACATAGTCTTGTAGCAACGATGGATGCCCACGACACATTTGCTTTTTGTATTGCCCTTTAAGTATCCTTAAACACGCAGTTCAACATCGTTCTTGTGGACGCATAATTTTCTACTCACTTCTCCGTTAGCTGTCCAGTACTGTCATCGCCCATCGGCCACCGATCCGTCACTCAACTCTACATATCCACAACAGAGCCACCTGAAGTGCGGGGCGCGCCAAGTGTCTCGATGAGCAACCTCACAAGTTCTGGGCTCAAGACCTATTAGAGGTGAATCGGAATGTACTCTCGCGCGAAAATTATGATATTCTCTCCATCCTGAGTGCTTAAATCATGCATGCTCGGAGCTTTGCCAGAGCTCCTCTGAGGGAAATCCACAACAATTTTCACAGCCTGGCATACCTCTTGAAGCATCCTGTAGAGATCGAGCATCTCAAAGTCTATCTGGGTGTCTTCGATAGGACCAGGCACATCCGTGACTCGTTTGACCTGAATGAGATGAGTTTTGAAATCAAGACAGGAGGCTGTCTTATCTCTCGGCGGCAAACCTTATTGCCTTGAATCGGTCACTTTGAAGTTGCAACTGTCTCTATTCACCAAGTAGCAGTCATCCTTCACAGTCTCGTCTTGAACCTAATCAACCACCAGGACTGGGCGGCGTTGGTGGGACGTACATCTACCGACGGTATCCAGTAGAAAACTGCCGAGCCCTTTCCCGCGTTGCGCATACAACGCCAGGGACTGCCCGCACACAGCCGACTTCAGGGGGTCGAAGGGACGAGATTGGGACGGAAGGACGGGAGCAAGAAGAAGCTGGTGCGAGGGAGGAAAGGACTCAGCGGACCCTAGAATGAGACAAAGTAGCAAGAGCATTCCAAAAGACTAGTGGCTCGTTAGCCATGGTAGCGGGCTTCCGCTCAAACACAGGCAATGTGGCGAGGCTGTGAGTAATGTGCTTTGTAACACATGCTGCCGCCAAGGCTTCTTAATATCTAGCATTGGCAAAAGCAAGGCCTGTCTATCGCCGGGTGGATGACAGAGAAATCCGACTTTAGCATCACAGGGCAAGGCTTCCACAGCAGCTGGTACTCTGATGAGCAGGGCTTGGCTATGTATAGAACGTAGACAGAAGGCTGCCTTTGGAAGAGCAGACCACTAGGCATACCCGCCAAGAGAGATCAGAGACGTCCGGCAATGTATAACCTCAAGCGCATTTTGCTCCCAAACGAGATAACTATTGCCGTGCTCGCTCCCGAGGAAGCCGAGGCAACTTCTGAGAAAGAGGGTGCCAGCCAAGCCTATGCTTATCGATCTGATCATAAGGATCTGAGCGCCAAGGCTGCAGATGCCGCACACGCACGCAGTCCCTGCGTCTCGAGTTCCCATCTGATGCTTCTCCCAGGTCGTACGTCACTTGTGACGGAAGGCCGCATGTCGGGGGGCAGGGGGGGTAGTTGATGTTTCGTCGCGTAGCATTGGGCAAGGTTGGGCCTCGGCGCCCACGCTGTGCAGCTCGAATCATGTAAATGAGGCAAAACGGCCCTTGTGGGTGCCGGCGGAGCGGAGAGTCAGTCGGTTCGGGTTTTCGGCGCCGGTCTTGGGCCGGAATTATAATCACGGAATTGTGCGTCGTATGTTGAGGTTGCGGAGATGTGTTCTCGGTCTTTTAACACCGTCTCGTAGTGCCGTGCTTTGTGTGTGGGCTAAGAAGACACATACTGCGACTGAAATGCAATCTCCACTGCAGATTGATTTGCCCTGAGATGAGAAGGAATGTGGAACATCAAAATTACAATACTAAATAATATTCTGAACAATGTTTGTGTTTGCTTGCGGACGCCCTCCCGCCCACCGTCTATAGTAGTAGTGACTCAAAGGCCTTCTGGGTATCATAAAAGAAATGTGAAGGACGAACCCCATTCTTCTTTCCCACCTCCTGTAAATGCGCATGAAGTTATATCTGCTGAAGGACTACCAAAGATCCCTTGGTGCTTGATCCGAATCCTTGGGAGACTGACGCCCTGAACCGGCCCAACCCACAGCCTGGAAATCGACCCTGTTGAAGTAGTCGACAGGCGTCCTCGCCGTCCTAGACTCTCTCCATGACGTAAAATTAGACCCACGATTTACAGCCGAGCCCTCAGAGCCGACGCGCCTGATCCTAGGGGCGCTGAGCCCTTCGCTCGCGACCGTGTCGATGGAACTATAGCGGCCCCGCGCGTCAGCGAGGGGCTGCACGCTCCCCGCAACTCGGATCGGGAAGTCTCTGCCAAGTGCTTCGTGTATGATGGCGCTCGGCGGCTGGGTGACGACGATCTCGTCCAATATGCTCTGAACGGATGGTCGCCTGTGCTCGGGTGGCTGGCACGGGCTGGTGATGGGCACCGGCGCCTTGGCCCGGGGCCTGGACGCCTTCCTCTCAGACTGCGGGCTCTCCACCAGCTCGTATCCGTAGTGATCGCACTGAGACTGTGCGCGCGACGACTGGCAGGTCGACGACTGGTAGGTCCTCGTATAATCGGAACAGGTGTCAATGCTTTGCTTCATACTGACCCTCGGGCTGAGCTTCTCGACATCGTCGTGCTCGCGGGAGGCGGAAGAGCCGAAAGGGTCCGGCACGGCCTCCTCTGGCGTGCGCAACCCCCGCGCGGGCTCCTTGTAGTATGAGGTCTTGCGCCGCCCCAAGCTGGGGCGCAAACGATGTGTAAACCTCTCTCTAGCTGCGGGGGCGTACAAAGGGCGCAGAGTCGGAAGGCACGCGCAGATAATAGCGAGGCAAACCTCAGCAATGCTCCATATCGTCGCGTCGAGGTTCTCGTATGTGACATCTGGGTTGAAGTTCACTATTGGTAGGTATTTGATCCTGATGCCCGAGATGGCGCAGTTGCTTTGTCCACGTTGTCAGCAAGGCTGCGATAAATACGGCCGGCTTCATAGCATCAAACCACACTTACAAAAGGCCCAGTGAGAAAACCAGGATGAGGAGGAGCCGCTGTCTCATCGAGACTTTCATGCTCCATAGAAGTGGTATTGGTAAGGTGAATATCACGATGTCGCTCAGTAGGTTGCCGGCAGAACGGATGTACCACTGAAAAGTAGGGATGCAGGTGGCCTTGGTGTTTTTGTCCCAATATCCCCGGATCGGATGGCAAGTGAAGATGGATAACATGACAAGGCCGACGCTCCATGGGCCAATGACAAGTAGTGCCATGTTGACCGCCCGGCGAAGCTTTGAACCGAAGATGCGCCGGTACTGTAGAAGCAGCGCGATCTTGATGGACCCCAGCGCGCAGTAGTACAGAATGATAGCGAAGTAGAAACGCTGTACGTCGTCAGTCAAGACAGCAGACACTCAATCGCGATAGATTGACTCACCTTGAAGTACTGCTCGACTTGCATATTGCTGAGATTCCACAGGTGTTGTCCGAGCCCCACCTGGGCCATCAGGCAGACTGCGATGCCCTTGGCCACAATAAATCCCTGAAGAGTACTTGTTAGCATCCTATTATGGCGCCGTCTTGCCAAAATCGAAAGTTGTGGGTAGCTCACAAGTGCTATTAAGACGCCCCAATCGTCTAACCCAATCCAGTTGTGGCGATGTCGAGCATAGAAGCGCAGGGCGACCACGAGCGCAGTCAATGGTATCAGGGTAGAAGCGACAGCCACCACAACGCCTGACCTGTTGTTCGTCGGCAGCTCGACCAACCCCGGGCCTCGAACATCGGTTTCCATCTTGTGTTTCGTGAGTTAGCCCATTAGCGTGTATACGGCGCGAGCGAAGAACTCCGTCGGCGTTATGTGGCTTTGACGAGAGCAGGTGGTTGGCGTGCGGGAGACATCACTTGAAAGAGACGGTCGTGGTTCTTGCATGTGCTGGCAGACATTGGAATCGACAGATATATCTAACTTTACTGGAATTACGCCTACTGCCCAGAAGGGTATGTATACGGTTTAAAAGCGAAACCACTTACTGGAATTAACCCTGCCTCCCGGCCACCTCCCGGCACGGCGTGAGTGCTCCTTGTGGAACAGGTTCAACAGCCATGCCCATAGGGTGTTTGTGGACCCACAAGAGAAACTCCGAGCGCAAGTACACGTTATGATGTGCCTGAGTAGAGGTGCATCCCGACATGCACATGCGACTCGCGAGGTCGCGAATCGCTGACAAGGTGCGAACTTTATTCCGTCATCGCTTCGCGGACCACCTTGCCCGCCTAACAGAAGACGGTGACATGGGGTCCAATTGACCAACCCAAAAGTCATCCCAATTGAACTTGTAAAGGGATAACGAAATAGACCAGTCCAGACGTCGGGCCATGGGTGAACCTCGGCCCGGCATCGCTGGGTCTGATGAAGCTTCTTGCGGCCCAACCCGTGGTTTTTCCGGCTCAAACTCGCTTGCGCAAGCGCAACGGCTGCTGCTTGGCCAGCCCAGGTTGAGATGACAGCAGCCGCTGGAACGCGCGCTATCGTTGCACTTGGGTAAACTGTGTCAGATCTTGTTCCGGAGGGGGCCGAATCGTAGGCGCGTGCATCAGCAACCTTAATTCAGAGCTTAATCAAACTTTTGGCTTTTGCACCAGGGAGAAGAGGAGGGGTTTTACTGGTGAAACCCGCTGGCCTGAACCCACATGAGTCGACAAACCCAAAATTTCTCTCCTCGGCGACTCGATGAGGGAAGGACACTTCGCATGCAGTGCAACAATTGCATCTCTTCGTGACCGAGAAATGTTGAGAGGCGCCCAAGACGCTTCGCCATTTTGGCTTGCTATACTTTGGATTGCTCCGACCACTGGAACCGTGCTTGGTGCTCGGTCACGTCGGCTCTCGAATGTCAGATCAAGCCTATTTTCTTGATCTTGGTAGCACGCAAACTCCTCAGCTCAGCTTCCGTGCGCAAGCCGGCTTGGGGGCAATCATGTAGAGGCTCCAGCTGGTGCCGAGCTCCCCGCTGGCCCACCCCGCGTGCGCCAACCGACGACTGACTCAAAGGCCTCCTTATGTATATGACACAACCGAGGCCAGGAGCCGCTGACACATGGCCAAACAGTTTCCCGTCAGTTTGTTAATACACTAGAAGGAGGCATTACCCGACGTTTGGACTCCACTCTTCCGGTCCAAACGAACTCGTGGAGCTTGTCAGCAAGCGGGCCCGCCCGTGACAAGCCTCCCCACCCCCCGCCCGAACGCCACTGTACCCGCGGGGGCGCATAAATCCTGGCCGTCTCGACACAATCAGGCCCCTGACAATAACGGTTTGTGCTCACCAGATCATGCTGTTTCACCCGCCCATAAGGTAGCCACGATCGGGATTATAGCCCAGTCATCGCGCTGGCGCCTCTGCCAGGCGCTACCCACGGCCGCGGCTGTCAAGCTATATCCTGTCAAGTTATCGCGATGATCGGTGCGACTCGTGGCGCCGGCTTCGCTTGTCTTCAAGGCTCCAAGCCTATTGCCGAGCCTCGGTGCCCAGAGACAGGCGGCAGCCATCAGCACTGGCGACGACCAGCGTCAGGGTCTGCCTCTCCTGGCCGACTTCGACGTGCGCTTCGGAGGCCGGCAGGGCGATGTGAGGAAAGGTCTGAATCAGGCGGCATATCGTGTATGAGACCTCCAGCAGCGCGAAGTCTTGTCCCAGGCATAGGCGAGGTCCCCCGTTGAATGGAAGGTATGCCCAGCCCACATCCTTCAACCTGTCCTCCTCCCAGCGCTCGGGCCGGAATGCCTCTGCGTCCTCGCCATATGTGTCTTTCCTCCTGTGCATTGCATAGACACAATAGCCTACTGCCTGACCTGGGCGAACGAGTATGGGCGCCTTGCCGTCTGGGCCACCTCCAACGGGTAGTGTCGTCAGGCGGTTCGCCTCTCTCGAGTTGACGGGGACGGAGGGGTATAGTCGCAGCACTTTATACCAGTTAGATGTCTAGATTCAGAGGTGCAAAGCTTGTCCATGGGTTCGCTTACCTTCTTTGACCACCAGGCTCAGGTATGGCATCCGCGCAGGCTTCAGGTCATCTCTTGACGGCGGCTGCGAGCCAGGCCCAAGGCCGCAGACGCTGGCGACCTCACCTCGCAGACGTTGAAGAACATGCGGATGACGAGCCAGTAGCCTCATAGACCAAGACAGGCAGCACCCAGTGGTGTCGCGGCCCGCGAGCAGCACGTTGAAGCACTGATCCCGGAGCACCTTCCTATCCTGTGTCTGCTCCGCCAAGGCGTCGATGAACGAATAATTGCTGCGCGATTCCTCCTTGCCTTTCTCTTGTCCTTTGCCGCTGCTCGGCTGCAGCGCCTTGTCCACCGCCTCGTCCACGAACTTGTGGCACCTGCCGCACGCATCGCGGAAGGTCCTGTCGTTCAGCAGCCAGTAGAACTGGCCGAGGCGGCCGCGGTGCGCGAGGTAGTCCTGCGCGAGGTTGAAGGCCTGCGCGAACGACGACTCCTGGCCCGCAACCTTGCCCCAGTCGAGATCCAGGACCGAGTCGCCGAAGAGGAGGAACATGGTTGTGTCGAAGGTCAGCTTGAAGAACAGCGGCTGGAGGTCGACCGTGCTGCCGTCGCCTGGGATCGCGTTGATGAGGTCCTGGACGCAGGTCTTGATCTGTTCGAAGTTTTGGGACCTGTTCGAGGCGAACTGCGGCCTTAGCAGGGCCCGCGAGTGTTTCCAAGGCGCGCCGTCTTGGGTGAAGATGCCGCTGCCGAGAAGAGGCTTGAAGTGAGGAGCACGCAGACCAAGGCCATAATCTGGGTGATGGTTGCCGACAGTCAGCTTTTCTGTGTCTATGGTATGAGTGTCATCGATGTACCTTCAAAATTTGTAGAGAGAACAGCCTCAACATTCTCTGGGTCCACCGTGTCGATGCCTGTAGCACCCAGCAGCTCCTGAACGAACGTGGTGCCATTGTCGTCGACAACCTCAAGGAAGAACTGCAGGATTTGCATGGTCCTGGCGTATTTGAGAGCCTTGATCAGCATGTCGAGGCCAAGAGGCCACGTCGAGTTCCATGTCTTCGGCGGCAGACACCCTCTCTGTGCGGCAAAGCGCTCTTCGGCCTGAGGATTCGTTAGCACCTGATCAGAACTGGAAAGGCAATACACCTTTGCTTACACGACGGCGCTGGCTGCGGCCGAGGAGGAACCATGCCAGAGATGCGGAAAGTACTATGCTGAGGATGACACGAAGGGCACGCGTCTCGAAGAGCCCTTGTCCCGCCTTTTGGTCCATTGTGCTTGGCGAGGTGAGTGAATTCGAAGAGGGGGGTTGGTCAAGGCAAATCTAGGCCATGCTATGCTGAGCTCATTTTGCTGTTGCCAGACAATGGTTGCTCCGTGACACTTTGGTAGGATCCATGAAAGAATTGCCACCACTCTACAGCACAACGTCAAAATAGCCCCTGTTGATACCAGGTTCATTGCAGGTTGGCGACCCGAAAGCAGGCTAGTGCTGACTACTGATGCACGTGACCCCCCTGGCAAATATCAAACATCCCTAACGCCTGGGTTAGGCGTCACATTTTTTGAGTGAATAATTATATCGAAACTTGATGCTCCAGAACGTATGTGGTATTGATCTACATTCGGCATCGGGCTCATTATGTTGTTCGAGTTGACAAACCCTCGGGCTGAGCAGCATTCATTTCTGAGCTCTGCATAATCAACAAAACACATAGGTACAGTGCCGAATCTAGCATTCTGGATGGAACATCTATTTCATGAGATGAAAGAAGCCTTGAAAGGTCTGCCCCACATCAGCTGGCACCATTTGGAAGTTTGGCGTCATGAGTATGAGGGGCGGGCGTTTCTAACCCTCAATGTGTTTGCCTTCGAGGCATTATTATTGTAAAGAGAACCATTGAGAGCCCAAATCTATCTTGTCAGTTTTAATTGTGATTGTATTCGTGAGCCTTCACCCTCGAGCTGCTTCCAGGAAGCTTCTACCGGAGACCTATTTCTGGTCATAGTATACTCCACGGAAGATTCAAGGCCAAATTGATGCCACGAAAGTATTGTATTTGAGTTTGTTCTCCTAATTGAACTCGAGAGAGAATGGACTTGTTCATTTTACTCTCTATTTGGTCAATCACCCGCCTGCTGTAGCTAAATTGTGACATCTCTGCTGTTTATTTGGGTTTGTGGCAGCTATCTCAATGCTACTACAATCCAAGTCCTCCTGACAGTATTTCAAGTGACTTCAGATCTAACTTACTACTTCTGCCAGGTGTTGTGGGTTGAAGTTACTTTCGTTTGCCGCCGGTGGGGTGGAGACCAGCTAGCCACTGATACCTACCCAAAAGTGTTTAACACAGCTTCACAGACTCGACTCAAGTCTATTCACTGATTCTATTCACTTGAACATTCACTTCACCTGCAGCCCTGGGCCCCCTCCCACAATTATTTAAACCCAAGTCTCCCAGTCTCAATTCAACCTGCCTTCCTTCCCTCCTTTCTTCTTACCACTCCTCAACCCAGTCTGGTTTTGCCTTCGACTTGTCAACCATCGACAATCACAAGCGCCTTGTCAGACTTCATCAATCGTTCTGAGCAAAGGAAACTTAGTTTCCGCCTTCACATTGTTGATACACTCTCCCTCTTCAAGCAATCTTCTTTTGCGACCTCTTCTGCGTACAGCCAAACGCCCATCTCTCGACTCCAGATTGGCGAATGTACCACACCTCGACAAATAGTCGAATTTGAAACGAATACATTGACGTGAGCTTCTTGTTTACCTTGCGCAACTTACACCTGCCCCATCACCTGCCTCCCCACTACCCCGCCAGCTTTCCCAGTCCTCCACAGACAAACAATTGCAGTCAACAGTAGCTAATCAACCCGATACTCCAGAGCCTCAACCCACCCCACGATAGCTGCATTGATCTCGCAGCAAACGTCACCATGCCCGACATACGAGGCGGTCTCGCCGCCTCGTGCTACATCCTCGGAGTCTTGTGGAAGTGCTCCCTGATTCTCGGCGGCGCCTTGGTATGGGCGTCGACCAGCCTCATCCAAGATATCGTCCTTCTGGCTCTTCTCAATGCTGCTTCCTGGTTTCTGTTCTTCTACATGGTCATCTATCCCGAGTCAAAGCTCGTTCTCGGTCTCTTGCGCAAACTCCAATACCTCGGTTGCCAACAAGCCTCTTTCTTGGGGTCGACTCTGATCATATTTGGTTTGTGGCAACTCTTGTCCAAGGAACATCCGTCAGGAACCATCTGGACGGCAGTAGGCTTCATCGTGTATCTCCCTCTCCCGCGCCTTACACTTTTCGAAGCCGCCTCGGCGCAAGCGATGAGCGACTACCTTGCTGCCCTTCGCGATGGCGATCCCCTGCCCGATGTCCTCCAGCCTGATGCAGCTGGCGGCGAGGCTGGTATGGAGCCCCATGGCGAGCCTGATGATTCTTCTGAGTCTGATTGGTCTTCTGACACTGATCTGTCTTCCGAGCCTGATATTTTCGACAAGGCTGATGATTCTGGTGAGTCTGCTGAACCCGAGCACCTTCTGAGCCCGAAAATTGTCCTGACCTTGAGCGATTTGTAGACATCGAGGAATCTTACGGCATTGCTGAGATGTTTGACCGCGCCGCGAGCACTGTCGTCATCGTCGACCCTTCCAGCGCCTCTTCCGCCGAGGTCGTTAGGCCACCGTTTTGGGCTTGCTATTGGTTCAGAGTCGTCTGCCTCGCTCTCTTTGGCCTTTTCATGGTCACCATCGGCTACGCGGTATCTCAAATCGTCATCCGTCTCTTGGCCGACTCGATCGTGGCCGAACCAGTGATCATCCATGACGATCGGCTGGATGTCGCGCCTGAGGTTCTAATTGAAGTCAACACGACCACGGCCACCCTTCCACTTGAGGATCCTGCTTCGACTCCTGATTTCATCACCACCCTTGGATCCCCCTGCCAAATTGTTCCGACACCTGCGCCCGTCCCCAAGTCGACGCAGGTCGCAGCAGCCATGGCCACGCCGATGCCGACAGCATGGCCTGAGCCTACTCCAAGTGTACTGCCTGAGACGGAACCTGAGCCCGAGCCTGAGCCCGAGCCCGAACCGGTGGTCATTCCGGATGATGGGCTCCGCGCCTTCAAGCTCATGCTCGAGCTGCACATTTCTCAAGGAAAGTCTCTTCTGGCCTGGTGTCTCAGTCTTCCAGCGGAAGCTCAGTATGGCGCGATAGCCCTTTCAATTGTTCTAGCTTGGAGCCTGTCTACGCTCCTCGCCGCGATGGCCTCTGGTTCTCTCGGCCTTGCCATCTCCTACTTCGTCTCAAGCGCTCTGTTTCAGTCACTTCGGGCCCACGGACTTTCTCGCAACCAGTCTTTTCTCACTTCCATGGCAGTGGGCCTGGTCCTGACTCTCAGCATCCAGGCCGGTCTTCTCGTCCTGATAGAGTTTGGAGAAATGATCCGGAACAATGCTACCGGCCTTTTCGATCTCAGGAGTGAGGTCAAGAGTGACTTCGAAAACCTGCAGAGTGACCTCGGCAACGTCAAGAGGGACTTCGGAAACCTCAAGAGTGACTTCGGAAACCTCAAGAGCGACATGGAAATTTCGATTACCGAGCTCAGTCACTGGTTGAATGTTCTCTCTGGTTCGGTTTACGGCATTCCCGACAGCTTGAAGCAGCTAGGTGAGCAGCTTCAGCACCACGCCCAGCGGCTAAGTGAAGAAATTCAGAACCGTGCGAAACAACTTGAAGACATTCAGAACCGTACGAATCAATTCGATGACGACATTCAGAAGCGTGCGAAGTCACCAGACAATGAGATTGAGCAACAAGCAAAGCGGCTACTCGAGCAGATTGAGAACCTCACGGCTAGGGTCAGAAAGCTTGAATCGTGGAGGGGCAACATCACAAAGAAAATGGAGTCTCTCGAAGCCCTAGTACAACAGCTCAGGACCACCAAGGCAGACCCAAAGAATCTCGAGAAAGTCCAAAAGGAGATGAAAGAGTTCAAGGCCCGAGTCGATAAGCTGGAGAATGCCGAGGTCAACGCTGAAGACCGTACAAAGCTCGAGAAGGAGCTCGATGATCTCCTTCGCACGGTCTCTAAACTCGGCGAATCCCTAAGCCGGTTGACCACTCGAGTTGATAAGCTCGATACAGATATGGGGTCGGCCAAGGCAGACCTCAAGGACTTGAGGGAGGACAGCACCCAACTCGATAAGAAATTGGACAGTCAATTCAAGTCGACAACTACCAGCATCGGCGGCGTCATTAAGGGCTTCAAGGACTACAAGGAGGAGACCAACGACAGGATCACCAAGCTCGAGCAGAAACAAGATCTCCCGTTCTCCAACACCGAGAAAGACTCGGCGGCCGCTCAGAAGAAGGTGGACACTTTCAAGGATCGCCAGGTCACAAAGGAGAATCTGAACAAGGTCCAGGGCGAGGTAGCCTCAGTCGCCAATGATGCCAAACAGCTCCGCTCCGACACCACCAAGCAGCACAACGCGGCCATGCAGGCCACCAGCGCTCTGGAGGCCAGCGTCGACCAGCGCTTCGAGGCCTCGACTCTGGCGGTGAGCGACCTCCGCGAGGAGACCAGCGCGCGTGACAACGAGCTCAGCGCCCAGCACACCAAGCTTGCATCCAGCATCAACGGACGTCTTCAGTCTACCAATGATCGGGTGGACGGCGTCCAGAACGAGCTCAAGCAGCACCAGGCCGACGTGAACGCGCGCTTGGATGAGCTCTCCCAGCGCATCACTGCTGACGACAATGGCACCGTTCAATCGCAACCTTCCCACCTCGTTGAGCAATTCATTGGGGATCGGCTCAAGGTGATGATGGAGGACTTTTTCAAGAGCAACCAATTTCTGGCTATCGTCAGCGCTGCTGTGCTACTTAGCGGTCAAAGCCCAAATCAGACCCAGGTCAGCGACCAGGTGCGCACCGCTGTCGAGGGCATGATGCACAGCGAAGCTTATCTGGCTCAAATATCTGCCATGATTCAGGACCGGCAAGCCAACGACAACAACTCCCCGGGTGATCCTCCTGGAGTGATCCCCGAGGGTCAGCACACCCTCCCCGGCGGCTTGTCATCGGACCCCACCCCTGCCACTTCCACCAGCCCTGAGGCACTCACCGTTGCAGACGACGCTGAGTCCCATCTCGGCACAAGCGACGTCCCTCCCGTTGCTCCCCCTGGGGTGAGCACCGGAGGGCGCTCGCCGGCGGACGCCCCCGCCAGTGAAGGCGGTACTGCACCTCTACCCTCAGGCGAGGGCGTTGTTGGTACCCCTCCTCGCGGGGAGCAGAAGGGCAAGGAACCGATGCCGCATGACGGGATGACCTTGGCAATGGTCCGTGACGAGGTCGAAGCGGCACAACCTGGCGCGCTAGATGCCTCGAAGCACGATGACGATGTGGATGTGAACGTAAGTGACCGCCATCACGACCTTTTGGGGGATCTCGGAGAGGGTCGCATTCTGGGAGACTACTTCGGTCATCTGTTTGCTCGGCCTGAGTGGCCGGAACCTCGGCCAACCCGCCGTAGTAAGAAGAAGACAAATCAGGCTGACCAGAGTGGACAGCAGAACAATGTTGGTGCCATTGCTACCACCGACCATGGCAACAATGGCAATGGATCCAACAACGGTGGCACTCCTGGCCCATCTTCTGCAGGCGGCGGCTCCCACGGCAACAACGGCACTGGTGGCGACGGCCACGCAGCAAACCACGGTGGGGATGACGATCAAGCTCCGCGCCCTGGCCCATCCGCTGGTCTTGCCACCTCGCGCTGGGGCCCAGAGCCATCTTCTGGAGGCAGCAGCTTCCACGGCCACAATGACACCGGTAGCGACAGCAACAACGCAAACCAGGGCAGACATGACGATCAAGCTCCGCGCCTTGGCCCATCCGCTGGTCTTGCCACCTCACGCTGGGGTCCAGAGCCATCTTCTGGAGGCAGCAGCACCCACAGCCACGATGGCACTGGCCGCAACGGGGACGACGACGAGGACAGACATGACGACGGCGCCCCTGGCCCATCTTCCGGCCTCACCGGCTCTCGATGGGCTTCAGAGCCATCTTCCGGAAGCGGCAACTCCAACAGCCGCAATGTCAGTTCGTACCCTTCTTCTCTTACTGCTCCTCGGGTTCCATGTTTGGAATGTTTCAGGACGCATCCCTTTAGCATCCATTGCGCGTGGCTAACACGTACTAGTAGGTGGGAGCGACGACCAGAGCGTAGACGACGGTCGCGCTCTTGATTCGTTTTCCGAAAACCTCGAGGGCACCGCTGAACAAGACCTCGACCAAGCTGAAGGCCAGACCGAACAGACTCCAGACGACAAGCCCAAGAGAAAGCGAATTCGTAATGAGCGTCAGAAACAACGATCATCGGCTGACCGCAAGAAGAAGGCGAAGGCAAAGAAGGCGAAAGAAGCCTAAGAACGTGATGCAGCAGCGGCTCTTAAGCCTCTTCAGCCCCCAGCGAATTCCGAGAGAAAGGGGAGGTAAAGGAGGAGGAAACATGGGAAAGGTGAAAAATTCAAACAGCTCAAGCGACAAGTAAATCAAGCAGAAGAATTGATGATGGAAGAATGATGGCCGGGGCCATATTAGAGAGCGCAAAAGGCAAGGCTCGGGTAAGAATGGCATGAAGCCCTAAGTGGGTTGTGAGTTGAATTCTTCATGAGACTCCAGTGTTGCGGAGGATCTGGCAATGTAGTGATATTTGTGGCCCTGAGCGTAATGGAAAATGAGGTGTGCGGCCGTGGATGTGAGACAGGTATCATTAATAATAGACCGAAAAAAGGTGTGCAGAGCTGCTCAAGCTTCACCTACCAATGATGGCATAGACACAAACTCGGACTGTACTGAAAACGAGCCTCTGCGTGTGTGCTCCTTGTTCCAACACTGATTTCTCCTCGCACTCATTTGTAAATGAGGCGGAGACGATGGCTCAGTCCAGAAAGGCCGGCTTGATCCCCAAGTCCCAGGCAGTAAAGGACCTTCGTAGGCAAGCGAGGCGTCAGCACCCGGAAGGTGATGGAAAGCCACATCTTGCAGGCGGCGACTGATCATGACTTCGAGGTTATACCGAAGGTCGGACACACCCTTAAGGATAGCTTGCAAGCTGTACCGGTACGAGCTTTTCAATATGAGAGTATGAATTTTTGCACAAAACCTGTTAATTATCCGCGAGCTGCAAGGAAGTCTCCAAAGTGAACCCGCCATTGAGATGCTTAAATTTGACAAGCTTTTGCCAAGCCAGCTCGGTGGATGCTAAGTGATTCGATCTGTGTCATCATCTCTTGGCAGGCTCTACACTCGTTTCGACCGGCACGGGAGCTTCGACGTCAACATAGTTTCATCGCTACGTGCCTGAACATTGCCCTGAGTCGGAACATGTACCAAGCCTGCATCGAGTCGGTATGGACACAGATAGAGCCGCCTACACCAGTCCGCTAACGAATTGAATCAGTCCCCGAGTCAAGTTTGCTTCATCCGGGCAACCGGCATTTAAGGAGACGGGTCCTATCAGAGGCACGATAAGAACATTTCAAATACCATGCGTGCCTTGTTGGGCTCATGGTTCCGAATGTGACTGTCGCCACGCGTACACTTAAAACAAATTCCAATCAGGTTACGGCCCCAATGGCAGCAGGGACATCCCAGCCAGTCGCTTGGAGTTCTCAGCCGACATTGCCCATATCTCCGTGTCCTCGTTGAGACATCCCTTGGCTATCTTGGATGGCAAAATGGGCCCAACTGATAACGCGATCATCCGCATGCAACGTTGGCAAGCGCGACCTTCCCCCTTCGGATTCCAACGTCTCTCCAGGTGCCGTGCTCTTTAGTTGCTCACGAGGTCAAGCCTGGGTCTGAAACCCGCGTGCCGGCAACAGCAATCCCTGCTTCTCACCATGAGATATACAGCGAAATAACTACTGATTTTTTAACAAATATGTGTATATCAGGGCGTTCTATTCATAGTACAAGGGCCTGTGCTCAGCAGATGCATCACAAATCTAGAGGAGTTCCTTAATTGATCCGGAGTGCGGGATATCCGGGAGGACGGCACCAGATAGTTCGTCAACTGGGGCCCTGGTTTAGATATGCACGTAGGTCAATTATTGGGGCTGCGCGATATACCCTAGAGTATAGTTATCAGAGGTGCCGAATGTATACATACACATGTGGGTGTGATCGGTTGCGACAATCCCGGATCATGATGGGAGACACCTGGGATGGAAACCTAGGATGCGTGGGCCGTAGCACTGCATGCAATGTCAGGGACGTTTGTTTGCTCGACTCTTATAAGTATCATGTGCCTGCTGTGCTTGCTTTTGAAACTTCCCACCGCCGCCCCTCTTATGTATCCCTTCCCTTTCGTGCTTTGACAACATTCATGACGACTCCACGCTCGTTGCCCACAACTCGAGAGGCCCGACATTCCAAAAGCTAATATGTGTATTTCCGTGGTGCCTCCCTACTTTCTGTTGTCTTGCATATAGACGGCTGACATCGTCTTAGCGAAATTGACCACGGATCATGGCGAGGCCAGCGTTCTGCCTCCGCCTTATCAGGAGCCCCCAGCCATCCACCCAGAAGTTGGCACTGTCTCCGAAAAGAAAGTCAATATTGGCACTGAAATAGGCACCACATCCTCTACTGGAACGGCTCCAGTCTACGACTATGAGCAGTATCCTCTGCCTACCGACGAGGAGCGCAGCACTCTCCGTAAAGTTCCCGACAAGATTCCCGCTATCGCATACATTCTATGCGTCGCCGAGCTGGCGGAGCGAGCCTCCTACTATGCCACGACTGGGGTTTTTAACAATTTCATGGAGTATCCTCTGCCGGAGGGCGGCAATGGCGCTGGAGCTGTTGCCAAGTCGGATGTCAATGGCGTGCCCGGTGCCTTGGGGAAAGGGGTACAATTTGCTTCAGCACTTGTACTGCTGTTCACCTTTCTCGCCTACGTGTTCCCAATTCTCGGCGCTTGGATCGCAGACACGAAGCTTGGCCGATACAAGACCATCATCTGGGGAGCCGGCATAGGCGCGGTAGCCCATGTGATCATGGTCGGCGGCGCTGCGCCGTCGCTGCTTCAAGCTGGCAGAGGCATCGCTCCTTTTATGATTTCTTTCTTCATGCTTGCAATCGGTGCTGGTATTTTTAAACCGAACGTCGCACCCACAGTGATCGACCAATACCAGCACCAACGCGAGTACACCAAGGTCCTGAAGTCTGGCGAGAAAGTTCTGGTCGACCCGGAGACGACGATTCAACGTATTATGGTGATTTACTACGGTTTCATCAATATTGGTGCATTTTTTGCCCTGGCCTCCACCTATGCTGAGCGCTACGTCGGATTCTGGTTGGCATTCCTCCTACCTACCATACCACCCCCCCTGCCCGTACACCCCCACCACTTGTACACTATCACCACATAAACTCCTTAACCTTACTTACACCCAATTTAGTCGATTCTAAAGCTATTCCCAAGCCGACTTTATAAATCCATAGTATTTAGTTAGATAATAATACTTAAAGTAGTTAATAGTATTTTACAGCCCTATAGCCGGGTATATATTAGCCTAAACCCCACATATAAAATACAGCCCCTGTAAGCTAAATATAATTTCTTTTTATACTTAGTAGCTATATATCTTCTTATTATAACCCAAGGATAAAATATCTTCTTATACCAAAAAGAATATAATTAATACTATCTTTAATATTATTAATAATAATATTTCTAAATACTAATCTACTATAATATATATTATACCCCTAATAATACTATATAACTATATAAATAATATTATCTTAAAGTCTAAGAGTACCTAGTTAAACTAATAGCTATCTATAGCTAAAAAAGATTAAATAGTTAAGTAGATAGTTAACCAAGAATCTTTAGATTATTATAACGGCCCCACAGAAGCAGCCCCAAAGGTCTAAAAAAACCCCGCTCCGGGAGCCCACCTTAAAAGGGATCTAAAGCCCCTTTAATCAGAAAACAAAAGGGGTAAGAATCAGTCTTATACTAGATTAATACCTAATATATACTCTTACCTTTCTATATACTATACTATTATACCTAATACTAATACTTATAATAATTTTAATTCTTTAATAAGTACTACTTATAATACTACTAAGGACTGGTAAATAAAGGGGAAGATTATAGATAAGCCCTAATAATAGTAAAGGGAGTTTAGAAATCCTTTAAGCTAGTAATATTCTAGTATTAAAATAAGAATAAAATAACCTATTTTAATAGAAAATTAATATACTTAAAGTAGCTTATATTACTATTAAATTAAAGCTAAAGGATTTAAAATTATCTAATATTACTTTACTTCTTATAGCTTATACCCTCTAATAGTATAATAGTTAAATAATAAACCT
>JADAZS010000175.1:0-103603 GCA_014872975.1 Diaporthe citriasiana
CAGGCTTCTCTAGCGAAGCCGGCGGCTTCGCCGCCGGCTTCGCCGCAGTAAGAAGTACTAGCAAGAAAATGATTAATAATAATATTGGGTTAATTTCAAAAATTACTTGTATAAAATATTTAGCCGTATCCTTCTACTGCTTTATAAGTTCGCGGCTTCGTCTACATAAGTCAGGCGAAGCCGCGAACCAACTAAAGGGAAGATAGGATAGAGTGTAAGTAAATTTGAAGCGAAGTTTATCTTAGCATGAGGGCTCCTGATCCCCTACGGGGATATGGAAAGCTCTGATCCCCTCCGGGGATAAGTATATAGAGATAAGAACGTTCAACGACTAATAGGTGAGTAGTGCTAACAATAATCCTAAATTTAAATCCAACACTTTTTTATTATATATGTTCAAAAAAGAAAATAAAATAAAATATTATTATAACGAATAAAAAATGAAAAAAAATACAAATTTAATTAAAGTTTTTGGCGTAAGCCATCCATCTCGGTTATATATTAATAATTTAGTTAAGGGTCCTTTTTTTACTAATAAATTGTTTTTATATTTAAAACCTGTTATACATTTTTTTATTGCCTTTGTAATTGGAGGTTTAGAGTCAGCGGATTTGGATGCTATACAAATCGTTATTGGTTTGTCCATTTTCTTTTTGCTTATATATCTAAATTTCCAGCTATTCCATTATTATAATAAAGAAAAGAATGGTCGAATAGCAAAAAAAAAATTGGTGCATAAAAATATTTTTATACCTTGAGTATCCAGTAATATCAAATTTAGCCTATTTATTTTTATGTTTGGTTGCTTATATAATAAATATTTAATACCGGGTCTAGTTTCTATTTCAAATATAGATCCAGATTTTCAATTAGCTGTTTTATTAATTTTTTTTATCGCAACACCTCAAATTTTTATTATTTGTTATTTTTTAAATAGTACAAGTTGATTAGAAAAGTTTTATTTTTATTCTTATTTAATAACCTTACGATGAATACTTATATTTATTATTATATTATTTGTATCTGGTTATAACTTAGAGTTATCTTCGTTTTTATTACTATTATTATCCACAGGATTGTTAAGTATATTCTCAGAAATTGATATATTTCTTAATGAAAATATTACTATAAAAACTTTATTTAGTAAATTATTTAATTATTTTATTAATTTTGTTGAAGTGGTAATAGATAATTATAGTAAATTATTTTGTAGTTACTCAGGTGGAGCCTTACCTAGCTATAAATTAATAAAATTCGGTCATAACTCTAAAATTCCTTTTTACTTAAAAAAAGAAGTTATAGATAGCCATATTAATATGAAAGTTAATATAAACAATATTGTTAAAATAAATAATATTGTTTCTGTTACTACAAGATATGTTCCTTCTATAATTGACTTTAAAACAAAAGAAATTATAATATCTCGTATTATTTTAGAAGTTATAAATGTCAATAATAAATTTTGCAGTCATAAACTATTAGGTGGTGCATCTTCTAGTAACAATAATTTAAATTATTTATTATTCCCAAGTGAACCTTTATTATTTAATGATCAAACAACATTTGAGGAATACTTACTGAATTGTAAAAATAATCTTACTATGAGCAATAAGTTCGTAGAATTATTTTTTAATAAAGAATTTTTATCATTTAATGAATATAAAGATTTAATTATTGATTCAAGGTATAAGTATCTTATGTCAGTTTTTGCTGCTCTGTATAACGAACGAACTCCTTTAGTTTGCTTTGGTGTTAATAGAAGTGGAGCTCTTGTAGAGATAGATTATGACGTAGTATATTATAACGATAAACCTTATTTATCTCTATATAAATATATAGGTATGTATAAAAATCTAGAAGATTTACAAAGAGAATGTGACTTGTACATCAAGAATAATAACGTTAATCATTGAGTTGGGGGTTATTACAATTATGTATGGTATGCTTATGCCCCTGAAGAAGAATTAAGAAATTTTCCTTCTCTTCCAATTAAAAATTTATTCTGTGATTTATTATATATACTAAAAGGTGGACGTTATATTCTATATGACCCAGAGGTATCTACTAATAGTAGAAGGAGCCTTTTTTTTAAGCTAGAAGAAAAATACTATGAACTTCCCTTTGAGTCTCCTAGATATTTTAGTGTAAATTCTAATTGAGTAAAACAATTCAATTCTTGATTACACGCAGATAGAATTAATTCCTTTTTTAAAACGTCTAATAATCTTCGTAGACTCCAATAGCCAAAATAAATAATGTTTAGTGTAAAGTGAATTAAAAACATTAAGCAACTACTTCTGCCAACTGTCTGAGTTCGGGGGGTGCGTACAAAGTACAAAGTACAAAGTACAAAGTGGCCGAAATAATCGGAGTAGGAGTACCAAAGAGGCCTATAAACTTAAGGTGTTTTTTATCCAAATTCTATTTTTTGGTAAGGGGGGGGGGGGGGGGGGGGGGTCCCCCCCTCCCCACCCTTCTTTAGCGGATTATGTCTATGTATTAATAATTAGCTTAATATACAGTTATTTTCTATATAATAGTACTAAAGTAAAAGTATAAGTAAATATAAATTTCTATCCGGTATAAATTTAATAATTAAGTTATAAATATATTTAATCTTTATAGGATTAGGCTTTATGGGTTTAGCATATTTAGTTGTATACATAGTTCCTATGTATTTCTATATTATTTTTATTTATTTTAATGTTAATTAAATTTAGAATAAGTGAGTTATAAAGTAATACTAGAAATACAATTATATAGTGTAAAAAAAAAATTTTTTTTTTCAATTTTTAAATTATATATATATACGGCTAGGCCGTAAGGTTATATCAGTTTATTCTTACTTTATTGGTAAGGCAGGAGAGAAGTCGGCCTATTTTTCAAAATAATTTATTTTATAATAATCAAACAATGAATTTAACCTTAATACTTTTTTTAATAGGAGTCCTAGGATTTGTATTAAATAGAAAAAATATTATATTAATGCTTATTTCAATTGAAATAATGCTTTTAGCCATAACTTTCCTTATATTGGTAAGTTCACTGAACATTGATGATATAATCGGACAAACTTACGCTATCTATATAATTGTAGTAGCGGGAGCCGAGTCAGCAATAGGTTTAGGTATTCTAGTAGCCTTCTATAGATTAATTAACTTACCTGTTAAAAATCCAAGATCAAATTATTCTTATTCACATTTTAATTTATTACCTGCAATTTCACGCCGTCGTAATTTAGAGACGAAGCATGCTAGCCTCCAATGAAGGAATTATTCTAGTGAAAGGAAAATAGTTTTAAGTCCTTTATTTATAAGTGGGTTCTCGGATGCTGAAGGTTCTTTTGTTGTAACTATTTTAAAGAACCCTCGATATAAAATAGGATGAAATGTACAAGCTAGATTTCAAATAAAGTTACATGAGAAAGATAGAGCTTTATTATTATTAATTCAAAATTATTTTGATAATATTGGATATATATCAAAAATAAATGATAGATCGGCCCCCTCCGGGGCCGATCCTCGGCTCTGCCTCGGATCTACGGTTGAATTTAGAGTTAGTGATATAACTAGTTTAAATAATATAATTATACCTCATTTTGAAAAGTATACATTAATAAGTAATAAATATAAAGATTTTATATTATTTAAACAAATTGTATCGTTAATGTCAGAAAACAAACATACTACTTTAGAAGGATTAAAAGAAATCTTAGAGTATAGAGCATCTCTTAATTGAGGTTTATCTAAAAATTTAAAGGAAACTTTTCCTTCTATAGTACCAGTTAAAAGAGTAGAAATTTTGTATAATATGTTAAATAACTTATCTTCTGACTGAGTAGCTGGTTTCTCAGCTGGAGAATCCAATTTTTTTATAACTGTATCAGGTACTAAAGTATGATTACGTTTTTCTATAGCTCAAGATTCAAGAGATATATTGTTATTAAAAAGTTTAGTTGAATTTTTTAATTGTGGTTATATAGCTCAATATAAAAATCGTAAAGTATGTGAATTTATAATTACAAAAATTAATGATATAATTCTATATATTATTCCTTTTTTTGATAAGTACAAAATTGAAGGTTCTAAATATAAGGATTATGTTAATTTTAAAGAAGCCGCGATTCTCATTAAGAATAAAGAACATTTAACTAAAAAAGGTTTAAATAAAATAATAGAATTAAAAAATTCTACCTCTCGGCCCAGGCCTAAGGACCTGGTCCTAGGCCTACGAAGTCAGGGTGAATAAGAATGATTCAAATTATCTTGATTAAAAGGAAGTTTTTCTCTTGATCACCAGAGGCGAAGTGAACCTTCGTCTAGTCTTATATAAGGCGAAACTCTCAAATTGCGGGAAACTCTTAAAAACAAACCTACCAAGTTAATATAGTAATATAATTAATGGAACAGGTAATGACTCGTTGTATGGTAAAAACGGTTTGTATATATAGAAGATCCGCAGCCAAACACCATAAAATTATATAAACAAAACTGCTTATATAAAGCAGCTGATTTAGCTAAGCTAGCTTAGTTAGCTTACAAAAAAAAAGTATGGAGATTAGATTATAGTATAAATATGAATTTATAAGATCTGGAGAGTGATACTCCCGTATGCGAGGTATGAGCATACGGGTCTGCCTGTATATATTTGGGTAGGGTTTCTAGAGCCAGGGATCATAGTACGTCGACGGGCGTTAGGTGCTAATCACAGTTGGGGGCGGGGTTATCTTATTTTGTCGTATATTTTCCATTGAATTTCTTTTTTTTTTTTTAGATTTGTAGTTAATGATTCTAAAGTAAAGAAGTTGTTTCCTATTTCGGTTTTTTCATAAATAATAAGGGGGGCCCTCAACAGTAGTTTTATATATATAATATATGGTGTGCAGTTCATCGACTAAATGTGAGTTGGTTTTTTATTAATATAGGGCGACTTCGTACGAAGAAGAGTGCTAATCCAGGCGAAGCCCCCTTTAGGGATCTGGATCTGTCCTCTCATATTAATAATTAGCTTAAGATATAGTCAGTCTCAGTACGAGAGTATTGAGGTAAAACGAAGAGGAAGTCATTTCGCTCATCTAATATATATGGACTATATTTTTATTATATCTCGTCTAACACTTTTTAGCCTAAGTCATACTGCTACAGTTGCATTTAACGCGGCAAAGAACAATAATAATAACAATAAAGAAATAGGACGAGCCTCTCGTCCTATGGGTTACATTGGGCCTAGATATTACTCTTCATCGGTTTCACGTACGCAGAACAACAACGTACTACCTTCTTCTGTAGGCATATTCTCAACTATTTCGGACCCCTGCGGGGGGTTGGTAGAAGAGAGCTTACATGCTTGATTTATAACTGGGTTTACGGATGCTGAGGGTTGTTTTAAAATAAGTTTGGTTAAAGACCCTCGTAATCGTTTGGGTTGAAAGATACAAGCTTTTTTTTCAATCAACCTTCATTTAAAAGATCTAAATCTCTTAAAGCAAATTCAGGTATATTTTGGTGGTATAGGTGCGGTTACATGTTTAAAGGATAAATGTTATTATGTAGTAAGTTCTTTGTCTCAAATATCTAACACAATTATCCCTCACTTTGATAAATATCCTTTAATATCTCAAAAACAAGGTGATTATCTCTTGTTCAAAGATGTGATATCAAGGATGTTAAATAAAGAACATTTAACTCGAGAAGGTTTAGAGCAAATAGTTGCAATAAAGGCTTCTTTAAATTTAGGGTTGCCTGAGAAAATCAAACAGGCTTTCTTTTCTGTTATTCCTGTTCAAAGACCTACAACTTTTAAACCGGTAATACCTCATGCTAAATGAATGCAAGGGTTTACTACTGGTGAAGGGTGTTTTTCTGTGAATATATTTAAATCTTCACATCATAAATTAGGTTTCCAAGTGAGGGTAGAATTCGAGCTGGCTCAACACATTCGTGATAGTTTATTAATAGAGAGTGTTAAAGATTATTTATGTTGTGGAATTGTTAGTAGTTATTCTAAAGGTATGGTGAAGTTTAAATGTATAAGTTTTACAGATATATCTTCTATAATCATTCCTTTTTTCAAAGAGCATTACCCTCTGGGTAATAAACGTTTAGATTTTTTTGATTTTTGTATAGTTGTTAAATTAATGGAAGATAAAGCTCACTTATCTGAGGAAGGACTAGAGCAAATCCGTAGTGTAAAAGCCGGTATGAATACCAAAAGAGTCGATTAATAGTAAATCTTTTGGTTACAATTAATTGCAATTGCTGCTTCTTATTATTTAAAAGCAGGTAGATAGGTGCTATTGTGGTGGTGCAGTTTATTCCTTTTCATATCGCACCGCACTGCTGCGTAGCACACAAATAGGTGTATGACTGGCAAATGGTTCGGTCCTTAGAAGATATAAGATAGATGATAGAAGATAGATACAATCCATATTAATGTTAGGGCTAATGACCGGTATGTCTACGTAACGAAGAGGAAGTATTACAATAGAATATAAATAATGTATTTAAGTATAATAATTTTACCTTTATTAGGGAGTATAGTATCTGGCTTTTTTGGTAGAAAAGTCGGGGTTCGGGGAGCACAAATAATAACTTGTTCATGTGTAATAGTTACGACTATTTTAGCTTTGTTGGCTTTTGTTGAGGTAGGTTTTAACAATATTCCTGTTACAATAAATCTATTTAGATGAATAGATTCAGAATGATTTAATATTATTTGAGGATTTCAATTTGACGCTTTAACAGTGTCGATGTTAATCCCAGTTTTAATTATAAGTTCATTAGTTCATATTTACTCTATAGGGTACATGTCCAATGATCCTCATCAACAGAGATTCTTTAGTTATTTAAGCTTGTTTACTTTCATGATGATTGTCTTAGTAACAGGTAATAACTATTTACTGATGTTTGTTGGTCACATCTTTTCGGCCGTTTATATATGAAAGTGTATAAATTATTATTTCACTATATGCTGGGATACCCTTAGTTAGTAGTAACTTGTTACGAGCCGGCTCCTAATAAGGACAATCAGCAGGAAATCTGAAGAATTATCTTCAGAGATCTTCAGAGACTAAACGTGAAATATCCTAGTTCACCTAATTTTATTAGTTATTAATTAATGAGTGAAAGGATAAAGATATAGTCCGAACTTTTATGTAAATAAAAGATAATAATAGATTATTGCGAGACTTGGGTATACTTGAATTATTCAATAATAGTGATGCATATTGCTGTTGTTTCGATAAACTAGCGTACTGTTCTTTTGCTATATTTAAAAGACCATATTCATCCGTAACTAAAGAAGTTAATAAGTTCTCAGCTGAATATAAAAATAAATATGTTCTTACAGATGAACAGAGAGAAGCTTTGGTAGGGATTATATTAGGAGATGGGTATCTTGAAAGAGTTAAAGCTTCTCATAATACAAGGCTAACTGTGGAACACGCTTCTGAACAAGCTGCGTTTGTATTATTTATTAGTGAATTATTTGCAGGTTTAATAAAAACAGATCCTGTTATCTCTTCCCGAAAAACTGACCGTCGTACGGGTAAAGTTTATAAATCCATTCGGGTTAAGACTCTAAGTTTTCCTTGCTTAAGTTTCTTTCATGATTTATTTTACGTAAACAAGACTAAAATAATTCCAGCTAATATTAAATATATTTTAACTCCTAGAGGTTTATCTTTTCTTATTATGGGTGATGGGTTTATTTATAATGGGGTTATCATTATTTGCACAGAGAGCTTCACTAAGAGTGAGCAAGAGCTGTTAATAGAAGCTTTAGATACTAAATTTGGAATTTTAGCTACTTTAAATAAGCGTGTCACTAGTGGAGATAGTTCAAGTTATAGAATACGGATTAGTAAAAGATGCACAGAAAAATTCGTAGAGCTTATTAAGCCATATTTTATTCCTCAGATGTTATATAAACTGGATTATAATAAAAACAGTAATAGTAATAATGAGATAGACTAGTTCCTTAGTTTATTAGTTTATTTATGGAATTGGTAACCCCTAAAATATAAGGGAGGCTCCTGATCCCCGTAGGGGATATGGAGAGCTCTACATATAAAATTAAATATGTTGCCCACCTACTAATTCCTCTTATATATTAATTTAATTAGTTAGTGAAATAATAAGCAATTATGTAAGTCTGCAATAATCACTGAATAGAATCATCTTTTATCTCCTCCCCAACTCACTGAGGATGGAATAATGGGAAGGATACCTATATATAGTTTTCTTTCTGGAATCCTATTATACTCTCCCTTTTTTACTCTCTTTACTCTTTTTACTATTCCCTAGGTGATTCTATTTGTATTAATAACAAAAATGTGAGAAGGTGTCGGTGTTTGTTCATATCTTCTAGTTTGTTTTTGATTTACTAGAATAGCCGCAAACCAAAGCTCTATATCTGCTTTATTGACAAATAGAGTAGGTGATTGCATTTTAACTATAGGTATGTTTGCTGTGCTGTGATCTTTAGGTAAAAAAATTACCATATTATTTATTTTAGTAATAGTACTTATATTTATATATTATTATATTAGGTACTATAATAATAAGGTTAATTTGTTAGTAGGTGGTAAATCGTATAACTCTTATTGTAAGGGTCAGAGAAGAAACTATAGCAAATTCTCTCGTCCTTTGCCGAACAATTACCGTTCTATTCAGACTAAGTTTTTAGGTTACAATTGATTAGATAATTCCAAAAATTCCTTGTTAATTTTTCCATCAATAAATAAGGATACTTTTAAATATGAAATAAAAAATTTCATATCTTTACTAATAGTTGATACAACTCGTTGAGTAAAGATTGAAGTATTTGCCTTTACTTCAATATGGGATGATCGCTATAATAATTTAACTTACTTTTCAAAATCTGATATAGTCTATCAATTTAATAAATTAAATAATTTGAATTTATACAAGCCAAAATATCATATAGAGGGTAAATGCCTCATAGGGTACTCTTGTCTTACTGTAATTGATATAAAAGGCGGTGAGTGTGGCAAATTTAAGGATTTATTTCCTAAACTATTGCTTGAACGTCTTAGTAGTATTAATAAAAATAATAGGGGTAAAATTTTTATTAACGCTAATAAAGGATACACTGTTATAAGGGTATCTATTATGTAAATAATATAGGTAAAAAAAAATTGCCGTGGGTAATAGTAATATTACTTTTATTACACAACTATATGCGGAAAACTCCTAAAGAAATCATAACCAAATAAGTATAGTAATATAACTTATGTCACAGGTAATGATATGTGATAAGGTAAAATCATGATTTATGCATGCAAGTAAAATGGACAATCCGCAGAAAACGAAAGTAAAAATTTTTAAGTCAATATATTAGTAGGATTCTCAGAGACTATACGTTGTGCTCCATTATGTCTTCCTCTTGCTTATAAGAAGTCTTAATGGATGAAGATATAGTCCAACTATAACTGAAAGGTTATAGATTAATTGAATTTAGATTATAGCACAGTATTTTCATTGGCTCCTTATGTTAATGAAAATGTTATTACTTTTATAGGTATTTGCTTAGTTATTGGAGCGATGGCTAAAAGTTCACAAGTTGGACTTCACGTTTGACTTCCAATGGCGATGGAGGGTTTTGTAAATAGGGCTCTCTTTAAACTTCACTGTAAGCTGGAATATCCTGTTTTTAATTCATGGTCCTCTGTTACTTTAGTCAACTTCGGAAAAATCCATGAAGAGGGAGAATCAGCGGGAAACTTTACCTTTTATAAAGAATCCTCAGAGACTATACGTGAAGCAATTAAATTAGATAATACATTTAAATGATGATTTATAGGTTTTGCTGAAGGAGATGGATCTTTTATTTTAAATAAGGATGGGTATTTAGAATTTAAAATAACACAATCTAGTGTTGATGCTCAAATATTATTTTATATAAAAAAAAATTTAGGTTTTGGGTCTGTATCTGTGCAAGATAAAAAAAATAAAACTCATCATTATAGAGTTAGAGATAAAAATAACATATTAAAATTAATTCAAATATTTAATGGTAATATTTTAACTAAATATAAAATTAATCAATTTAAAGTATGAGTCGATGGTTTTAATAAAAAATATAATATGGATATAAAGCTACTAGAATGCAATAAAAAAGTAAGTTTAGATAATGGCTGATTATCTGGATTTACAGATGCTGAAGGTTGTTTTAGTTCTTCTGTTTTAACTTCAAAACAGGGTAAAACAATAGTAACTGTAAGATATTTTATATCTCAAAAGGATGATATAGAATTTAGTAAAGAGGTAGCTACTTTACTTAGTGGTTATATAGTTCATGTTAAAAGTTATAATGGGTATAATACAGTAGTTAATTTTACTAAATTGGGTAAAATAATTAATTATTTAAAAAAATATCCATTAAAAACAAAAAAACTCATTTCATATAGAAGATGGTTAAAAATTTATGTATTAGTTCAAAATAAAAAGCATTTTACTAATGAAGGGTTAGTAATTATAAAATTTATAGCTAAACGTGTTAATTCTTAATTTGATTGAATATATAGTCCGAACAATAATGTAAATTATTGAGTATTTCTGCCGTATTAGTACAATATTGTATATAGTGGAAATCAACATATTAGCCTACTCCAGTTAGTGCATTAATACACGCTGCCACTATGGTGACTGCGGGTGTATATTTATTAATGCGTTCATCTCCTTTAATAGAATATAGTAGTACTGTATTACTTATATGTCTATGATTAGGAGCAATAACGACTGTTTTTAGTTCTCTTGTGGGTCTATTCCAACAAGATATTAAAAAGGTAATTGCCTATAGTACAATGAGCCAACTTGGAATGATGGTTATAGCTATAGGTTTATCTTCTTATAACTTAGCTTTATTTCATTTAGTTAATCATGCGTTCTATAAAGCATTATTATTTTTAGGTGCAGGTGCTGTTATTCATGCTGTAGCAGATAATCAAGACTTCAGAAGATATGGAGGATTAATCTCATTCTTACCTTTAACTTATTCTGTTATTTTAATAGCAAGTTTAAGTTTAGTTGCTTTCCCTTTCATGACTGGTTTCTATAGTAAAGATTTTATATTAGAATCTGCCTTTGGACAATATCACTTTAGTAGTATTGCTGTTTATGTTATAGCTACAATAGGAGCTATATTCACTACTTTGTATTCTGTTAAAGTTTTATACTTAACTTTCTTAACTTCACCAAATGGACCTTACAATTATTATTGTCTTGGAGATTTGGAAATTAAAAATCAATCTAAGTTAATTAAAAAAATGTTACAAGAATATTGTAATGTAATCGTTAATGCAGCAATGGGTACTAAGCTTAATATGGCTATGGATCAATTTTATGATGCACATGAGATGTTTACCGAAAAATTAGCATCTTTGAGTACTAATGAAAGTATAGATCCTTCTGTTTTCCAATCTCTATTCAATGAAATGCATAATGTTCTTTGAGAAAGACTTATGTATAAAAGATTAATATTTTGAGAATTCAAACCTGAGTTTATTGAAAATAATTTTATGCTAGATCGTTGAAAAAGCATAAATATAGCTATAAAAAATTACTCAGAAAGTATCAAAACTTCTCCTAGTAATGCTCATGAAGGAGACTTATATATGATGTTACCTTTAATAATCTTGGCCCTATTTTCTATATTTTTCGGTTATATGACTAAAGATATTTTCTTAGGTCTTGGTTCAGGTTTCTTTTCAGATAATTCTATTTATATTCATCCTAGTCATGAATTAGTAATTGACACAGAGTTTGCCGTCCCTACTTTATTTAAACTTTTACCTTTCTTTTTTACAGTTTTCTTTAGCGGATTTGCGGTTTTTATATCTGAATATTTACCTACAATTGTGCTTAATTTTAAGTTATCTAGATTAGGTCGTAATATTTATGGTTTCTTTAATCAAAGATTTTTAGTAGAAATGTTTTATAATAATTATATAACTAACCTTGTTTTAACTTTAGGAGGTCAAACTACTAAAGTTTTAGATAAAGGTGCTGTAGAATTAGTAGGACCTTTTGGACTAGAGAAAGCATTAATTAATTTTAGTAAGAGCTTAACTAAATTAAGTACTGGTGTGGTTACAAGTTACGCTTTATACATTTTAGTTGGCCTTATATCTTTTATATTTATTCTTTATCTATCAGATATTAGTGCTAGTTTAATAGTAATATTAATTATACTAGCTTCTTTTAGTTTAAATGAGGGCGCAAGCTCTAAAAAAGATTTAGGGGAGAATTTGCAATACAAGGTTCTCCCTCTTACTCCTTCTAATTCTAGAATAGTAGGGATTCAATCTAGCTTTGTTAGCAATAAAGCTAATGTTATCAACTTTAATAAAACTTTAGGTAATATATCATTTAGACAAATCAAGTTATACACTACTAATTCTTCTCCTGATATAGAATTATTCAATTTATTTCGTAGTAGTTTTATTATTGACAACTTAAATAATTATATTTTAAAAATATCTCAAAATAAAGGTATATCTTTAAAAACTGATATTTATGAGTTTATTTGTAATAAACAATTTGCCGATAAAAAGGCATTAATAAAAGAATATCCCGATATCTTGGATTTAGAAGATCAATTATCTTTTGATTTTGAACGTAATAACAGATATTTAGGTTTATTTTTAATTTTTAATAATAAAAAATATACTCAGTGACAAGATCTGTCCTCTTTAATAAAAGATCATAATGATTGTTTAATAATGCCTAAGTTTGATTCTTTTTTACCCGAAAAAGAAGTTGTTTTAAGATACCTTAGTTATAACACTCCTAATTCTGAATATGTAACTATTACACCTTTAGTTGGTACAAATTTCAGTTTTAGATTTATTAATATAGATAATAAAAACCCTTTATCATTATACCAGCAATGAGTGCTGTCTTTATATTATCTTATATGAGAATATAATATTTTGCTAGATGTATATTTAATTTTACAATCTAGTGGTATTGATCTATATAAAGGTATAGATGACATTAATAATAATAATTATATTTATTGATTTAACAGACAACGGTTAATGCAGTCTCTAGAAGATTCTTTAATAAAAGATGAATCTTTTATTGTGGATTTTTATACAAATAAATTGGCCTTTAAAAGGGAGATTTTCGAAGATATTACTTATGTTGGTTTAAATTTAATATTAGCACATAACATTATCAATTCTTTTGAAAGAATTGATAATATAAGTGAAGATGAATTTTTTAATATATTAACTAATATAATTAAAGAACATTATATTCTCTATAGTAAAGAATATAAATTCCTCAAAGATTTAAGACTATATAAAATTAATAACTATTATAGTACTAAAGATATTTTAGATGTATATAATTACCAAATTAAATGATCTTAAGTAAAATTTTGCCTTCGGGCCTTCGGGCCTTGGGCCTTCGGGCCTTGGGGCCTTCGGGGCTTAGGGCCTTCGGAGGGATTAAATCTATATTTAGAGGGAGGGGGAGGGGGATTAAGTTCCCTCCTCCCCTCCCCCCCTCCTGCTTGAAGTATGAGAATTTATTGAATTAGCATATAAAGTACGCTTTTATTTTAGTAATATAAAGTCCCTTCATCCTTCGCTAGTTAAGTTTATATGATGTTTCATAATTAATAAAGTTATTAGAAAGAATATTATATATTAGTCCTGCCGACTGGCTGCCTCTTCCTAGAGAGGAGGCAGCCATGCTGGCGACTACGTACGCAGCCTGGAATTTTTACTTACTCCTTCTTTATAGTTCTTTTTACCAAGTTAGGTAAGATTTTTCAGTCTTTTCGTCAAATACTTGACGCTATTACTCTATATCTAAGTAATTAATCAATAATTTATAATTTAATAATATGCCTCAATTAGTACCCTTTTATTTTGTTAATGAAGTAACTTTTATTTTTGCTATTATAGCCATAACAGTATATATGTTATCTAAATATATCTTACCAAGATTTGTACGTTTATTCTTATCACGTACTTTTATTTCAAAACTTCATGGTAACGCTGAAAATAATTAATTTTAGCTGGCGCGTTTACACCGTAGGAGTGCTTCTAGCTTGACCACTGGTCAAGCATAGAAGCCGCCAAGGCTGTATTAAGCCTTAACTATAGGTGTATTACGCTAACATAATATTATGTGCTGCTGGCATACTAGGTCAGCAGCCAGGATTTATAAAGGCTTATATAGAAAGAAAGCTATAAATGTACAATATGAGTACTTTGAGCTTTAATAATAATTTATACAGAGAAATTCTTAGTCCACTAGATCAATTTGAAATAAGAGATTTATTAAGTCTTGATGCACCGATATTTGGTAACTTACACATTTCTATTACAAATATTGGATTCTATTTAACAATAGGTGGATTATTTATATTAACAATGGCTATTTTAAGTACTAATTATAATAAATTAGTATGTAACAATTGATCAATATCACAAGAAAGTTTATACCAAACTATTCATAGTATAGTAGTTGGTCAAATAAACTCCAGAAGCGGTCAGATATATTTTCCATTTATTTATACTTTATTTATAATTATCCTAATAAATAACCTGATAGGGATGGTTCCGTATAGTTTCGCTTCTACAAGTCATTTCGTCTTAACATTTTCACTTAGTTTCACAATTGTATTAGGGGCTACAATATTAGGATTCCAAAAACATGGTTTAGAATTCTTTTCACTGTTAGTTCCAGCTGGTTGTCCATTACCTTTATTACCTTTATTAGTGCTGATAGAATTCATGATAGTAAATAGGCTACTTATAATTGTGAATAAGAGCCAAACTCCGGGGACACCTTAAAGTTCTAATAACTAAGCTATAATCGAAAGGTTATAAGTGGCCCAGCTAATCACTGTGGGTATAGTAATATCATTAGAAATAGAAGAATATTTATCTGAAAATAGGTTATCGCGGATCTAAATCAAATACTTTATATTGGTAGAGCATACGTCGTACGTAATGAAGTATGCTAGATATTATTTAGGACCGAAGGCGGGTTACATATTTTTCCCACTATAGAATCCATTTGGTAAAGTATTCGTAAAAGAGCAACGAGTAGACGGTTCTTCGATGTTACATTTAACATCGTAAGGTGTACTCTAGTCGCCATGGAAGTGGTTTTGAGTAGAATCAAGTAACCTCAAATTAAAGTTTATGTATAGTCTTGGCCATTAATTTTGTTTATATGTATGTATTACATATACGAATCTTACGAGTATTAAGTGGCCTATTAATTATATCTCTGATTCGTAATTTAATACTGAAACTTAACTATAACTCTATGGGTGTCTCTACTAAGTATCAGACTATATGTATACAGGTAGGTCGGCCTTCTAGTCCTGTTAGTTTACCCTATAACTGTAAAAGAACTATGTCCACATTCTCTAAATCAGTACCAGTTACTATTTATGCTAATCCTGATAAGGATAAAGAATTAATTGTTAATGAAAATAAGGGACGAACAGGTATTTATCGTTGGGTACACATAGAATCAGGTAAAAGTTATATAGGTTCATCCATTAAGTTGAATATTAGATTTAAACAATATTTTAATTTTAATCATATATCATACCCTAAACGGAATATAGTAATCTATAAAGCACTGTTAAAATATGGTTATGCTGGGTTTAGATTAGAAATTTTAGAATATTGCTCTCCTGAGATTATACTTGAAAGAGAACAATTTTATTTTGATATGTTTAGCCCTGATTATAATATATTAAAAGTAGCAGGATCGCCTTTAGGATACAGACATAGTGAAGCAGCTAAAAAACTAATTAGTATAGCATCTAAAAATAGAAAGGTATCTGAATCCAGTCGTGAGCTTAAAAGAGAAGCTTTATTGGGTAAAAATTTTGATGAAGAACGTATAGATAAAATGCGTCTAAGTAATACCTTAAGAAAATCTGTTATAATTACTAACAGGGAAACAAAGGAGATACTTGAATTTTCTTCTATGAGAGAAGCCGGTAAATATCTTGGTATATCAAGGGTTTCTATAAGTAAATATTTATTAAATAATATCCCTTACAAAGAATATACAATCTCTGTTAAACATCTTTCTTTAATAAATAAAGAAATCACCGAAGTATCTTCTCTTAATGATACTAAATTATCACAACAGCCTCTTCTATTAACTAATAAGGAAACAGGAGATATAAAAGAATTTTCTTCTATTACAGAGGCAGCTAATTTTTTAGATATCTCTAGGGGGCGTTTATGATATTTTTTTACTAATAGAGTTGATATTGGAAATGAAATTTTAAAAGGGTATACAATTTCTAAGATCGAAAATTCTCAAAATATAATACACAGAAGAACAAAGAAGATAGAAGTTACTGATATTGATACAAATGAAGTAACTACATACTCTTCATTTACTTTAGCTGGTAAAGCTTTAGGTGTACCTCAGTCAAGTATTTCAGGGTTTTTTGCAAAAAATCGTACTAACCTTTTTAGAAAAAAGTATATTTTAAAATTAGTTTAAAAATAGCTGTTATACTCTGTATTCCTTCACTAAGCGGCGCTTTAGGAGAGGATTCTAAAATATTCTTTAAGATATATGATTTAAAAATTAATATTTTATAGGCCAAGAGTACAGTCGATCATACCTAGCAAGAAATATTTCTCTAGGTTTAAGATTAGCAGCCAACATAAAAAGTTGAGATTAGGTACCTCAATCTAATTGTGTTTAAGAGCCAAATTCTGGGGAAGCCCTAAAGCTTCTGGTACCAAGCTATACTCGAAAGGGTATATGTGGATGAACTAATCACTCATGTATGGTAACAAGCCAGAAGATTCTAGTAATAGAAATGGGTAATCGCGGATCTAAATCAGATAACTTATCTGTAAAAGAGCAACGAGTAGACGGTTCTTCCATTAGGGAGCCTACCTTCGTAGGCGCCAAATTAATGGTAAGGTGTACTCTAGTCGCCGGGAAAGCCGGTTCTTGAAAGAAACTAAGTAATTCAAGATTAAAGATATCACAATAGCCTATCCTCAATATATAATGAGTATACATTGTAACACCTTTGAAGAAAGGATAAAGTATATAAACACCTTAAAATAAGGCGACAAAGTTTATATATACCTTTAAAGAAAGGATAAAATTGTGAACGACTTATACTGTTTTTTTTTGCTCAAGAAGATTCTACTAATAGATTTGTTATATCTAATAGTTTTCACGGAAATAAGGTCAGCAGATTTAATAGCTGCCTATTTTATAAAGATAAGTTTAGTGTATTGTATAGTCATAGATTAAGTTTCGCTAGCATAAGGATGTTTTCAAGTTCAATAAGTGACGATTCTTCTTCCACTAACTCTACCGGTTTAACTGTTTTTGATGATTCCTTCGGAGGATAAAGACAAACTTAATATCCTTAATTACATTAAAGGTAAATCCGGAATTTATATGTGAACTAATAAATTAAATGGTAAAAAATATGTCGGTAGTTCCTACCCCTTTGCAGGTAGGGGTTCATCTATTATTAGTGTAATAATAACAAATCTAATTAGTATAATAAAAATAAAAATAGTATAAGTCGTATACAGCTAAGGATAGTAATTGTGTTCGGCTACGCAGAAAAGAACCAATACCTAATCTATATCCCTTTTTAATTAAAAGGTATCATTTCAAGAGTAATATTCAACGTAGAAGTTACTCACATCTAGCAAAAGATGTATCAAAGGAAAGCAATAGTGTCAACAGCAGTAACAGCATTAGCGTTATTCCAATTGTAGTTTATCCAGACGCTTTTTTAAATAAATCTATCATACTAAATGATAATAAAAATAAAGTAGGTATTTATCGTTGAGTTAACAAGGAAAATGGTAATACTTATATAGGTAGTAGTGTAAATCTAGGTCGAAGACTTAGAGTCTACTATGATTTTTCTTTTCTTTCAGTTAGAGTACAAAAAAGTAAAAGTCGAATTTATAGTGCAATCTTAAAGTATGGTTACTCAAATTTCCAATTAGAAATCTTAGAATATTGTATAAAAGAAAAGGCTGTAAGTAGAGAACAATATTATATTGATTTATTTAAACCCGAATATAATCTTAATTCTACTGCAGGTTCAAGACTTGGTAGTAATCATTCGGAGGAAACCAAACGAAAGATGAGTAAATCTGCTCAAGGGCGTAAATTGACTGAACAAACTAAAAATTTACTTAGTTTAGCTAGTAAAGGTGTTAATAACCCTAACTTTGGTAGAAAGCATAGTGCTGAAACAAAAGCCTTAATTAGTTTAGCTAGACTAGGTAAATCTATTCTTTCAGAATCAATTAAAAATAAAATGAGTGTAGACAGCGGGACAGCCATAAGAGTTTTAGATTTAAATACTAATGAGATTTCAGTGTATAGTTCTATAACTAGAGCTGCTGAAGGTATGGGTGTTAAACAACCCTCACTTTCAAAACGCCTTAAAGAAACACAAGGTTCTATAACAGTGAAAAAACGTTTTCAAGTTGAAAAGGTCAACGAAAACTCTGAAAAGTAGATTTAAGACGTAGATTATTGGAATATTACAATGTTAACCGGTTACTAAATGAAAAAAGTATGCCTATTTATATTGCACTATTAAAATATGGTTACCATAATTTTTCTTTTACCGTTCTAGATATCTGTGATATAGACAGTCTTATGTCTAGAGAAAAACACTTTTTTGAAGTATACTCTCCAGAGTATAATATTTTAAAAACACCTGGAAGCCCTGATCGAGGGTCAGGATGAAAACATTCTGAAGCTACTATTGAGAATATGCGTGTCGCTGCATCTAAGACATTCAAATCTCCGGAATTTTTAACTAAATTATCTAAAGGTCAATCTACTGGTATTGAAGTTGAGGTAACTGATTTGGAAGCGCAAGCTCCAAATAATACTACTACCTTTCATGCCATTAGAGCTGCAGCTCGAGCTTTAGATATAGACAAAAGATATATTGAACATTACATTTACTTAAACCAAGATAAACCTGTTTTAGGTAGATATACTTTTAAATTAAACTTAAACTCAGACAACAAGAGTATAAAGTTAATTTCCGAAAAGGAGGCTTCGCACAAAAAACTTCTATGAAAGTGGAAGTTACTAACGTCGACACTCAAGAGGTTACAGTATACTTTTCTATTACCGCTGCTGCTAATAGATCAAAGTTTAATTAAAAGTGGGAAAATATAAGTGGTTACAATAACTTTACTGGCAATAGCCAAAATATACATATTAACTCGAGGATAAATTTGTGATTCGTTTAAGCGTAAATAAATCACAAGATATTTTATCTTTCATTAAAACTTATCCTTCTGATATGGAAGAGAAATTAAGTTTAAAAACATCTATTTATACTCCAAAAAGGTTTCATTTAATTCACTGTCAAAAACGAATTGGTATTACATCAACCAATTTAAGTGGTACACACTTTAAAGGGGAAACAAACATAAGAACTATCTCTACTTCTTCATCTGAACTTGAACCTGTTGTAATTTATACTAATCCTGATGAACATAAAGGATTGATCGCTCAACAAAATAAAAATAAATCTGGTGTTTATCGTTGAGTTCACAAGGATTCGGGTAAGAGTTATGTAGGTTCTTCGCGGAGAAGAAGTAGAATAAGAACAAAAGGGTAAAAGTTCGTATAGAAGTATAATACAGAGGATAAATTTGTGATTACGAGAGCATAGATCCCTAGCATATTTTTCCATAAATAAAAGGTATACTTTTAAATATAATGTAATTCAGCGTAGAAATTACTCACAGGTTACAAATGATAAACATAAGGAAAGCGTTATTCCTGTTGTAATATACTCTGACGCATCTAGCGACAAGTCTATTATACTCAAGGATAATAATAATAAAGCCGGTATTTATCGTTGAGTTAATAAAGAGAATGGTAATTGTTATATTGGTAGTAGTAAAAATCTAACAGATAGGTTTAGAAAGTACTATAGCTTCAGGAATATTTCCTTAGAGCTATTAAAAGGTAAAAGCCTAATTTATAGTGCTATTGTTAAGTATGGTTTAAAAAACTTTCAAATAGAAATATTAGAATACTGTGCGGCAGAAAACGCAATAAGTAGAGAACAATATTATCTTGATTTACTAAAACCCAAATATAATATACTGACTACAGCGGGTTCAAGACTTGGACATATTCATTCTGAGGAATCGAGGCTTAAGATGAGTAACTCATCTAAAGGGCGTAAATTTTCTGAAGAGACTAAAAAATTACTTAGTCTTGCGAAGAAAGGTATGAATAACCCAAATTTTGGTAAAACACATAGTGAAGAAACAAAAGCCTTAATTACCTTAGCCAAATTAGGAAAATCTGTTCTTTCAGAAACAACTAAATCAAAAATGAGTATAGATAGGGGGACATCCCTAAAAGTTTTAGACTTAAAAACAAATGAAACTTCCATGTATTCTTCCATAACCAAAGCGGCAGAAGCAATGGGAGTTTCACAAGCTGCCATATCAAAAAGGTTTAAGAATATGACTCGAGATCCACTTATATTCAAAAAGCGGTACAAAGTAGAAAAAGTAGAAGTAAGTAACAGTTAGTTATGAGGATGATAGATTTAGACGGTACTTTAATCATAGCTATTTGTCGAGCAGTAAAAGAGGTGCATCTCTCATTTGTAAGGCACTTTTAAAATATGGTTATGCTGGGTTTAGATTAGAGATTTTAGAATATTGTCCTATTTCAATTGTACTGGATAGAGAGCAATTCTACATAGATAAATTAAATCCTGAATATAATATATTAAAAATAGCTGGGTCTAATTTGGGATACAAACATAGCGAAGCCTCTCTTAAACTTATGAGTGATGCTTCCAAAATTAGAAATGAATCCGAAGAAGTCCTTAAGTTTAAAAGAGAGATTATGTTGGATCGACAATTATCTGAAGATCATTTAGAGAGAATGGCTAAAAATAATCCCTTTAGAGTGTCTATTGTTCTTTCTAATATCGAAACAGGAGAGAATAAAGAATTTACTTCTTTAACACAGGCTGCTTTGTTTTTAGATGTTCATATGACTACTGTGAAAAGGTATTTAGTTAATAATAAGCCATACAAAGGTTATATGATTACTAAAGGTACATCTTGTTTAGATTCCTCTTCTGCTTCTAGTCTAACTAATTCAAAACAGGCTGTAGAATTAACTAACAGTGTTACAGGGATTACCAAACAATTCCCTACGATGAAAGCCGCATATCAATTTTTGGGTGTATCTCCTAGACGACTTTTAAACTATTTAAATAATAACAAGTCGGTTGTCCTATCTACAAATGGGCAAGTTAGTACCATTAAAGGGTACATTATCTCTAAAATAGACCCAGACTCAGTTAAACAAAATTGTAAAACTATAGAAGTTACTAATGTTCAGACAAATGAAGTTATTAATTATTCTTCGATTAGTTCAGCAGGTGAAGCTCTGGGTATTCCACAGTCAAGTATTTCTGTTTATTTAAGTAGGAAACGTACTACTCCGTTTAGAGGTATTTATCTTTTTAAATTAGTTTAAGTTGTCTAACTTGAGAATAAGTGGATGGTTAATATATAGTCCGAAGTAACCCAGTATATCTTTATATTTGAAAGAAAATAGAACTAAACCTTTTAAAGGGAAATATTTATTAAAATTAGTAGATTAGAATACTGTAGTATACGCTTAATACTTACTTATGTTAAGAAATAACATAATTTGAGGATGAATTTGTTGAGCGACTTTCAGGTCACATGTTATTAAATATTTTAGCTGGTTTTACTTACAATATAATGACAAGTGGAATAATATTTTTTTTTCTTGGATTAATACCTTTAGCGTTTATAATTGCATTTTCAGGACTGGAACTGGGGATTGCATTTATACAAGCTCAGGTTTTTGTTGTTCTATC
Source organism: Diaporthe citriasiana (assembly GCA_014872975.1). Lineage (NCBI taxonomy): Eukaryota > Fungi > Ascomycota > Sordariomycetes > Diaporthales > Diaporthaceae > Diaporthe > Diaporthe citriasiana. Next base: position 21,919 of record JADAZS010000175.1, read on the forward strand.
TTCGGGGTATATAAAAGATGGTTTAGATCTTCATTAATGCATATAAAATCTTTATTTACTGGTATACAATTATATATCTGAATAAAAAATTATGATATTTTTTATATATATATTTTATACCCTATTGTTTTAATAATTTTAAACTTAATTAATTATTTGGATTTTTCTTTTTTAGATGAGTACTATGTATATATGAGTGGATCTGAAGGAGGATCTAATAATATTCCTGAAGGAGGAAATCTTGATTCAGGTGGAAGTAGCTTTAATTCTGGGGGTAATAATCCAAATTCAGAAAACCCAGTCGGTGAATACTTAAATAAAAATAAGTATGAACTATTAGCAGATAGATTAGAACTAAATAGAGCTAAAATATTAGAGCTTCGGTCTAATTTTAATGTAAAAAACGAGATTACAACTTTCAGTGATTTAAGTTTAACTTTTAAAGGAGTAAAAACATATAACACTGAAGCGCAAATTGTTAGGGAAGTTTTTCCTAATGCAACTGCAGAAACTCGTGTGGATAGCGTTGTAATAAATACGATTAGAAATTTCAACCGTAGTTAAATGTTTACTCCGCATTATCTGGTCATATGTTACTGAATATTTTAGGCGGATTTACTTATAATAGATAGGGGGGGGATATATCCCCCCCCATCTAAAAAGTTTAAGATACTATATTTAATGTAGTGTAGCCAATTTTTAATAATATTAAGACACTGTAGATGGCAATATGGAGGAAAAAGTAAATAATAATTGGAAGGAGAGTATCTCCATGTGTATTGCTCCTTTCCGAAGGCGCAAACTCTAATTAATAAAATAAAGCCAAAATGATAAAAAAAATATTTAGTGATAAGTAATAGGAAAAATTTAATTTATAAGTCGTCTTATATGAGATGCATAATTAGTTTTTAAGGAAAGTCTATGATTTAATATATGTTTAAGATTTAAATATAAATTTAGGTATTATATAGAAAATATAAAGAAGTTAATAGGCAATGTTAGATTAAATAACATAAAATAACTTTATTCTGGAAAATCAAGCCCATATAAATCCTTTTTTTAGTAAGAAATTATTACAGGATATAGCTTAAATTATTCCTAAATATATACTATATTTTGCTAGCTAATTCTCAGGATAACTCGTCTGCCATACTGACTTTGTGGTCAGGTAGGAAGGTAGGCAGTCAGAAGTAAAGCTTGTCTATTCTAACATACTGACTTCGTAGTTAGGACTACGAAGTCAGGGATGAAGGATAAAGGGTAAGTTAGTATTACTATACAATATTAAAGATAGCTACTAGTTTTCAACTACCACCGTTTAGTTGTTTGTTCTAGCTAACTTATACGAAGTCAGCAAACTTAAGTCTAGACTTTTGATCTGTAAAATTTTCATTAAAGATAGTACTTTTAAACTTTATTGACGAACTAATAAAAAATAAAGAAGGACAGCTTTGACGTCATTTTTTTTATAAATATCTCACTTATCTATCCTGACTTCGGCGGCTGATCCCTAAAAGGGATATGGCGGCTTCATAATTAAGGATAAAAGTTTTACTTAAGTATAGTGTTACCTTTATTTTTAGCCTAAGGTCCAATTAATATAGAGATAAGGGATTAGTCTAGGATGATGAATTGATAGATAAAAGTTATGCTAGAAGAGCATGGGGGTTAGATCAAAAGTAAAAATTAATAAGAGGTGTAATTTATGATCAAAAATAGATTGTTAAGATCCGTAGTTCCGTAAGGGAGGCTGTTACTTAAAAATTTAGTGAAAGTAAATTGCGCCGAAGGACACTTTATAAACAAAGAAAAAAGTTTTAGCATTTTCAATTAAAAATGTTATTTTTATAGGTGAGTTTGGTGATGGCTCTGATTGAACGCTGTCCAAATGCTTGACACATGCTAATCGTACGTTTAATTTATGCTTTTTGGATACTAGGTATCTGAGCACCATGAATTATAATTAGTAATGGTGTAATATCTTTCGCTTTACGGCAGAGATGTTAAAGGTGAATTAAAAGTGGTGTACAGGTGAGTGAAAGATATTCGGCCGAACTTAAAGAGAGGGAAAAAAAATCCCTCATAAAAAAAAGGGTGTAATAACCGCTTTAAGAGGAAAGGTATCTGCGGGATAGGTAGTAGTTAAGGTAATGGCTTAACTAGCCAACAATTCTCGGAGTCGAAGCTGAAATGGTTGATCGACCACATTGGGGATGAAAAAATCCCAAGGCATATATGTACAGCAGTGAGGAATCTTGGTCAATGGCCTAACGGCTGAACTGGCAACTTGGATGAATGGACCGGCTATCCCCTTAAGAATAAGGTAAGAGGTAGTGCAGGAGATCCTTTTAAGGAGTAAAGTTCTAAATATATTATTGATAATGACAGTATATATATTATGTCTTGACCAATTACGTGCCAGCAGTCGCGGTAATACGTATGAGACTAGTGTTATTCATCTTGTGCGACCGCGAAGCTATATATTGCAATTCGGTGCAAATCCGATATAACATCTCTATGTTATAACCCTGGTGGGTACATGCAGGTGAGTAATCTAATGTGTGAAGCTACCCCAAGGGTGGAAATACTACTACTCATGGACAACGAAAGTGAACTATCTGTTTGAAGCGCTCGTAATAACACAACACGTTGAGAAAGAGCATAGGACTGGGATGACCTTATGTTATAGAGACAAATTTTCTCCGGGGTTTAGGATAGGTCCTAAAAGTAGCGAGTTATGGTGTGATATATGGAACCGGGTAAGCCCTGTATCCTCCGAGTAATCGGAAGCAGCATATAAAAGACGAAGTTGTCTGGAAATTTCTGTATAGGGTGCAGGGTAAAAGATGCGTCACCAAGCATGCAGCGTAGTAATAGCGCTGATAGAGTATGAGTGATCATGAGTACATTGTCTTCTTAGATCGGTTTGAATGGAAATCAAAAAGTAAGTATAGCAAGGATCTAATGCTATTTAAATAAATGATACGAGAAATAGGAATTGGAACATCTTAACAATAAACTTAAAAATTAGAATATAAATTCTCTCAGTGCATAATTGCCGGCAGAATCTGTAACAGAGCCACTGTGAGTAAGAAGAGGAGGAACTCGGGGTCCAAAAATGACGGCAGAATGGGCTGACACCCCTATCTGACGCATGACTCAAAGAAAGCAACCTCAAATGTTACTAGATTCAAGCTTTGAAAATAACTATCAAAAGCAGATATGAGATTGAAGGAGGCCCTTGTATGATGGGTGATAGAACTTGAGGAAATGTAGTAACTTTCACAAGAAGTTACTTGAAGAATAAAAGAAAACACAACTGATCGAAAAGGGTAACCTGAATAGGTAGGGACTAAACAATAATGTTCGTGTGGATCGTATTACTTGACGACCTAAGTAGGAAGAAAGACCCTACTGAAGGAACAGCATCAATCAATGTAAAATACCAAGAATGGAAGGATGACTTCTCCGTATGAGTTACCTGCGGAGACAGAGCTTAATTAAAGCTACGGCGATGAAAATTATTTAAATTAAGACAAGTCTTCAAAAACATAACAATCAATAATAATAAAAATAAAGAAATTGCACAAAATAGCAGTATAAAATTTGACGAGAACAAAGATTTCCTGGTCTCTGATAATAGTGCAAAACAAATCAAAATTCAAACAAAAGACAATGGCCTATCCAAAAAGATAAGGGCTGAATTATGACATGGAATAGACTGAAAGAAAGCTAATACTGAAGTGAGTCAGCGACAAGAAGAGATTTTAGAGTACGCCAAAACTAAGAAGTGAGGTAATGTATACAAGGAACAACGAAATTTAATTAAAAGTTTCTCTGGTAGAGCCTTGGCAGTAAGGAAAATTGTAACAAATTCCGGAGGTAAAACCTCTGGTGTGGACGGAATTATTCTGACTGGACCATGCGAATACTATCAAGCTATAGAAAAGTTAAACCAAATTATTCTTCGTCCCTCTGAATACAAGGCATCACCGGTCAGAAGAGTGTACATACCTAAACCTGGAAAGAAGGAGAAGAGACCGCTGGGAATACCTACAGTTATGGATAGAATAGTACAAGCGATATATCAAATGGCTATTGACCCTATAATTGAACAACACTCAGATATAAACTCCTTTGGATTCAGGAAGGAAAGATCGACTTTAGACGCTATAAACTACTTCCGAAACTACATGGATAAGCATTACGCGCCAAGATGAGTACTAGAAGCTGACATATCTAAATGCTTTGATAAAATAAGTCATGATTTTCTAATTAAAAACACTCCAATATGTGATAAACACATGGTAAAAGAGTGACTGAAAGCAGGAATAATGACAGAAGGCAGGACAGAATTGACAGAAGAAGGTACACCTCAAGGAGGAGTGATATCACCCATGTTGGCAAATATAGCACTTAACGGTTTAGAAGAGGCAATTAAGAACCACCCTACAATCAAAAAGATCAAGCAAAACAAGGTCAAAATAATAAGATATGCTGATGATATCGTAATCACTGGAGAAACTATCGAAATATTAGAACAGTGCAAGAAAATTCTGGAAGAATTTATAGCTATAAGGGGTCTAAGTCTAAATCAAAATAAAACGCGGATTACCAATATAGAAGAAGGAATAGACTTACTCGGTTTCAATATAAGAAGACAAAAGTGAGATTATAGATGAAATGCTGAGAGTAAACAAGGAGATGTACTTATCATCAAACCAAGTGAAAAAGCTATACGTAGTATCAAAGCAAAAATCAATAAAACAATATGATCAAGTAGTCTTAAAGACATAGTAGTGAATCTAAATCCTGTCTTGAGAGGATGAGCGGAGTATATGAAAGTAACACCTCATTCACGTAAAGCGTTCTTTACGATTGATCATTATGTCTGACAAATATTAAGAGCAAAATTTGTGAGAAGCAGACAAGGACGAAGAACTTTAGGTCTTAACTTTGCACAAATAAGTAAAGGACAAGGTAGATGAGGTGATCAAAAAGGATCACTTATATATAGCTTGGCCCGTACGAAAATAAGTAGATTAAGATTGAAAAGGTTGGACCTGAATCCGTACGTAAGTGAACATAAAGAATACTTCGAAAAATTAAAACAACTAAAGGTTCTATCAAAATTAAGAGAAAAACTTTTTAAGAAGTATAATCACAAATGTACAGTCTGCGGTGAATCTTTGAGTGGAGCTGAAAAAGTAGAAATCCATCATATTAAAGCTAAAAAGGATGGAGGAACTAACTGAATAAGCAACTTAATGCCCTTGCATAAAATATGTCATATGAAAGTAACACATGAAAAACCAAAATAACTTACCTCGAAAGAGGGCTGAATTGACCAATAGGCGATAACCAACGACATTCGCAAGTAAGATCTCAGTATATGATGATCAGCAAAGAGAGCACGGCTCCTCTGTAGTATCAATTCTTTAATTGACGATCTGAAGTATATATATCAGCAGGGATAGCGACCCAATAGTGAATATATAAAGTACCTGAGTTGAAAAGTGGGAGTAATACAGGGAGTCATTAACCCAAAGGAATAGTTCAGATCTTCACCAATCGTAGAACTAAAACTGAGTAGAATCAAACCGAATAAACGATGGAAATGATATATAGCACTAGTTAATATGCGTAAAGTTGAGAGATGAAAGTTCGTTGTGCGTTAAGATGTACAAAGTGCAACACGCTAAGGAAAGAATTTTCGAATATTCTGGAATGATGTTATTGTTGAAGCGGAGTGCGATGAAAGTCGCTCGCTCCGTTTGTAAGGGGGGAAAACTTGTAAAAGTCTACCTATCCGACTAAATAGGTTTAAAGGGTACCCAGACGGCAAATGTCACCTTTAAAAGGTTATTATTTTGCTAGAGTTTTATGTGAAGAGGCCGTACTTATGAGTGGAGAGTTAAAATTCTGTGATACCTGGGGGACGGATAAAGGCGAAGGCAGCCTCTTATGTAGAAACTGACGTTGAAGGACGAAGGCATTGCGGCACGAACAGGATTAGGGACCCTAGTAGTCTTTGCAGACAATGATGAATGCCATAGGTTAGGTTATTACTTAGTCTATAAATGAAAGTGTAAGCATTTCACCTCAAGAGTAATGCGGCAACGCAGGAACTGAAATCACTAGACCGTTTCTGACACCAGTAGTGAAGTATGTTGTTTAATTCGATGATCCACGAAAAATCTTACCACAATTTGAATAGAATAAAATAATTAAGACGGCTTGGCTTGGCAGCCGTCGTGATAATCAATATTATTGAGACTACGTCGTCGTTTTAGTATATTTATTCATACAAGTGTTGCACGGCTGTTTCCAGTTAATGTTGTGAAACTGTGGCAAAAGCCATGGAATTAACGTAAACCTGAGCTTTATTTGTAAATATATTATTTTGATAGGGCTGATTCGTCCATTATATTGGATCTGATAACAGGGACTAAGACAAGTCATCATGGCCTGCTGGATGATGTAGGAAATCATCTGTGTGGGATAAACTATCAAACTCCGGGGACGCCCTAAAGCTTCTGATACCAAGCCATATATGAAAATATATGAGTGGCTGAAGTAATTACTCAGGTATGGTAACAACGCAGAATATAATCGAAAGAGAAATGGGTTATCGCGGATCTAAGTCAGTAGTAGTTAGTGATTACTCTACTGTAAAAGAGCAACGAGTAGACGGTAGTTACATTGGGAAGAAGTTCTCAGTGTTAAGGTGTACTCTAATGGGTTTCGAAAGAAATTATCAAGTCAAAATCCTTTCTAATCAGATGAATAAAGTAAGATGATATACTTCAATTCCATCCCACAAGCCAATAATTACTCCTGAAGAGTCTAATTTAAATCCTTGATTTATATCTGGATTTTCAGACGCGGAGTCTTCTTTCTCTATTTTAATTCAGCCTAATAGTAAATATAGTACAGGTTGAAGAATTAAACCTATATTTGCTATTGGTCTTCATAAAAAGGACTTAGATATATTAAAGAGTATTCAATCTTCTTTAGGTGTAGGGAAAATCCATATTCATGGTAAAAATTCTATACAATATCGTGTGGATTCTATTAAAGAATTACAAGTTGTTGTAAATCATTTTGAAAATTACCCACTCGTAACAGTTAAACAAATAGATTTTATCTTGTTTAAAAAAGCTTTCAATATAATTAAACTTAAAGAACATCTATCGCAAGAAGGGTTATTGAGTTTAGTAGGTATTAAGTCTTCATTAAATTTAGGTCTTACTGTAAGTTTAACAGAAGCGTTTCCTAATTGGAAAGAATTCCAAATTAATAGACCTGATTATATTTTTAACGGTATTCCTGATCCTAATTGAATGGCGGGGTTTGCAAGTGGTGATAGTAGCTTTAATATAAAAATAAGTAACTCTCCTACTAGTTTATCAAGTCAAAGAGTTCAATTAAGATTTGCAATAGGATTAAATATTAGAGAAAGAGCTTTCGTTGAATTTTTAGCTACTTATTTTGGTTTGACTGATAAGACAAAGAATGTTTATTTTTATAAAGATTCTGTAAGATTTGAAGTCGTAAATTTCTCTGATATTCTTAACATAATAATACCTTTTTTTGATAATCACTCAATTCAAGGTAAGAAAAGTTTAGATTTCATTGATTTCATACATGTAGCTGAGATTGTTAAGAGCAAAGATCATTTAACATCTGAAGGTTTTAATAAAATTTTAGAAATTAAAGTTAGAATGAATGAGTAATAATTAGGAATAGAGTATATTTTCTTCTTTGTTTATTTGTATGATAAATTTGATCGCTATGTAATATTGTGGGCTAAAGACGTGCCACATATTCCTAAACAAAGAGATGCGAAAATGCGAATTTTAGCTAATCTCAAAAAATAGGATAAAAAAGATATGGATTGTAGCCTGAAATTCGGCTGCATGAATAAGAAATTGCTAGTAATCGTGAATCACTATGTCACGGTGAATATAACCTTGGATTGGTACTAACCACTCGTCACATGCTGAAAGGAGTACGTGCAATAAGTTTGCTTTCTTATTTTAATTCAGCGAATAATAGGATTCGGGTTTTTTTATAGGATTCTTCGTATGCGCGATTCTAATTGGTGTTAAGTCGAAATACGGTTCGGGTAGTGGAAGTTGCCCGGGATTGATTGACCTTTAACAATAAAATATGCTGTATATATGCCCAGACTTCTTATATAGGAGTAATATATACATGTTATCTATTAAGTAGATATTAGTAGGTAACGTAACAGGCAATGGGCCTTTTATCTTAATAGTTACTTTTTAAGATAAAAGAGGAAACTCTATAGGTAGAAATTGATGGTTACATCATTATAATAAAGTTATTAGCTTTATTTATTAAGAGTTCGAATCTCTTGTTTCCTATCACGGCTTCTATACTACGGCACTAGCCAGCCATGCATACTTCTGGCTGCGTAGCCGCCGACTTCTCGACGAAGTATCGGTCACGTAGAAGTATGCACAGCCAGGACGGATGGAGAGAAGGCAGTCAGTATGAAAGGGTATCTGACTTAGGTTTTAATAAGTTAAGGCTACGCCGCCTTTGGAACGGAAGTCATACTACTTTATTAGAAAAGTCGGCTCTTAATTAAAACAAAATTTAGTGGTCGTATAATCTAATATATTTTCGTTAAAAGGCTACGAGGGATTTCTTACCGAAATATGTAAGTTTGGCCGTAATTATATTTTTAATTAAAACGGCTGCGCCTTGATAGTATAAGAATATCCGAAGGATAGCCGAAAGACAGATATATTTACAAATCGGGAGAAAAGGTCGATAAAATTCAAGGCTTTAAATTTAATAAAAAAAAAATGATACAAGTTGCAAAAATAATTGGTACAGGTTTAGCTACTACAGGTTTAATTGGTGCAGGTGTTGGAATAGGTGTAGTATTTGGTGCTTTAATATTAGGTGTAGCCAGAAATCCATCACTTAGAGGACAATTATTTAATTATGCTATTCTAGGTTTTGCTTTTTCTGAAGCTACTGGACTTTTTGCATTAATCCAAAGAGGGGTTTTAGGAGCCTCTCTTAGAAGGTTAGTAAAAGTTTAGGATAAACCCTAAGCTAGTTTGTTTGCTATGATTTACATAATAGCTATACAAGCAAGATTCTCAAATTGCGGGGATACCCTAAAGATTAAGTAACCAACTATATCTATAAATAGTTATAGGGCGCAGGTAATGACTAGCGGTACGGTAAAATCACTTAATATGTAGGAAACTTAAATGGGCAATCCGCAGCCAAGTACATAAGCTTTGCCCCAGGTGGGCTAAGGTCTGTATGCAGTTCAACGACTAGACGGGAGTCGGCTAGAAAATATCTAGCTTAAGATATAGTCTGGCCCTGTATGAAAATACAAACCTTTGATTGTAATGATGTCTTTACTAAAGGTTACTTTATTTGTAATACATTATATAATTTAAGGGTGGGATAAGATCGCCTTGTATTCTATAAGATACGAAGATCCCACACGGATGGCATTTTTATTATTATACGTTGCTTAATATCTACGGATTGTATATTTAATTTGAGTGAGGCGGTGTTACTTCGTCGGCAAAATGCCTTGGTGTTGCCTCACTCTTTATTTAATCCTAGCTTTTATTGCTGAAAAAAGCAAGGTTTATCTTCGCTTATGCTTTGTTTTTGTAAAAAAAGATTATTTAGCTGAGGTAATACCGATATAAACGATATTACTAATAGTATCTCTCTATCCTCTATTAGTAAATTAGGAATTGAGACTTACGAAAATCCTTTAGAATCTCGTGAACTTATTCGTAAAGATAATAGTGGTAAAGTCGGAGTATACTGTTGATTCAATAAGGTAAATGGTAAATATTATATTGGTAGTGGTGATCCTTTATATATGAGATTAAGTGATTATTACCAAGATTGATACTATTTAGCTCGTGCTAGTACATATATTGTTAGGGCTCTTTCTAAGCATGGTATGGCTAATTTCTCTTTAGTTATACTTGAATATACTTCTTCCGGTGATTTGATTAAATCTGAACAAAAATGAATCGATTTACTAAAACCCGCGTATAACCTTAACCCTCAAGCTGGTAACTCTAAGGGTTATGTACATACACCTGAAAGTATAGAAAAATTGCGTAGTCTGGCTTTAGGTAGAAAACACAACGATCAAGTTAAGAAACTTATGAGTGAGTATCGTAAAGGTATTAACAATAATTTCTATAGTAAAAAACATACGCCTGAAGCTTTAATTTCGACTACGTCGAAAGAGGCTGCATTAAATAGAACCAAACTTACAAAGCCAGGTATTGAAGTAGAAATAACTGATATTGAGACTAAATTAACTACTAGTTATGAATCTATACGTAAGGCAGCTTTTGCTATTAATTCTGACATTAAATCTTTATCTCGTAGGGAAAAATCTCAATTAGAAAAAGGTATTAACACGCCTTACAGGGGTAGATATATCATAGTTTTTAAAAGGTTTTAGTGTTGACTTTATTTGTAACTTTCTAAGCTTAAGGTTTTGGCTTTTGTTTTTTGTTCTTTTTGTACTAATGATGGCATTTTTACTTTTATATGTTGCTCAAGATTTATATATTATAAATTTGCATTTGTGCTGCAACAAGCTAATAAGCTTGTTATGTGACTTTTCGTATTTCTTATTTATTTGAATGTTTATTTATTAATAAGATAAATGGAAAGTAGGATTTATAAAGGCTTATATTGATAAAAAAAATAAAAATGTTAGAAAATTTTTTATTTTTATCGTTGTTCAAAGGGGGGGGGGGGTTAGTATATATAGCCAAATTTCAATTAGTCGCCGGAGGCGCGGGTTTTTAATAACTAGTTTAGGGTTAAGTTTATATGGTATCGATTTAAATATTACTGATTTTTTACCTGCAACTGAAACCATTCTAGATACAACTAGAAATCATAATAGTTTGCTTACGCCGAAGGACTACTTTATCCTTACCTAGAGATATATTTCCTAGTTTATCTCCACTTACTGTTACACCGCCTACCTTACCTATGCATGTAAATACAAAATTTTTAGCAGGATTAGTGAACGTTCATACACTAGCATTTAAATTTATAATAGGTGGTGGTTGTTTAGCTATATTTGGTTTTGTTCATTTGATCTCTGAAATGGTTTTTGATTTTGAAGATAAAATAAGAAATTATATAAGAAGTTTAACAAATGGAAAGTCCAGAGTAAGAAAACCGTCTAGCCATTGAAATAAGAGTGGTTGGTATAATATGGATAGATATAAAAAGAGAAGAGAAGCGGATAAAAGATATCTTGAAAAGAAATTTGGATCTGGATCTGGCGGGGGAGGGAGAGATAACAATAATCGCAAAAATCTTTATTTCTATGACAAGGTTAATCTATTAGAATTTTTATTAAATCTATTACAAGAGTTGGGCAGAATATCCGTAGCTTTAGGTGATTTAACTATGACTCATCAGCATAATGAAAGCATAGAAATAGATTTTAGAACTATTTCTTTTAACATAGATTCTTATCTGGAAAACTTAACACAATTTATGTCTTATATTAATGAATCACTCCCTCATTATAGCGATGAATTTTCTAATCTACGTAATGTTTTAAATTTAATGAGAAATTCCTATATTAATACCAACAATGCCAACATAGTTACTTTACAAGTAGGTGAGCTACATAATGGGAGATTAGAATTAATCACTGCAATTGAATCAATTGAAAGTATATTGGAATATATTTACCCCGATTATGATAATGAAATTATTAACGTTAATGTTAACGATAATAATGATCATGGTAATAACGATAATATTAATTAGAATAATCTAATAATAGTTCCAGCTGGTTGTCCATTACCTTTATTAGTGCTGATAGAATTCATATCATACCTATAAGAAATATTTCTCTAGGTTTAAGATTAGCAGCCCATACTTTCAGGTCACATGCTATTAAATATTTTAGCAGGTTTTACTTACAATATAATGACAAGTGGAATAGTGTATTATAGTGATTTATCTTTCCAATATATTTTCCTTTTTACATATGGATTAAGCTATCTATACATACTTCGGCTTATTATCTGCACTTCGGGGGGGGGGTCAGGAGGCTCCTCCTCCTCCTCCTGAGTTCGAAGTGCAAAGCTGCAGAAGGATAGTTGGTTTAAAGGAAACTTCCTTCATTGGCAAGAAGGGCTGAGCTGTAAACTCAGTAGCTAGATGCTTCTAAGAGTTCGAATCTCTTGTTTCCTACGAAGAGAAGGGGTGGGTTTTCTTTAACTTCTACATAGGATATATAATGACATTAGTGAGTAAAATCCGACCTTCGGCCGAAGGTCGGATAAAACTTATCATATAGATCAAGCTGTTATATTTCCGAACATCAAGTCGTTATCTTTCCGAAGCTCGGGGCAAGCTCTGAGGTGGCGAAGTCCCTCCCTCCCCTACCGCCTTTATAGCTCAACGGTAGAGCTCGGTACTGTTAATACTGAGATAGATGTTCGACTCATCTTAAGGGCTAATGATAGTTACATTGTTTACGTTATCTATGTGTCCTTCGTTTATTTTTTTTTTTTTAGTAAAATTTATAGTAATCTCTTTATTGATAAAAATATACAAGTAGCCTAGTTGTAAGCAACGGATTATCACTTTTAATTATCCTTTTCATTTTTATGCTTAGTAATAACTTACTACTAAGAAAACTATAAATCAAACTAACTGTTTTTTTTTGCTATAATAAGTGACAAACTTAATAAGAAGTAATTTTCAAGATCACCCTTTTCATTTAGTAAGTCCATCTCCTTGACCGTTATACACAAGTATTTGTTTATTAAACTTAACTACTAGTGCTGCATTATCTATGCATAATTTTAGTAATAGTTATTATTTCTTTTACGTAGCTTTAATATTATTGGTATCAGCTATGTCATTTTGATTTAGAGATATCATATCAGAGAGTACCGCACCGCTCCGTATAAATGTTAGTTCCTTTTTCTGTGAAGCTAAGTTTTTATACAATTTAACAATAGCTAGAGCTATTACAGATGAAGATGTAAGGCGAGCATTATGTATTCATAAATTAAATCATAAATCTTATAGCATTTATGTAAACAATTCAGAGAATTTTGGATATTATATAGCTGGTTTACTAGAAGGTGATGGCCATATATCTATTCCTGCTTTATTTAAAAATTCTAAATCGACTAGAGTTTTTAATCCTAGAATAGTATTTACATCTCATATTGATAATTTAGGTTTATACGCATTTATTCAATCTGAATTAGGTAATATAGGTCGTTTCCAAATTACAGGTACAAATACACTTCGTTATATTATTGGGGATCTAAAAGGTATTCAAATTTTAATAAACTTAATGCATGGTAAATTTAGAACACCTAAAAATCAAACATTTAATAATTTAATCGGAATAGTGAATGATAAGTGTTCTTTAAGCATACCTGAAAGTTTATTAGATACTTCGGATTTTCAAGGTAATAGTTGACTAACAGGGTTTACTGAATCCGACGGTTATTTTGGGATAAAATATGTTGAAGGTATATCTAAATCAGTAGCCCTCCGATGGAGGGCTCGTGATGAAAAGAGCTCGTAGTGAGCATGTTACTCTTAAATATAGATTAGATCAACGTGCATTTGATAGACCTACATCTTTGTCAATGTTACCTTTTATGGAAAAATTAGCAATATTTTTAGATTGCCCCGTAAAAACTTACAGCAGTAATAAGACAAAAACAGAAGTATTATCTTTAACTGTGTCAGCTATAGGTAAATTAGAACTTATTGTTAACTATTTTGACAAATACCCGTTAATAGGAGACAAACTTAACGATTATAAGAAATGAAGAATTGTGTATGATATGATGATAGCCAAAGAGCATCTTTCTCCAGAAGGGAGATTAAAAATTAAATCTTTAATCGCTTAGTTTGTGTGTTTCACAGAATCATTAATTAGGACAGCTTTCTCTTGTAAATATATCACCTATTTATAAGTGCTCTCTTTAAATTTTACTATATGCTGGAAACTCTTATAATAATAAGACAATCAGCAGGAAACCAGGGGACGTATAATTATCCTAGTAGGATCCTCAGAGACTAAACGTGAAAAACTAATATGTTAGTATATTTAATGTTTTAATTCTCATTAGTTAAGATATAGTCCGAACAATATAGTGATATATTGAATAACTTAAATTTTTGACTAAAAATATAGAATGAATTTTATTCAGTATACAAAAAGGTAAATTTTTGCTTTCAATTTCAGGTGGCGGAATTCTATTTTTTACCTTATCTTGATCTCCGATCACCCTTCCCCACTTGTTGGGTATGCTAAATATCCGTAAGCAGGGGATATGATTTGATTTTTTATTGCATATTTCTCTATTACTACGAAGTCTTCGTGTTAGCGTACCTCTAGGGGCACTCGTTAAAAGTCAGCAAAATTACATCTTCTCTTCTTCCACAACTAACCAGAGGGTTAGCAAGGTAGCAACTCCTTTACATCTATCTATTAAAGTCCGAACTTATTCAACATCTCAATTTCCTGTCAAAATTTATAATAACCCAGACCATCAAAAGCTGGAAATTCTTAAAGAAAATCGTGGGAAAAGTGGTGTATATCGTTGAGTAAATAAGGAAAGTGGTAAAAGTTATATAGGTAGTGGTGTAGACTTGTCTAAAAGGATGAGAAGTTATTTTAGCATTCGAAATTTAAAGGCAGAAATTAAGAGGAGTAAATCTGCTATCTATCGGTCCATTGTTAAAAACGGTTATTCAAGCTTTACGTTGGAAATTCTAGAATATTGTGACCCAGGAGCAGTAATTTCAAAAGAACAAATGTACATCGATCAATTAAACCCGGATTATAATATATTAAAAATAGCTGCTTCTTCTTTAGGTTTCAAACATTCTAAAGAGACTAAAGCTAAAATCCGTGATAAATTAATAGGTCGTAGCTTAACTACAGAACATATTGCTAAGATTTGAACTTTAGAGAGGAGAGTTAAGCAATTAGAATGATTACAAGTTCTTAATTCAAGGAAGACTCAAACACATACTGTGGAAGTTCTTGATACCTTAACCAATAAAGTAACTATTTACAATTCTATAGATGAAGCTGGACAATCCATAGATTGCTCAGTATCTGCTATTCGAAAAACGTTGAAAAATGTTAAGGAAAAAGCCGGCGGAGGAGCTTCTCAGGTTTCAAGACTACTGAAGAGAAGATACATAGTTGCTACAGATAACTTGATGGAAAATAATGTAGATTTAAATGAGTGAAAAACCAATGCACATAGAGTAGAGGTTGTTGACACTTCAACGGGAAATAAAACTGTTTACCTCTCAATACGTGAAGCTGCATCAGCAATAGGAGTAGTTGAGAGTACAGTTAGAAATGCTATAAAGAATCAAATAGAAAAAGGTATTAATAAACCTATAAAGAAAAGATATCAAGTAAAAAAGGTATCGAATGATTAACGTCTCCATCCTTTGGTGACTAATATTTGTTAACACCCATTGTAAATTGACAATAATTGTTCGTTCTTTAAAAGGATCTATGAGTAGTTTTCTACTTATATTAATTTCGAAAAAAAAATTAAACTTTAAATTCGTACCTTCTATATGGTGAATTTATACGGACAGGATTCTTGACTATATGTGAAAGATTAATGCGTTATATATATAACCCATTAGTTAAGATATAGTCCAAACAATATAGTGATATATTGATTAATAATTTTAGACTTTTTTAGGTGATCACACGCTAACAGTCTGGATGTAAGCAATCTAAGATTTGGCGTATAATATCTGTCAAACTCCGGGGACATCCGAAGCCATAAACTACCAACCCTCCGCTGAAAAGTGCGATATGTAATAGAGGTGGCTTAGACTAATCATCTAAGGTAAGGTAAAAAGGTTAATGGTGACGAAAGGAAAGGATTATCGCGGATCTAACCTCATTATAAATAATAATTATTTTGGGAAAAGAGCAACGAGTAGACGACAGGTCCTCGCCGCGGCGAGAGAGTCAATCAGGTACCGGGTTGATCCCTACCACGGTCGGGTAGGTTAAGGTGTACTCTAGCAGCCCGGAGACGGGTGGTAGAATCGAAGGGAGGTAACAGCTTTGTCAGAGAGATAGGGTTGCCATTTCCATTATCATAAATTTATGATAGGCTATTAATGTTCGTGATATGGTTCCTTAGTAAATCTACCTTAATTGTATATAACCAGCTTTCCTCTATGTTAGTCCTCTTTAGATTGAGGTAGGTACGCCGTAATAATAACAGTGGTAAAGGTTATGAAAACGTGCTGTGCAGAAAGGATTAAATTTAGGAGTTATTTTATTTATAGTATCAGAAGCTCTGTTCTTTCTAGCAATTTTCTGAGCATTCTTTCATTCAGCTTTAACTCCTACTGTTGAATTAGGAGCTCAATGACCACCAATCGGAATAGAACCAGTAAATCCTTTCGAATTACCTTTATTAAATACAGTTTTATGTGCCATTTATACTAATGTGGCTGTGTGGGTAGAAATCCCACTCTATGTGTTAAATTTATCTATAAAAATAGTTCTATTTTTATTATTACTAGTACCACATATTCTTACACCTATGGCAAGCTTGCTAAGTTCCTCCATCCTTCGGCCCACTAGAGAAGGAATAAAATTTAAATTAAATAAATCTTGCCTCCGGCACCCCTCTCCTCTCCTTGAGTTTACGCAAGAGGAGAGTGGGTTTAGTAAAATTAGTGCTTCGCAGCCGAAGGGTCCTTCGGTAGAAAATGATAAAGAATTTTATAATTGATTTTCAGGGTTTACAGATGCTGAAGGAAATTTTATAATTTTAACTTTACCTGCTGGTTTTACTTTTAAATTTTCAATAGGTCTACATATTGACGATTTACATGTTTTAAATTATATTAAAGATAAATTAGGGTTTGGTAGTGTTTATGCGTATAAAAGTAATTGTTATTATAATGTAACAAAGAAAGAAGATATTTTAAAAATAATATCTATTTTTGATGTATATACACTTAATTCTAGTAAAATATTAGATTATTTAGACTTTCAAAAAGCTTTTAATTTATATATTAATAGAGTTGAATTATCTAAAGAATTAATAAATCAAATACAGGGTATAAAAAAAAATATGAATATTCAACGTACTAATTTTAAAGTATCTGAAATTAATATAACTAAAAGTTGACTTTTAGGATTTATAGAGGGGGACGGTTCATTTAGTCTTAGTAGAAATACAATGGAACCGGTATTTTCTATAAAATTAACAGAAAGTCAACTACCTCTTTTAATAGAAATAAAAAAATATTTTGAAAATAATTTAGGATTGGATTCATACTCAATCGGAAAATTAAATTGTTCTTCTATTATTATGATAGGTAATGGTAAAGCAGTTAATAATAGTAAACCTCTTGCTACATTAACAATAAAAAATATAGATTTTTTAAATAATTACTTTGTACCATTTTTTAGTGAATGTAAATTTATTTCTAAAAAAGGTTTAGATTTTAATGATTTTAAAATTATTTGTAAAGCTATTTATATAGGGGGCTATCGTATTGAAAATATAAAAAATTTAATCCTAAAATTATCATTGACTATGAATAATTATAGATTATCTACTTATTTAGGTAAAGTAGAACCTATAAGTACACCTGAAATTAATGAAATATTAAATTCTAAAGCTACAATTGAACACCTAAATGATGGACGTCTGATAGATATAGATACAAAAAAAATAATCCGTACAAGATCAAGTAGTAGTATTTATAAAATTATAAAATCAAATGGTGAAATGTCAATAAAGGCTAATTTAGCAGATTCTGCTAAAGAATTAGGTATAGGATTTAATACTTTAAAAAAACAACTAGATAAACAACTAGAAGATAGTGTAGAATATAAAGGTAATAAAATAAAAAGAATAGGAGTATTTCGAGCTCAAGCTATTAAAGATAGATAAAAAGGAATAAAATGAAGGTTACAACCGAATTTATTCCGTGAACATATAGAAAAATTAGGTGAAAACGGTTAACGATGTCCTGATCAAAGACCGTCGGCAGTTGTAAATGTCGCTACAGACTGGTTCACCGGGGTTAGGCTGTAATGTCTGTCCAAATGTACAGTCGAACTTTATAACGAATGTGATATCGTAAAAGAGAAGGAATACTCCATGCTTCACATAGCGGAGTTACTCGTTGCACAAGAGTAAAAATCTTTTAATAGTATTAGGTTATACCTAGCTATTTTGTTAATTAAAGTCGTATATTACTATCAAGTGGTGCTACTATAACATACGCTCATCACTCATTAATACAAGGAGGTAGAAAAGGTGCTTTATATGGATCAGTTGCTACAGTATTATTAGCAATAATATTCACAGGCTTAACTTACCACCCACGTATACTTTTTGGCATTGCTGGTCTCATAAAGAGATCCAATAATAGTTATTCTAGGTTTAATATTTCATCTTGTACGTTAACTAGAACAAAAAACACTTATGGTTTCTGTTCTAGCTCAATAGGGTCTTTTAATAACCATTCACTGATGTATAACTCCAATAGATCTTATACAACGACAACAGAGCGTTTAAATCTTAAGGATTCAGGGCTTTCACCTTTCTGAGTATCAGGGTTTGCTGATGCAGAATCAACCTTTGTTCTTAAAATGTCTAAAGGTAGTAGTTCACGGTCAGGTTGAAATGTAACTCCTGAGTTTAAAATAGAACTTCATGTCCGAGATGTGATACTCTTGCGTAAAATACATTCTTTTTTCGGTGTAGGAATAGTGAGCGAACGTCTTACTAGAAACACAGCTATTTACAGTGTACAGTCTGCACGTACTATTGCAGATGTAATTATTCTACACTTTGATAGATACCCTCTTAATACTCAAAAAAGAGCGGACTTCCTTCTATTTAAACGAGGTGTGGATTTATTACTTAATGGAAAAGCACGTTCTAGCATCGAAGGAATAAAAAATATTGTAAGTATTAGAGCGTCCATGAACAATGGTTTGACAGACACATTAAAAATCAACTTTCCTAATATTATTCCAGTTGCTCGTCCAATAGTTAGTTTTGAAGGAATCCCTGATCTTAACTGATTAGCTGGTTTTGTAGACGGAGAAGGTTATTTTTATGTGAAATCTATTCAAAGCAGTAAATATTCATCTGGGTATAGTGTTAGCTTGGTTTTCTCTGTGTCTCAACACGTGAGAGATGAAGGTTTATTAACTAAATTCATTGAATACTTAGGTTGTGGTAAAATTGAAAGAGCTTCAACTAGACCTGATAGTGTAAAATTTATTGTATATAAATTCAACGATATTAAAGATAAAATCATTCCTTTCTTCCTAAATCATCCACTACAAGGAATAAAATACAGAGATTTCTGTGATTTCTCCGAAGTAGTTAATATTATGGAAACTAAAGGTCATTTTACTCCTGAAGGTGTAAAAAGAATAAATTCTCTAAAATCATCCTTCGGCCGAATGAACAACCAGAGAGAGAATAAATAACTATTAATGAAGGCGCAAGCTCAGATTTCATTTCATTAACTAAGACAGCAAAAATAAGTATGCGTTTAGGCCTTTGCTTAAATTCTATGTATTAAATTATTAAGTAAACTTAATGTTTATGCAGGGAGTTAGGCAAATAAATAAAGTAAATTGCATGAAAATCTTGTCGAGCTTCCAGATAGTTCATATTGAAGCATTAAGTGCCAATTAATATAATGACAAGACAATATGCAGCCAATCTTATTAAATCTTTACAGATAGACTTTTAATAAGAAGGTTCAACGACTAGTAATTAGAATAGTAGATTTTGTAATAGTTGTTCATTGCTACTAGTTCTATTTATTTAAAAATCTTTAGTGTACACATAGCATATTATTGTACACATGATATAGTCTGAACAATAATGAAAATTATTGAATTAAAGTTATAAACTTTAAATTAACAAATTTGTTCAAGGTATTGAATACAGTGTATCATCTTTTACTATAAGTGATGGTGCTTTTGGTACATGTTTTTTCTTCGGAACTGGATTTCATGGCTATGCTTATAATATACTTTTTTTTTATGGGGTAGGTTCACCCAGCCGTATTATAAATAACTATAAAAAGTTCAACACGAGCGAGCTTGCGCCGCGCCAACATAAAAGATTTTACTCTACTAATATAGAATCGAAGCTTTCTCCTTATTGAGTTACAGGGTTTTGCGACGCAGAATCAAGCTTTAGTCTTAAAATGTCTAAAAAAAATACTTCAAAATCAGGGTGAAATGTTATTCCTGAATTTAGGATAGAGTTACATAGTAAAGATACTTTATTAATAAGAAAAATACACTCATATTTTGGAATAGGTAATGTTAGCTTGCGTGCTGATAGAAATATAGTAGTCTATAGCGTTCAGTCTAACCGAGATCTAATTAATGTGATTATACCTCATTTTGACAAATATCCTTTAATAACTCAAAAGAAAGCTGATTACCTATTATTTAAAAAAGGTGTAGAACTATTAAATTTAAATGCTAAATCTAGTATTGAGGGAATCCACAAGATTTTAAGTCTTAAAGGATCAATGAATTCAGGATTATCCGAAACATTAAGAACTCAATTTCCAACTGTTTTACCTGAAATTCGTCCTTTAGTTAGTTTCCAAGGCATACCAGATCCTAACTGACTATGTGGTTTTGTAGACGGAGAGGGTTGTTTTTATGTTAAAGTAAAGAAAAATAATACTTATTCAATTGGTTTTCAGATTATTATATCTTTCTCTATATCTCAACATATAAGAGATGAGTTATTATTAAGTAAATTTATTGACTACTTGGGATGTGGAATTATCGAAAAAGCTTCAACTAGACGCTCTGTTGTTTTTGTTGTATATAAATTTAGCGATGTTTTTGATAAGATAATTCCTTTTTTCCAAAGATTTCCTTTACAAGGAATAAAGTCTATGGATTATAAAGACTTTAGTGAGGTAGCTAAGCTTATTAAAGATAAATCTCATTTAACTCATGAAGGTTTAAAGAAGATAAAATCTTTAAAATCTGGTATGAATACAAGCAGAATAGATGATTAGTTATTTATCCCCCTAATAAAAATATATATAGGACACGTGCAGGCCCTATTTATAACTAGGCATACTTCTGAATATATATTATGCCATAGTTTAAATAGAAAATAAAGTTAATTGCATGAACATCTTGATTTTTAACCTAAATAAACAAGAAAATATGCAGCCAACATACTACTAAATTATTATAAAAATATTTAGTGTTTGAGGTTCAACGACTAATAAAAGAATTATTTTTCTTTTTCAAATTTTGTTGTATTATATAAATATATAGTACAAATGATATAGTCTGAACAGTAATGTGAATTACTGAAAAAAAGGGGAAATAATTATTTCCCCTTTATAACATATAAATTTAATTTAGACTATTTAATCATGTTAGTGTTTCATGGGTTGAGTAGCAGCCCTAATAAAAATTTATATAAAATTAAAAAAATAAATAATAAAAATTATAGTAATTTAGTTAGTAACACTGATATAAACAACAAATTAAATATTACGACGAAGTCGCCTACGACTAAATTTACATATGAAGTTAATTCTTATTATTTAGATAGAAGATTTTTAGAATGATTTGTAGGATTTACAGATGGAGAGGGTAATTTCCATATTAGATTAACAGCTTTGGAAAATTCCACATATAAATATGCCCAACTTACATTTCAAATTGGTCTTCATAAAGATGAAATAGAGGTCTTAGAATATATTAAAAATACCCTTAAATGTGGTCATATTTCTAAATCTAAAGACAAAGTGAATTATTTTGTAAATGATATAAATTCATTATTATATGTTATAATACCTATATTTGATTATGTAAATCTAAATAGTTCAAAATATCACCATTTTGTATTATTTAAAAAAGCAGTGTTATTAACTAAAAATAAAAGTCATTTATCCGCTGAAGGTAAATTAGCTATAATAGACTATAAAAAAGAAATGCAAAAGTTTTCAGGTAAATGAATTCCAGGTTCTTCGCTCCGCGACCCCACTCCTCTCCTTGAGACTTCGTCGTAAGAGGAGTGTGGGATAAAAGATAAAATTAATATAACTAAATATTGATTAGCAGGCTTTATCGATGCAGAGGCTACTTTTTCAACTAATAAATATGTGCCTAGATTTAAATTAGAAAATCATATTAAAGAATTAGAATTGTACAATGAAATAAGAGAATTCTTTAAAACAGGTAATGTTTTATTAACAACACCTCGAGAGTATAAAGTAAACAGTAACCCTACAATTGTGTTAGAAATTAATAAAGTTAATGATCTTAGGGATACTTTTATACCTCTTATGTTTGATTCTAATAAAGAAGTTCTATTAAGAACATTAAAAGCTAAAGATTTTTCATTATGGTTGAAATTGGTAGATATGTATTATAAAGGTTATCATACTAGATTGGAAGGTAAATATGTATTTGATGCGATAAAATTACATATGAATAAATATAGATTAACAACAAATGTAAATTTACTTAAAGATCAAAAAGTTATTTCTCTTCCTGAAGTGGAAAATTTATTGTCTGGGCGAAGCGCCCCCCTGGTGCTCCTGTGGAGACCCCAGGGGGCACTTTATTTATCTGATAGTCCTTATGAGATAAGACCATACGGAGTACGTTATATTAGAAATACTAATAAATTAGTTAGTGAAGCTACTAATATTGTTGTTATAAATAGTAATAATGATAGAAATATTTATAGTAGTATGACTGAATGTGCTACGAGCTGGTTTAAGCATCCAGTATGGCGCGTAATTCTGCCAAACTCCGGGGACATCCGATGCCATTTGATACCAAATTCCGGCTGAAAAGTGCTTAAACCCTTCTTGTATAAGGGGGATCCCACTCCCCCCCGTTGGCTGATCGAGATCGCTTCGGTAGGAGCGGGTCAGGAATGGCCTACCAGTAATGTGGTAGGGTAAGGTGACAACGCAAATGGTGACGAAAGGAAAGGATTATCGCGGATCTAACCTCAGGTATATTACTTGGTAATGTATTTAAGAATATATCTGGGAAAAGAGCAACGAGTAGACGGTAGTCCCCATTTTAGATTGTTTACAATAAACTAAAAAGATGAGTATTCGTTTATTATGGGTTAAGGTGTACTCTAGCAGCCTTGAGAGAGGTGGTAGTATCGAAGTGATATGATATCTGTCGACTTGATTTCCCTTATAGGGAAGCGTTTAGGTCAATTAGTCGACATCATTAGTAAATCTACCTTAAATGTATATAACCAGCTTTCCTAAGGCTCCCGGGCAAATGAGATAGCTAAGGTAAAGGTTATGAAAACGAAAAGTCTTAATATTTCTAGGAATACTCTCAAAAAATATTTAAATACAGGTAAGTCTTATAAAGGGTACACTTTTGTTTTAATTTAAAAATTAATATTATATAATTTATTATTATTAAAAAAGTTAATAGCAAAAAAGTCATTATTTGTTAAATTATTAACTTAATGATAATTTGCTGCCAAGTATATATCGTTTATGACATATATAAAGGTTCAACGACTAGCTAATAAATATGAAGTACTTTAAAATATCTTATTATTTGGTGGCTGCATACTTCGTAAGCCATCCTTCGGAGGGGTTTTGCTTACGAGGATCTTTCTCCCTTCCGGCGACTTCGTACGCACGGCGACTTCGTATGCACCAAAAGTAAAATAGTTTTCTGCACTGATGTATCGGTGTAGAATTAAAGTAAAGAATGGCATTATACTTTTCATATTAATTATTAAAATATTTTCTTTTTATTTTAATAAGCACTAATATGATGACATAGTCTAATCAATAATGTGAATTATTGTTAATATTTTGTGCATTCAATCTCTAGTTGGGATAAGAGAACAAGTGCAAAAAAGTATGCATCTTCTAGATTATTTTCAACAATTGATTCTTGTAAGTTCCCTTTAAAGATTGGTAAGGAATCTGTAAAATTTAACCCATGGTTAATTACAGGTTTCGTAGACGCTGAAGGGTGTTTTTCTATTAGAGTTAGAAAAACGACGAAAACACGTATAGGCTGACATGTTGAATGCGTTTTTTCAATCTGTCTTCATTCGCGAGACTTACCTTTATTGCAAGAAATTCAATCTTATTTTGGTGGAATAGGTAGAATATCTGTAGGTAAAAATTGTGGATACTTTGTATCTTCTATGGAAGATATAACTACTGTAATAATACCTCACTTTGTTAAATACCCTTTAATAACTAAAAAGTTAGGTGATTTCCTTCTTTTTAAATCGGTTGTAGATTTAATTAAAGCTAAGGAACATTTAACAATGGAAGGTATGCAGAAGATTGTGTCTATAAAAGCTTCTATTAATCTCGGTTTAACTGAAACATTAAAAGTTGCTTTTCCTAATACTATACCTGTTTCAAGACCTTTATCTGTAAATACGGAAATTCCAGATCCATATTGAATGTCGGGATTTACATCTGGGGATGGTTGTTTCGCTGTTACTGAAAACAAGTCTTCTTCTGGAGTTTACGTAAAACTAGTTTTTAGTTTAACTCAAGATAGAAAGGATGAATCTTTAATTAGAAGTTTCGTTGATTTCTTTGGATGTGGTACATATCAACCTTCTTCTAAACGTACTACGGTAAATTTTCAATGTCGAAATTTTACTGATAATTATGAGACAATCATACCCTTTTTCTGTAAATACAGTATAATAGGAGTTAAGAAACAAGATTTTGAGAAATGGTGCAATATTGCCGAAATAATTAAAAATAAAGATCATTTAACTAAAGAAGGATTTGACCTGGTTTGTCATATCAAATCTGGTATGAATAAAGGCAGATAAAACTCCAATTTATAGAGTGGACTCCTCCTCAGGCAGGAAAGCTCGATATTTATTTTTGGTTATCTCTCACCGATCGTTAGGTTCGGTGGTAAGTTGATGAAGACATAATAATAAAGTATATCCCTTTTGGTACTTATGCTTAAGTTATATCACTTACAGTGAATAAGTAAAAGTTTAATTAAGGGATCATACTAAACTACCAAACTCCGGGGAAGCCCTAAAGACAATAATACCACCTTATATATAGTGAAAAGCCTAATAATAAGTACCATTACTAATCATAGTGGGTGAGGTAAAAAGTTATTGTATTAAGGAAACTTAAATGGGTAATCGCGGAACTAACCTATATTTATCTTATTAGATAGATATGGAAAAGCGCATCGAGTAGACGGTAGTTGTTACTAAAGTAAGCATAATATATTTAATTTGCTTATTTGTAATTAAGGTATACTCAGTCTTCCTTAGAAATAAGGAAATAACTTTACGTCCTAGCTAAGTCGTATTAATATGTTTATATGTGCTTGTTTATATCGAGCTTGCTGAGTCCCTCCTCCGAAGGCGACTAGTAATAATTACATAAATTAAACATATCTAATTATACGATATGCTGAAGTAAAGATAGACGCGGTTATAATAGGAACAATATTTTTATCAGTAGCTTTATGAAGAATATTTGCTTATCATTTAACAGATAATCATCACCTAGGATTTGAAGGTGGTATTCTATATTGACATTTTGTGGATGTTGTATGACTTTTTTTGTACGTTTCAGTTTATTACTGGGGTTCTTAATTATAGAAATAGAGTACTATATATTATATAGTGATAGCGATAGTAAATTTGCAGAGGCTATTAAAAATGTAAGTGAACTAGGTGAAAAATTGGCTAAGCAGACTAAAGAAGGGATAGAACAACAAAAAAACAGCGAGCTACCTGCTGATAAAAAGGCAGTCAAGGATCACGAAACGGAAAAAAAATAATTTCCGGATTTCGAAGAAAGAATGGCTAACGGTAGAAAAAAAGGGTTAGAAAGAGTTAAACAAGATTCTAGTAATGTTGTTAATGATGCTTCTGAACCAACACCTTTAACTGATTTAGTCCTACGGCGGAGATGAATAGTATAAGAATTATCTTTTATTTGCTATCTTTGTATGCCGACTTCTCTGCTGCGTACGTACGCAGCATAAGTATGCCAAGCTAAAAAAAATAATTTGTTTTTTTATTTATTTGTATAAAATTTACTTAGGATCTTTTATATATAGTATGGTGCATAGTATTTTACTATGTACCTAAAAGAGTATAGTTTAATGGTAAAATAAGAAGCTTCAACCTTCCGGTTCTCAGTTCGAATCTGAGTGCTCTTGACAGGCCCTAAAAAAAAAAAATAAATTAAAAAATAAATGTATAATAAGATTAATATCTTAAATAAGGGGGTATCTTTATAAGGGTTCTTAGTATAATGGTTAATACATGTGGCTTTTAATCACTAAGATATCGGTTCGAATCCGATAGAACCTATTCATATAGTCCTTCGGCTGCTGCGTCCGTCCGTCCGTCCTGGGCGGCGTTGCCGCACCCTAAAAGGGATATGGCGGCGCCAGCCGAAAAAGAAGGGGTCCTTCGTATCCCCTGCGGGGATTAGTTCGATTTAGGCTGGCGCTAGCAAGCTCGTTTTATGTTTAACTTTTACCTAATGTATTGTTAATTTAGTAAGATAAGTATAAATTAATAAGAAAGGAATAATAAACTATAGATTTTTGTAACTTAAACATCTTAAAGCAATATAATATCTTGGTACTTACGATACTAAAATAGTGTAACTAAGCTACTTTACCTGTTAGTTGTCATTTTGTTAGTGTGCAGGCTGGCTTGCTTAGCTTATCCCCTCCATACGAAGTCGGCAGGAGGCTTATAGCGCAGTTTAACTTAGCGGCTAGCTTTTAGCTTGGCTGCTGGCTAACCACAGAAACCGCCAAGCCAGTATTCCAGTCAGCAAGCAGCCTGCCTGGCTGTTTCTGAAGGTAGGTTGCTCCGAAGGCGGATATATAACACTTAGAATTAGTAACTTAATTGGTCGAGGACTTCCTTGTCACGGAAGTAGGTGTCGGTTCGAATCCGATCTAATTCGTGGTTTAAATTATATAGTCTATATTATAGATTCTTTTTTTTATATTTAATTATTTTCCCCCCCCCCTTCTCTTTGGTTTATAACCAAAAACAGAATTACTTCTTGTAGGCTCTAGCCTAAATTTCCTTAGAGTATATTATTTTTTTTTTAGTCCGAAGGCGGGATATTCTACAACTTAAATATGTATTATATAACAAATAAACAGGAAAAGTTGCTATAGGTAGGGCGAAATATTTGCTACATATTGTGTATTAACACCTGGGTGTTCGATTCACCTCTTTTCCGATGCCTACTAGTGAAACCGCCAGGGATACAAATATAATTTTTATATACTTTTCTGGTAGTTGTTTATTTTTTTTTTATTTACTCATATATTATATAGAGGGTTATTTATAATACTACTATTTAAGCTGTAGGAGTTGTTAGGGTTATCCGTTAGTCTTTAATCTTTTAGGGCTGACTTCGTTAGAAGCCGCCGTAATATATTATATATAATGAAATAATAAACAACGGCTATCATTTAATGGTAGGATGTCTGTCTTCCAAACAGAGTGTGTCGGTTCGATTCCGACTAGCCGTATATTCCTTGGTTTTAATATATAAACAAGGGGTATATATAGTAAAAAGGCCTCTTGATCTCTGGTGTGCATAGTTCTTCTCCGAAGGACCTGGTTTGGGTAGGCATACCAGGGGTATAGAGACTCACAAATTTAACCTTTATCTAATGTATTGTTAGCTCAGTATATTCTTACTTTATTAGTTAGGCTCCTACGGCTAAGCTGTCAGGAAAGCTCTTTATTTGATAATGTTAGTCTAAACTGATAAGCAAGGAGTTAATGAATTATAAGAAAGGTTTTACCTTTTTCTTATTTTTATAGCTGCTGATGTAGTATGCCGCCATATCCCTTTTAGGGATCAGCCGCCATATCCCTTTTAGGGATCAGCCGCCGCCGCCATATCCCTTTTAGGGTGCGGCAACGCCGCCCAGGACGGACGGACGGACGGACGGACGGACGGACGAAGGCGCGATCTAAAAAAATGAAGAAGGCGAAATCAATTACTATAATTTCAGTAAGCATTTAATTGGTATTTGTAGTAATAGAGTAAATGAATTTATAAATTCACTCTTGGTTTAGTTAGTGGGATAGGAATATTTAGGTAAATATAATTGATATAAATTTCCTCGAAGAGGTATACTATTATAAGATTTAAAATGAACAATTTATTTTTAGTTAATGAAACGTTTACAAATGGTTATCTAGCAAATATATTGAATATAATTTCTTTATTTGCAATATTCTGCGGTGTGTTTGTAATTATAAGCAAAAACCCTGTAGTGTCGGTATTATTTTTAATTGGATTATTTGGTAACATTGCTTCTTATTTAATCTTAATAGGATTAGGCTTTATGGGTTTAGCATATTTAGTTGTATATATAGGAGCAATAAAAAAACGTAATTTAAATAATGTTGCGTTGGTTCAAATCCAACTCTATAAGGTACTTTTAATTATTATTAAAATTTTTCAAAAAGAGTTCATAGAAGGTCTGTTATTTTTTGGTTACGCGAGTTTAGTTAATACGGGCATAATAAAAAGAATTAGTAAGATGAGAGGAGCTTCGTTAAGCCGAGCAAAATTATATAATACTTTAACTAATCATACTGTTAATACTAGTAACTCTAAAAGATTTTATTCTACTAAATCAAGTTTGCTACAAAGTTTAAGTGATGAAAACTTTTTTAAATGATTTGTGGGGTTTTCTGATGGAGAATCTAACTTCACTATAGTTTTTTATAAAGATAAAAATGGGAATGTTTTAAGTGCTACCTTCAGGTTTACTATTGAATTACATATAGATGATGTGGAAGTATTAAATTATATAAAAAGTAGGTTAAATATAGGAACAAATATAGCAGTATATGGGAATAGTTGTAAATTTACAGTTGTGCATCGGAAGGATATCGATGTATTAATATCAATATTTGATAAATTTAACTTAAATACTACTAAACATCTAGATTATTTAGATTTTAAAAAAGCTTTTATTTTATACAATGAATCTAAAGAAGTAGATAAAACAATCATAATAGATGAACTGTTAAAGTTAAAAAACGGTATGAATAGTAATCGTTATAATTTTAATTTACCTTGTGATCATAAAATAGTAATATCGGACTATTGATTACTAGGGTTGATAGAAGGAGAAGGTTCCTTTCATCTAGGAAGAACGGATTTAAGAGCTAGTTTTACAATTGGTCTTACTCAAGTACAACTTCCTGTTTTAGAAAAAATTCAAAATTTTTTAGAAAGCAACCTTCTTTTTGATAAGTATTCTATGTTTAAATTAAAAAATTCTTCTTGTATTACTGTAGGAACTTCTATTGCGGGGTCAGGTAATAGTAAACCATTTGCAAGACTTGTTATTAGAAATGCAAGTGTTTTAACCAATTATTTTATACCTTTTTTTAATAATATGACATTTATTTCAAAAAAAGGTAAGGATTTTGAAGATTTCAAAATTATATGTACTGCTTTATACAACGGAACTTATAGAAACGATCTTATTAGATCATTAATACTAAAATTATCTTATACTATGAATAATTATAGATTATCTACTAACACTGATTCCAAAAAGGTATCTAACTTTTCTAAGGATGATAGGGAAAATTTGGTTAATGCCAAACCAACTATTATACACCTTAGTGACGGTCGTCAAGTAGACAGTGTAACAAGAAAAGAGATTATTTCACGTTGAACTAATTGCGTTTATGAGATAATTAATGATAAGGGGGAAGAAACATTAGTTTCAAGTATAAATGAAGCAGCTACTATACTAAATGTAGATTTTAGAACGCTAAAAAGAAATATTGAATCGGAAGCATTATACTCAAAAGGAGGTTTTTTTGAAATTAAAGGGAAAAAAGTAAGAAGGGTACCTGTATTTTGCCCGAATAAGTAGTATTACAAAACTCGAAGGATTATTCAAGTATGGGTATGCTTAGTTTTTTTCAATGGTTTCTTCGCCAGCTGAGCGTATAAAAGTATACGCACTTTATCCTTCATCATTATCCTTCAATAGTATGGAGGGTATTAACTAAAAATTAAACTCTTAAAGAAAAACATAATAATTAAAATAAAAGAGATAGCCAGAAGAATATAATCGCACTATCATCATACCTGTAGAAAAATTAGGTGAAAACGGTTAATGAGATCCTACTTAAAGACCGTCGGCAGTTATAAATGTCGCTACAGACTGGTTCACCGGGGTTAGGCTGAGATGTCTGTCCAAATGTACAGTCGGGTTCTAAAACGAATGTGTAAACATCGTAAGGAGGAAGGATAACTTTATTTTACTCTTTTTATTTAATTATACCTTACTTCGGTTCAGGGTTAAGCTCTATTAACAAGGGTTAAGTGTAATTTCATTAACCTTCCCTCCTCTTCCGTCTATGGCTCAAGGAGAGGAGGGAGGTCTACGAAGTCGGGGCAGAAGTGAGGACAAATAAAAAAAATGGGTACAATTAAAGTAGTTACTTATTACGTGTGATAAGAACTCCTAAAATCGAATACAAAAAAAAAGTATTTGATTTATGTTAATTAGAATTGATCTATATTATTTTTATTTATTTTAATGTTGATTAATATTAGAATAAGTGAGTTACAAAGTAATACTATAAATACTATTCCTTTAGCTATCACGATAACAATAGCATTAAATTATCCTTTATTTAAATTGTTACCTTATGATGTGGCAATACTAAGTAATAATTATTATATGAATAATGTTTTATACGATATATCTTTAAACAAATACAATTCAAATTATTTTAATAATTTAAATCTATATAATAATAATTTATCTTTTGTTACTAGTAACATGTGAGATGGAAATTTAGCCGAAACTGGTCATATTACAAGTATAGGTAGTGTGATGTACACTAATTATAATATGTGACTTTTAATAGCAAGTTTCATTCTTCTTTTAGCTATGGTAGGTTGTATAGTTATCACTCTAAAAAGTGATAATCCTTCACATAAAAGAAGTTTTAGGGGCGCCCCATCTTTAAGTAGGGCGCCCCATTATCCTCCAATCTCTTCTGCCGAAGGAGTCCTTCGGCGTAATAATATTTCAAAAAGATGAAATTCTACATTAGTTATTCATCGTAGTACCCTTAGAGAAGATTTTAAATTAGACCCCTGATTTATAACTGGTTTATCTGATGCTGAAGGTAGTTTTTCAGTCAGTGTTTCAAGGAATAGTAAACTTAAATCAGGTTGAAGAATATTGGCTAGTTTCACTATGGGTCTTGGTAAGAAAGACCAGGCTTTATTAAATCTAGTCAAGAGCTATTTTGGTGTGGGGGATATTTACGATACACACAGTGCTAACGTATCACAGTTCCGTGTTCAATCTACAAAAGACCTAGCTGTTATAATTAAACATTTCGATAAATATCCTTTAGTTACTAAGAAGGGGGAAGATTATATATTATTTAGACAGGTATTTGAAATAATTAATTCTAAACAACATATTACTAGTGAAGGGTTTAGAAAACTTCTTTTATTAAAAAGTAGTATGAATTTAGGACTTTCCTTAGAATTAAAACAAAGTTTTCCTGATTTAGGTAAAATTGCTAGACCTGAAGTAAAAGATATAATCGTACGCAATCCTCAATGAATGTCAGGTTTTACTACTGGGGGAAGGTTGTTTTGCGGTTTCGGTTGAAATTGCTCGAACAACAGCTTTGAAGTATACAGCCAGAACTCGGTTTATTCTTACTCAGCATAAGCGTGATTATCTTTTAATGGAAAGTTTTAAGGAATACTTTAAATGCGGTAGTATTATATTTTCTAATAATACAGTTTCTTTTATGGTTAATAACATTTCAGAGCTTAATGGTAATATTATACCTTTTTTCAATCAATATTCGGTTCTGGGGAAAAAGCGATTAGATTATATAGATTTTTGCAAGATTATTAATTTAAAGCTTGAAAAAGCTCATTTAACACTGAAAGGTTTTAATGAGATTCGTTCTATTATAGATAGAATGAATTCAAAAAGATAGTAATATATACAAATTACAATATGTGATTATTAATCGCTAGTTTCATTTTATTATTAGCTATGGTTGGTTCTATTGTTATAACATTAAAACCATTTGTACCGTCAAATAACAATTAGTTTTCAGTTGTATCCCGAACTTCGGCCGAAGGCGGGATCTGGATTTTTATATGTTTAAATGTTTAATAAGGGAATAACTCATAACAAAAGTTTCAAGTGGCCATCTATACTGACTTCTCTTTTTGCGACTACGTCGCAAACTGACTTCGTAGTTAGCAGGGGGTACTTCGTTGTCAGGTAGCCTGGTTGGCAACCTTCGGCAGCAGCCAACGAGGATAAGTCACCGTAATTGTTATTATTTTAGTGCTGTACTTTTGTTGTGAAGCTAATAAGTATGCCGATTTTCTTCGAAAATACGAAGGCCAGCTTTAAAAATTTTTCTTTCTGAGGTCGTATTATATTATAAAAAATTGAGATAGAGGAGTTAACTCTCCTCTAGCTTGCGTAGTTTTTTTATTATAAATAAAAAAACTCCCAAAAAGAAATTAGCTCAATGGTAGAGCAACCGTTTTACACACGGAAGGTTGGGTGTTCGAGTCACCTATTTCTTATCCAAACAGATCCTGATTTCTCTGTCTGAGACTTTTCCTGGCGACGAAGTACTCCTGCGGCGAAGCCTAATCCCCTCTAGGGATCCAGGAAGAAGCTAGGCACGACAAATTAAAGATTCCTTGACTTAACGGTAAAGTGCATTTTTGATAAGAATGATATCAGCGTTCGATTCGCTGAGGAATTAAAGAGAATTGACCGAGTGGTCTAAGGTGGTAAGCTTGAGTCTTATTTGATTTATTTAATCACATCCGTTCGAATCGGATATTCTCTGTTTAGCCTGCCATGGCTTCGCAGAAGTACTCTAGACTAGCATATTTCTTCTGCAGCTTCTGGCTTTTGTCTTCGCCATAAACGAAGGCAGCTAGGCAAGAAGTACTTCTCGTGTACTTCTAGCGCAGCCTAGCTTCGCAGAAGGCGAAGCTAGGCAGTCAGGTAGTCAGTATGGCAGCCAGGCAGGCTACAAAATAGAAATTTTATACGGATTAGAGCCAGGCGGTTAGGCAGAAGTTTTTTTTCCTAGTCTTCTATAGGGTGGTATCACACCTCCAGCCTGGTTAGGTTAGGCTAGGTTAGCTTACCTTAGGTTAGCTTACGTTAGGTTAGCTTGTTTGTTGGCAGTTTAGTACAATAGCGTTTGCTGTTTCAGACCAGTACCTTCCTTTAAGATGTTAGCATTTATTTGGGACTATAAAGGAGTAAATTGGGAGTTACCAAAAGTATCAAAAGATTTTGATCGCTGGGGAGATATATAATCCTTAACAATAGGTTAGCTAGAGTGGTCGAAACGGGTGCTAACTATAACACTAGGTTAAAAGATTATAGCCTTAAGATTACCAACTTCGTCGAAATTGCATAATTATTAAGTGACTAGAAATAGACTTCTGAGTTGACCGTCAAAATCTGACTGTTATTTGGTTTACGACAATTAGGGCTTTACAAGCTATTTAGATGACTAATTAGGTCGTAAATAAATTTTTAAATAAAAAATGAAAATAAAAAATAACGAGGTAATAAATAAAAGTGTGGTAAAAGCAGCAATACCTACGGCAGTATCTCCAATAGTACAATCCGTAGTAGTAAGAGGGTCATCTTATAAATTTAATCTTACACCTTGATTTATAACAGGGTTTACCGACGGTGAAGGTTCTTTCATTCTTAATATATGACAAGATTCCACTCGTTCTTTGGGTTGAAGAATTCAGGCAGTTTTTTCTATCCAACTTCACCTTAAAGATAGACCAGTTTTAGAATGTATTCAATATTTTTTTGGAGGAATAGGTACTATTTATAATATAGGCGATAATAAAGTTCAATACAAAGTTGTAGCTATTAAGGAATTAGCTGTTATCATAGCTCATTTCGACCAATACCCACTTAGAACTCAAAAGTCTGCAGATTTTTTACTATTTAAACGTGGAGTTGCAATTTTACAAAGTAATCGTCATCTAACTAAAGAAGGGTTACTAGAATTAATTAGTATTAGAGGAAGTTTAAATTGAGGTTTAACTGATGTATTAAAAAATTCGTTCCCTGGAGTAACTATAGCAGAAAGACCAAGAGTAGAAGTAACAGACCAAGCAGATCCCAACTGAGTAGCTGGTTTCGTATCCGGAGAAGGTAGTTTTTTTATAGTTATAAGAAGATCAGCAAGTTCTAAAACCGGGTTTTACATATATTTAACATTTAAAATCACCCAAGATGGGCGAGACGTGCAAGTTTTAAAGGGCTTTGAACAATACTTTAATTGTGGTAACGTAAACGCTAAAGATTCAAAAAAAGCTGCATTTGATTATGTTTGTGGTAGTTTCAAAGATAATTTAGGTATAATAATTCCGTTTTTCACTAAGTATCCTATTTATGGTACGAAGGCTTTAGATTTTGAAGATTGATGTAAAGTAGCCGAATTAATCAAAACAAATAGTCATTTAACACCTAAAGGTCTGGTTCAAATTGAAGCTATAAAAAGTGGAATGAATAGATCAAGAAACTTTCATAGCTAATTAAGGCGGCAGGCCAGATTGTTTTAATTTCAGTATACTTTATTTGCACATTTAGGTCTTTTCCCTTATTTGGCTGGAGCTCGGGCCTCCGTAAGGGAATTAAGACCTCTCAACGGATTAGAGCCAGGCGGTTAGGCGCGCTCTTTGGGAGAGCGAATAGTTATGTTCGATTCATAATAATCCGAATTAAATATAGTTTAATTTTTATTTTGGCCTACGGATAAATAAGCTTTCTGCTTACCAAACGCAGGAATTAGAAATAAATAAGAAATGTAAATGATATATTCGCTATAAAATAGTATAAAAAGAGACTATTATGGAAATATAAAGCCATGTGTTAAAGAGAAATTTGTTATCTTATGGAAACATATAAACTCTAAGATAAATTACTTGATAAACGAAGCGAATTGAAATATCTAAGTAGCTTCAGGAAAAGAAATCAAAAGAGATTTTATGAATAGTGTGAACGAAAATAAAATAGCCTATTAATAAGTAAAATGGTAGAAAAACTGTTTGAAAAATAAATGTCAATTAGTTTTATTATTAAGACTAACTCTGGGGAACCTTCCTCAAAGGCTAAATATAACACATGAGCATCAGAGAATTAGTACCGTAAGGGAATTATTGAAATAGTAGTTTTATAAGCAGCTCGAGTTGTATTTGAAAACAAGAGCGTACCTTTTGCATAATGGGTCACCAAGTTAACATTAGATGCGAGCATAAAAAATGTGCCACCATAACAGTCATAAAACTAACGGTACCAGTGGTAAACAAAGCGTAAAAAAGCGGTTGTTTCCTAAGCTAAATCAGTTTTTTGGTTTTGTTTGGGTTGGCTTCAACTACCCTGGTGTGTCAGAGTCCCTAGACTGTAGGGATGTGTTTGTGAGGTGTCTGCTTCTCGGTATAAATATACCGTCCAATGAGGGGAGATTTTCCTCCTGGAAGTATGTCTGATCAACTCTGTCTTGTAAATCCTGTGATACTTAGTGGTTAATACCTACTTTGTACGACAAAGGTGATAACAAGGCTAATGAAAGGGGTGTACCTGTTCCCTTTGCGTAGTTAAAACGATCATAATGTAACAGAAAATGATAAGTGTCTAAAGTTAGACCCGAAGCCTAGTGATCTTACTATAGTCAGGGCTATAAAGGCTCGAACGGGTTATTGTTGCAAAAATATCCGATGAACTATGGTAAGCATAGTGAAAGACAATTCTGACTAGGATAGCTGGTAAAGAAAATAGTGTAAGCAACTATTTAAAGCCAGTAAGTGGAAGTGAACCTTCTGCTATAAACAATCAAATTGCGGGAAAGCCCTAAAACTATTTAAACCAAACAGACGTGGTAACACAGTTTGTGGCACAGGTAATGACTCGTGGTATGGTAAAATCTAAATAGGTTTACGAAAGTAGAGTGGGTAATCCGCAGCCAAGCACCTTATGGTGGGCATAAGCTCTTAATTTAAGGTGTGCAGTTCATCGACTAAATGGTTGTTGGCGATTAATAGTTTAATTACTAATAATATCGCTTAAGATATAGTCAAGCCTCACTCGAAAGAGTGCAGAATAATAAAGTATTTAATCTTATCAATAATCTAAATAGCAGTTCAAAAATAGCAAATAAACACTACCACCATAGGTAGACTAAGTTCAATTCAGGCTTATCCCCGGAGGGGATCAGAATTGTCTCCTTCGGCGCAATTAAGTAATGCAAGCTGGGTTAGCGTCCCATTGTTATTACTCCGATGGATCATTTAGTTATTACCTATTTGGCTTGGGAGTCTTTAAAGTTAAAACCTTAGATAATAGATATGAAATTAAGAAAATCTATATTTATTTCTGATCCGCGTCTAAACAAGAAACATTCACAAGATGTTCTCCCACTTACACATCCGTGCTTTACTCATCAAGTTAACAGTAAGGATAAGGAGTTAGGTGAGATATACAATGAGAGATAAAAGGCCTTTTGTTGTATTTGTGTTGAATTGTATCTAAACATGATTCAAAGACTAATGTAGTAAATTATGCTGCACGGTTTGTAATATAAATAGTAATATTAATCAAGTTACCTATTGTCTTGGCTCCCACTTAGTGACTCTATAATAATATAAAAAGCTCGTAAAACATTCAATTTTAATTTATTTTTAAGTACTAGCGTACTAGTAACATGTCGTCACTATTCAACTAGTGATAACCAAGGTGACATAAAACCTGTTGCTGTTTACAGTAACTGTGGTCAAGAAAAAGCACGTATTTTCGAGGAGAACAAGGGAATAGCTGCTGTGTATCGTTTAACCAATAATCTTAATAATAAGACTTATGTTGGAAGTACCGTTAATTTATCTACTCCCCGCGGGGACTTCCGCCTGCAAAGCAGGCTCAAGGAGTCCCCTGGGTCGCCGAAGGCGAAGATTTTATAAGTACTTTAGCATAAAACATTTAACCCTTCGGCCCAGGCCCCAAGGAACAGGTCCTTGTGACCTGGTCCTGGGGCCGAGGGGGTGAAAGAAAAACTCCTATTCATAATGCATTATTAAAATATGGATTTGATAACTTTACTTTAGAGATATTAGAATATTGCGAAAGTGGTATAAATCCTGTAACAAGGGAACAATACTATTTTTCTAAGTTAAAGCCCGAATATAATATTTTAGAACAAGCGGGTTCTTCTTTAGGTTATAAACATACTGCAGCTACTCTTGAATTCTTTAAAAACGATAGAAAAATTAATGAACCCTTCGGCCCAGGCCCAAGGAACAGGTCCTTGGACCTGGTCCTGGGCCGTAGGGGACACAAGAAAAAATTTATCTTCAGCTGCTACTGGACGAGTTTTAACGGAAGAAGATAAAAAAAAGATATCTGACGCTCGTAAAGGAATTATACTTTCAGCGGAAACCCGTTCTAAAATATCTGCAGTAGCTGTAGCACATAGAGGTGTGGCTGTTAAAGTTAAAAATATAAATACTGATATAGAAGTAGAATTTGCAAGTTTAACAGATGCAGCCAAATACATAGGAGTAAGTAGACCAGCTGTAAAAAAATATTGTGACACTGGTAAATTAATACAAGGAATATACCTTGTATTATCTAGATAAGATAAGATAAGATAAAATAAAACTAATAAATACTTTATTATTTGTTAAATGGATAGTTAAATATTTAACTGTTTAGGGAGAAGGGCCTCAGCTTTGCCGTAAGGCTAAAGAGGTCATAACTGTTTCTGCGAAACCTATAATAGTAGGCAATTTAAGTAACATCAAAGCAGGTACAGAACTTAATCTCAGACCAGATGTAAATTTTCATCCTTCGACCCAGGGACAGAGACCCTGTGTCTGGACCGAAGGGGCAAGAGTATTTACGTACTCTTTGAAAATACATTATTCAATGGTACATATCGGGGGATCGTGAAGATTTTATCGGTGAGTATGTAGACTCGGAATGGCTTAGATGGATCTTGAATGATCAGACATAGAATGATAAGGTTGTATGCAGCCTTTTTGTAGAAGTGAACCTTCTGCTTTAAACCATCAAATTGCGGGAAAGCCCTAAAGCAATCTTAACTAACCAAGTATAGTAATATAACTTGGGGCGCAGGTAATGACTCGCGATATAGTAAAATCAAGATTGATACCAGAAAGGTAATGGGTAATCCGCAGCCAAGCACCGACTGCTGTAAATTCAGTAAGGGTGTGCAGTTCATCGACTAGATGTTGGTTAGCGTAAGCTTAAGATATAGTCAAGCCTCATTCGAAAGAATGCAATGGCAGTAAAGTAATTTTTATTTTGAAAGTATATTAAATCGAAGTTTTCGATAATTTCAATCTTTTCGTCAAATACTTGACGCAGATACTCTACAATTAAGTATTTAGTTAAAGGAACATTATAAAAAACAACATGAATTTAAATATAATTAATAACATTTCCCCCTCGGCCCAGGCCCACGGACCAGTCCGTAGGCCTGGTCCTGGGCCGAAGGGTCCAATAAAGAAATATAATAACGCGCAATCTTTAAAAACAATTATTTTTGCTGAAAATAGGAATAAATCTGGTATTTATCTGACCCCGGAGGGGTACGAATAAATAACCTAAATGGTAATACATATGTAGGTAGTGGGGCCAATTTAGCAAAGAGAATAGGTGATTATTATAATCAAAGCGAGTTAGTCAGAAATCCTAGACCAATACATCTTGCTTTATTAAAATATGAACATAATAATTTTACTTTAGAGATTCTAGAGTATTGCTCTAAAGATATATTAATTGAAAGAGAACAATACTATCTTGATTTACTTAATCCTGAGTATAATATATTGAAACATGCTTATTCTTTGTTAGGTTATAAGCATAGTGAAGAAAATATTGCAAAGTTTAAATTAAAAAAGATATCAGAAGAACATAAAGAATTATTGTCTTATATTCATACAGGAAAGAATATTAATCAAGAAACTAGAGATAAATTGTCTCTTGCTACTACAAATTATAAAAAGAATAATCCTCTTACAATTGAAGCTTTAGCTAATATTAGAGCTAAAACTATTGAGCGTGAGGGAGTATCAGTTACAGTTTTAAATACTGAAACTAAAGAGCTAAAAGTTTTTACTAACCAAACTGAAGCAGGAGCTTTTTTAGGTGTTTCAAGACAAGCAGTATATAACGCAGTTAAAAGAGGTAAACCTATTAAAGGTATTTACCTAATATCAAAATAAAAATAAAAATAAAAATTACTTTAGTTTCGGCAAGCCGAAACCAGGATATTTATTCATATGAATAAAGCCTGTTGTCTAAATGGATAGTTAACAATATTTACATTATTGTTAACTGTTTAGGGAGAATGATCTTTGTCTTATTTTAAGTAAGATCAAAGATCTCTGTGTATGTCAAAAGGGAAACAGCCCAGAACAAAAGTTAAGGTTCCAAAATTATTGTTAAGTGAAATTAAGAAGGTTTTTATTTGAGTCGACAAGGAGATGGGCTTAGAAGCAGCCATAATTTGAAGACCTCGTAATAGAGCGCTCGTTAAATCTTTAAAAGCATCGAAAATTTAACGGATCTAAACAATATACCGAAACTTTGTCCTCATTTAAACATAATTTTTATTATTGTTATTTGCAGGGGTAGCAGAACGTTGGGTTATATTAGATTTGATATTTTTTAAATTCAAATAAAAAAAACTCAAGTGATAATGGTGACAGTGCGACGTGATAATTAATTAATAGCTAATGTGGTAAAATTCCACCAGCGCTTTGGGTGCGCTAGACCCTACCTTCGGGAGCTAGATATAAACTCGAGAAGAATAATGAAACTCGAAAGAGTGA
Source organism: Diaporthe citriasiana (assembly GCA_014872975.1). Lineage (NCBI taxonomy): Eukaryota > Fungi > Ascomycota > Sordariomycetes > Diaporthales > Diaporthaceae > Diaporthe > Diaporthe citriasiana. Next base: position 61,957 of record JADAZS010000175.1, read on the forward strand.
AATGAATTTGAAAGAGGGAAATGAAAGTTTTAAGCTGAAGGGACAAATGTAACCGGCCGGAAGGCAATCTTAGACGAAAAATAGTAATCTATGTGGAGCAGGGTGACGAATTCTATGGAGATCGAAAGAGAAGGTACCGAAGAACCATCGTAATATCACAATACGAAGCAGAGGGACATGTTATTTGCACCTTAACATGTCAACCCAACAGAACTCTGTCGGTGGAAAGGTATCCTCCTAAGGAATAAGGAGAATGTAGTCATTAATGAACACGGAAATCCCAGATTCTACCTAACGTAGAAATACGAAGGAGGTAATCTATACAAAACCGAAAGGGAAAGATTATATCGGAAGAGGGGGACAAGATAATCCAAAAAGCGAATGCCGTCTAGTAATAGGATGGATAGGGTGAATAACCTAAGCTGAAAATGCTGCTGACGTGGAGATATGGCGAATACCGAGAGTAAACTCAGTTATGTACAGCAAACAGGAAAGACAGACGAAAGCCACAGAGGGTCTGAATCCAAAATGGGGATGATGTTTACGATAAAACGAATAAATAATACATAAATAATCCGGATTAGAGGCCTTGCAAGCCTGTCAAAATATCGTAATCTATAGGATGTTGCAACCATCTTATTGAAATAAACAACCGCAGAGAGAGAACTAAACGTCAAGGTCACCGTCTGTAGTATTCGAAAGAACGTACAATAAATAACAGAGAAGAAATCGTGGTCAGTACGACCTAAAGAATAGACCACCGACCACGGATTTGAAACAGAACACCGACAACGGAGTTGACTTTGCAAGAAGTAAATTCGCTTGAGCCGTATGCCGTGAAAGTGGCACGTACGGTTCTATAGGGGGGAAAATCCGAGAGGATCTACCTATCCGAATTGAGTAACGAAAAAGATCCGGTACGAGGAGTATTCGGAACTCGCCTAAAGCTTATGGCTGAGGTAAAGCGGCCTCTAAGTTTATAACCTGAAGGTTAAAACGATGAGTAATTCTTATTACTAAACAACATTTTCTAAGTAAAGTAAAATAAAATAAGTTAATATATTTACTTACTTTTTAAGTGGGAAATGTACTGGAAAAATTAGTATAGCTATTCTTAAGTTGTACCTTGAAACTTATTTTTTGGGGGAAGCTGTATTTGTTTATAACAGGTAAGTGTTGGCATACTTATAGGTTATTTGCAAATAATTTTACCTTTACAAAAGGCGGGTTTACTACCTGCCTTTTGATAGAGGAAGCTTGAAGAAGTGATATCTTAAAATATAAGATATGAAATAAAGGATAGACAGACCGTACCTAAAGACTGCCACACAAGTAAGCTAGTAGAGAATACGAAGGCGTAAGAGATAACAATCATAAAGGAACTCGGCAAATTGATACCAAAACTTCGGGAAAAGGTAGGCTCATTAGTCTTGGTTAATACAAGTAAAAAGGAAGAAGCATAAAAGGATGTTGTACGACTGTTTAATTAAAACACAGCACTTTGCAAAAAGATGATAAATCTAAGTATTGAGTGTGATACCTGCCCGGTGCCGGCTGGTTAACGGAAATAACTAAATTGTCATAGGTTTGGTGTAGAAGGAAACCCCGGTTAATGGCGGCCTTATAAGTGAGGGTCCTAAGGTAGCGGAATACCTTGGCCGTTAAATGCGGTCTTTGCATGAATGGTGTAACGATACAACAGCTGTCTCTATGATTGACTCTGTGAAATTGGAATAACTGTGCAGATACAGTTTACCTCTAGTTGGACGAGAAGACCCTATGCAGCTTTACTGTTACTAATTATTGAATATAATAACAGCAAATTTTAGTATATAAGGTAATTGATAAGATAGAAGTGAAATACCTTTATTTGTTTATTATATTATTATGGAATAATACTGGCTTCTTGCGACTTCGTACGCAGGCAGCCAAGTGTTATAAACATCTCACTCTATGAAAAGGGAGAACATTTGCTAGGAGACAGTTTATGCGGGGCACAGACCCCATAAAGAGTAGATGGGAGTGTCTAAGGATTATGATGTTTGTAGCAATGTGACCGAAAAATTTTCGATGGCTTGCTGCAATTAATTTTTGTATATCTAGGGCGGCACAAGCTCGCCTCTAAAAGATAATTTTTGTTTGTAGTTAAATATAACTTCGTTGTATTTAATCCTTTGCTAGTACGAGACGTTTAAGGGCGTACATATTATTAAAAGGGTAAGATTTTAGCTATAGAGAAATTAGCTTTAGTTAAAAAAGTGTTGCTTACGGTCGTAATATAACACTTTTTCTAGTTATTAGTTTCTACTTTACAGTGTTTTTAATAATAATGTAAACTAATTATCAAGTTTAACGGCTTAATCTTGCTTTACTGTTTGATTCACAACAAATCTTACAGTCGCGTAAGCGGGGCATAGGATCACAAGACACATTAAGGAAAGGTCTTGGATTTTTGGAAAAGCTACGCTAGGGATGTTTGTCCTTTAATTTTTTTTTCTTGTTATTACCTGTTTCTATTTTGCCTTAATAGGTAGGATTTAAAAAGGGTACTAAGCATAAATTTAAAAAGCCGTATTGATTAATAACCAATATCTCCTAGGGGGACTTAATACGGCTGGCTTTTTAAATTTAGGGCTCTTTGGCTCCTAAGGCAGCATGACTGCTGGCGAAGCTTAGGTTAAATAATTTATGCATAGCGGCTTTATCTTATCGCCTCTATAAAGAGGCACGCCCACCTTTAAAGAAAACTTCTTTTACGGCTGCTACCTGCTATACAAAGTACATTTTATAGAGGTACTTCGTATAGCGCAGCCGCTTTCGGTGAAGTATGCAGAGGGGGGGGGGAATAGATATAATAGATAAGAAATAAAGACTAGCAAGAAAACGATTAAGAATAATATTGGGTTAATTTCAAAAATTACTTATATTAAAGGATTAGAATCTTCTATAGATTTCTTCGTAGGCAGGTGCACTACGAAGTGAGTCAGGGGATACAGTATAAGTAAATTTGAAGCGAAGTTTATCTTAGCATGAGGGCTCCAGATCCCCGTCGGGGATCTGGAAAGCTCTGATCCCCTCCGGGGATAAGTATATAGAGATAAAAACGTTCAACGACTAATAGGTGAGTAATGCTAACAATAATCCTAATTTGAAACCCAACACTTTTTTATTATATATGTTCAAAAAAGAAAATAAAATAAAATATTAATATAATGAATAAAAATGAAAGAAAATAAAAATTTATTAGAAAACGCTGGCTATATTAGTCCATTATCACTCAGCCGAAGGACAGATTCATCTAGCCGAAAAACGGTATCAGGTGAAGTATTAGGGGACCGAAGGCGGACTACAATTTTAAAAACAAATCTAAAGAATAATTCTAAATTGAGACCATTTAATAGAATAATTGGTGATGTAGGAAAGATGCAATACTTTCCTGCATGATCTAAAGAATGAAGAAATAGTGTTTATCATTATAATAGTAATTTGATCAAAAATTTTCCTGTAAGATGACTTGGGAAATCATCAAATATATGGGATAAACTATCAAATTACGGAAATCCCCTAAAGCTTATGGTACCAAACTATAGTTGAAAAACTATATGTGGCTGAATTAATTACTCAGGTAAGGTAATAAGCCATAAGATGAGTGAAAACAAAATGGGCAATCGCGTATCTAAATCAGTAGTATTGGAATATGTTACTGTAAAAGAGCAACGAGTAGATGGTAGTTGATGTGGAGGCGCAAGCTCTAATTTAGGGCTACGCACGCATTTAAGGTGTACTCTAATGGGTTTCGAAAGAAACTATCAAGTAAAAATCCCTTCTAACCAAATAATAAATAAATTTAGATCATACATGTCAAAAGCCGCTCCTGTTTCTTTAATCAATCTTGATCCTTGATTTATTACTGGGTTTGCTGATGCTGAAAGTAATTTCTTAGTTTCAATTAAAAGAAATAAAAACCTTAAATTAGGTTGAGGTGTCCTTCGGCGCAACTAGATTTCAAATAGGTTTATCTCAAAAAGATTTAGTGTTATTAGAACGAATTAAAAGCTATTTTAATGGTGTTGGTAATATTTATACAAAAGAAGATAAATTGGTAATTGAATTACAAGTATCTTCAATAAAAGATTTAAAGATTATTTTAGACCATTTTGATAAATACCCTTTAAAAACTGATAAATTAGCTGATTATAAACTTTTCAAAGAAGTTTTTAATTTAATTTTAGCTAAACAACACTTGACGATTGAAGGATTACGGAAAATCGTGGCAATTAAAGCATCAATTAATAATGGTTTATCTTATGAATTAAGAGGTGCTTTCCCAGATATTACTCCAGTTAAGAGACCTGAAATTGAAGAGACATTAATTAAGGATATTCATCCTTGATGAGTGTCAGGTTTTACTGAAGGAGAAGGATGTTTTAATGTTGTGGTTATGAAATCTCCGCACACTAAAAGTGGATTTTCAGCGAGTTTAGATTTTCAAATAACTCAACATTTGGCCTTCGGAGGGATGTTGCTTTAATGCAAAATTTAATCCAATTCTGAGGTTGTGGAAGGATATCTAAAAGATCTAATAAGGAAGCAGTTGATTTTAAAACTACTAAATTTTCAGATTTGACTGATATAATTATCCCTTTCTTTGAAAGATTTCCTTTACAAGGTTTAAAATCTAAAAATTTTTCAGATTTTTCCAAAGCAGCTGAAATAATAAAGGTTAAGGAACACTTAACTCAGGAAGGTTTAGAAAAATTAATACAAATAAAAGCCGGTATGAATTCGAGAAGAATTTAGTGCGAACCCGGGTTTTATTGTTGCGAAGCAAACAGGATTGGCTTAATGATTTACGGTTTATTTTTTATTTGTATGATAAATTTGATCACCATGGTATATGATATAAATATTTATAAAATAATAAAAAGTTATTTTAATATGTTTTTTAATCACCAATTTCTTAAATATGATTACATTCGTCCTAAAAGAAGACGTTTATCTTTTAATAAAATTTTTTTAGCTAGACCCGAAATTAAACATACTAACTCTAAAGCTATTATAACTTTATATGCCTTTAATAGAGAAAAGTTTGCTTTATTAAAAAAAATAAAAATTTTAACTAAATTAACTAAAAAGATAATTAATATTGTTCAAATAAGAAATTGTTTATTAAAAATAGAAAATATTTTTTTTAAATTTAATATGATTTCTGCGATATTAAAAGATAGAAATCTGCTTCAAGATTTTTATGCTTACTATTTTACTTTAAAAACAAGTAAAAGTAAGGCAAAAGAACAAGCAAATAAATGAATAAAATTTATTTTTAATAAAGAACTTACTCTAATTAGAAAATATAAATTTAGACTAAATCTTAATAAGTATAAATTTGAAGATAAATTATTATATGGATTAAGTAATATTATAAGAAAGCTTTATAATAAAAAAATAGAATTTAATATCGTTAACTTAAAAAATATAGTTTTTAATACAGATTTATTTACGGAAATATCTACATTAAAAATTAAGAAGAGAAATGCTAAAGTTGTAAGAATAATGAACATTATGTTAAATAAAGCTAATTTACCTTACTTGAATAGAATACAGGAAACAGGTAGATTAGATAATAATGTAAGTCTTAGATTAGTAGAAAATAAATATAAAACTCTTAATATAAGAAATATCTTAGGTACTAAATTCAATTTAGATAAATTATTAAATAAAGTATATATTAGTTTTAATGATAAATTATTACCAAAAGCTAAAAACATATTAAAGGCGGCGAAAGCTCCTATTCGTCCGAAGGCTGGCGAAGCCGGGTTGTATGATATGGTATTTAATTCTATTAAATATAAAAACATGGCAGGAATTAGAATGGAGGTAAAAGGAAGGTTAACTAAACGTTATAGAGCCGATCGTAGTGTTTATAAACTACGTTGAAAAGGGGGTTTAAAAAATATCGATTCTTCTTTTAAAGGATTATCAGTTCGAAAGAATAGAGGTCATATTAATCCTAACGTAGGGTATTCTATTTTTGCATCTAAACGACGTGTTGGTGCTTTTGCTGTAAAAGGGTGAATGGCAGGTAAAAGTTATTCTACTATGGTAAATAATCCAACAGATTAGGCTACTTCTAATCTTTATCCTGGAGGTGTTACAGGTAGAAGTTTACTTTTACCTGTATCAAACCAGCACGTATTAAATAAAGCGAAGTTACCTAAAGGTATGCATTATTATAGTACGGGTTTTCTAAGTTATCCTAACATATTTCTTATGAGTTATGATGAAAAGGAAAAGGTTGCTGCATTAAGCTCTAATTTTTTGGATGATATGATATGAATTTACTTAGAGGAGTCTTTAAGAAAAACTATTTCATATTTTTCAGAAACAACAGCTATATCCTTTGAAATACATTTCTTTTTTAAGCCTAAAGGTAGCGAAAAACTTGAGGATCTATTGTTAGTTAATACAGTAGTATTTCAACCAACTAAATTAGAATTATTTTCAAGTCCTGCCTTCGGAGGAGTATATAAAGAGTCTTCGTAGTACTTTAGAAGAATACTACGTTGAGAATTCATCTAAGTTTGCTTTAACAGGAGAAGGAGCTTTATTAGTTGTATGTAAGTAGATTAATCTAGTACACTTCTTTTTTATTTTGCGGTTAATAGCAGATAGCATAGAGTAGGTTGGTAGGTAGTTTTAAATGTAGGCTGGCACAAGCTTGTTATATATAATAAAAAAGTGAATACATAGTCTGAACCATTTTGTAAAAAATGGAAATATTTGGTGGCTGCCTGATCCTTAAAGGGATACAGTAACCACTAATTTAATGATAACAAATTGAACAGGCTAATTTGCGCAAGAGTGTACAAAATGAGTGCGCGGTTTGGCACCTCGATGTCGGCTTAACTTATCCTCATGGATGCTTTGTGGTGTAGGAATCCACATTTAGTGTCTCATAAATCATCAAACTCCGGGGACGTCTTAAAGCTTTTTGTACCAAGCCATATATGAAAATATATGAGTGGCTGAAGTAATTACTCAGGTATGGTAATAAGCAAGAAGATGATCGAAAGTGAAATAGGCTATCGCGGATCTAAGTCAATAGGAAATACTGGTTTAATTTGAGAGACAGCCAACAACAGTATTAAATCAATATTCGCTATTGTAAAAGAGCAACGAGTAGACGGTGGTTGTACTGAAAATAATATTTCAGTATTAAGGTGTACTCTAATGGGTTTCGAAAGAAATTATCAAACTAGAATCCCTTCTAAGTCAATAAATAAATTCGCAACATTCAGAACATTTTATACTAACTTTGGAGTTGTTCGTGACGCAAATTATCAGATAGGACTTTTGGGTTATATTCCCTCTTGTTCTTTCTCCACGTCAGTCAACTATCTATCTTCTAGTTCAATGAAGAATAAAGCTTATTCGCTTTCTCCCTCATTTGTTACTGGTTTTGTAGATGGAGAGGGTTGTTTTTCTGTAACTTTGGTTAAAGATAAATCATATAAATTGGGTTGACAAGTTAAACCTAAATTTAGCATAGGTTTACATAAAAAAGATCGAGGTTTATTAGAAAGCATACGTAGTTGTTTAGGCGTGGGTGGAATATCCGTTCAAGGTGTTAACGGTGTACAATTTTATGTTAATTCTGTTAAAGATCGTAAAGTTTTGGTTGAATTTTTTGATAAATATCCTCTTCTTACTAAAAAGAAGGCGGATTATCAAGTCTTTAAAACTGTACTTGAATTAATAGAAAACAAATCTCATCTTTCTCAAGAGGGATTACAAAAAATTGTTGCATTAAAGGGGATCTTGAACACAGGATTCCTATCTGAGGAATTGAAAGCGGCTTTTTCTGATTTATGTTTAGTTGAGAAGGAGTCTATTTTGGCATCTTCGAAAATTTTAGACTCAGGATGGCTAGCTGGGTTTACGTCAGCCGAAGGTAGTTTTTTAGTTAGAACTCCTAATTGCCCGAGTAGAACTTTAGGTACAAAAGTGCAATTGGAATTTAATCTAACTCAACATATGAGAGATGAGCAGTTAATGAAGGATATTGCTAAATTCTTTAATTGTGGTAGCGTATACTTAAATCGAGAAACTTATGTTTATCGGGTGGTTAGCTTATCGAATATTATTGAAAAAATTATTCCCTTTTATCAAAATAATCCTATTCATGGAGTTAAAAACCAAGACTTTCAAGATTTCGTTAGAATAGCGGAACTCATGAAAGATAATAAGCATTTAACTCCTGAAGGTGTAGATAAAATTAAATTGATAAAAGCATCCTAGCTTCGCAGGCCGAATGAATAGCGTTAGATCCAATTAAATGCTGAATTCTCGAATTTATTACTGAATATTGATAAGATAAATCTTTTAGATCATAGTTTTCGATGATGTATAGAAATTAGTACTCTCGGTACATCAATATAGAAAATTACGATTGCCATGGCAGGAACTATGTAGGGTACGACTGTTCGTCGATTAAAAAGTTACATGAGCTGGGTTAAATACGTCGTGAGACAGTATGGTTTCTATCTTCTAGAGGGAATTAGAATAAAATAAGGAATAACCTAGTACGAAAGGAACGTGGGGAATTAAGTTATTCTGGGTAATACCAGGGTACACTTTATTAACCTCTGGTTTACCTGTTGTTTATACGCCCAATATTAATTTATGTATAAGGAGAGTTTTCGCTCCCCTATATACAGGGATGTTACTTTCACTTAGGTAAGTAGATAGTATAGGCACGGCAGGAAAGCTAAGTTAGTCCAAGATAAGTGCTGAAAGCATATAGGCACGAAGCTTACCTTAAGATATTTCTTAAATATACGTAATATAATATTACGAATACTACATAGGCTTTTTTTGTAAGAATCAAGAGATTTTAAGGAATGAAGTACTAATTTTATAAAATACTTATTTAGCTTATATATATTACATTTTTATATGCCTGGTTAGCATAAATAGTAATGCAATTGTTTTGTAATCAATAGAAGGGGGTGCAATACCCCCACTGGGCTAGGCCATCCATGCTGACTTCGGCTTCGGCGCTATCCTGACTTTGTGGGCAGGATATAAATGATGTTAGACGATTCTAACTATTATTAAGGATATAGGGTAGGACAGCTTTTTTGGGTGTGAAGCGCCCATATCCCTGGTTTTATTGCTTGCCAACTTCTCCTCCTGTACTATGTCAGAAGTAACGGAGGCATCCTTCGTCGGATAGAGGGTGTTAATAGGTTCAATTCTGACCAAAAGCCTCTTCTACCTGGATTAGTAGTCAAGTGGTATGACACAGCTCTTTCAATGCTGGGATCGCGGGTTCGAATCCCGCCTAGTCTACAAGGGAGATAGTACCTACGGTACTTTGAGTGACATTTCGCATTTTTTTGAGTTATGCGGGTCGACTTTGTCATCTCTATGATTAGGTGCGTCTGGTAGGACAAACTCGATTGTCTCCCTAAAGAGGCTATAACTTAATTGGTAAAGTGTACTGCTCATAACAGTTTTTATAAGTGTTCAACTCACTTTAGCCTTATAGTGCGGGTTGATGTAACAGTTAACATATTTGGCTCATGCCCAAAAATTGAAGGTGCGAATCCTTCACCCGCATAAGAGGGGTACTTCGTTGTAAGTTCCTTATATAATTCCTAGTTTACGGCTTCGCAAGAAAGGTAAGCTTGTTTGTCTGGCTCCGAAGTAAGCATCCTGGTTCTGAAAGAAGCTAAAAAAATATCTTTTTGTGCTTCTCTGAAGGAGGCCTACGTATAAAGCGGGACTTCTTCTCACTCGCTTATTCTTGCCTTTTCTCCTTCGACGCCGAAGGAGAAGTTAGACTATTTCGGCAGGCAGGCTGCCTGCCTTCTAGCTGGTGAAACCGCCAAGGAGGAGCAGCTACCCGTCTTCGGTCAATAAAGCCGACAAGTCAGTTAGGGGATATGGTATAAAGGATCTATGGCTTCTTGTCTCTTTTACTTAATTACCTTATTTAATTTAAAATTTTGTTAGCTGACAGCATTATTTTGGGCTTCGCCGTAAGTATAATTTTATAAGAAAGGAATAAAATGTTATTTTAATATTTATATTTAAATAAATAATCTGATTATTAAATAAACTAGGTTTAACTAATTTTATTCAATTTTTAATCTGAGTGCTGGAATTGGTAGACAGTGGGCACTTAAAATGCTCTGATTTAATATCGTAGGTGTTCAAGTCACCTCTCAGATAAAATTATTATTATAGTAATTTTTAGCGTCCATACTTCGTCAGGCTAGTTTTTTACTTTGCCTATATTTTTTATAAATTAAGAATTAGTTCTTAATTTATAAAAAATAAAGAAGTAGTACTGGAGTACTGGGGGCTATAGGTATGCCTCCCTCTTTATTTTAGGTGAAATTTCTTAAGAGTTTTCTCCTGCCTGGCCTTCGGAGAAGTCAGGTGGGCTTTTTTGTGCTTTCGTAGGAGCAACCTCTTAAAAATTATAGCATACCAGCAAACTTTTTAGCTACCCATAGTTCGTCAGGGTAAATATATAGGACGGGGGTTTAGGGGATATAGTCTAGTTTGGTAAAACTCTAATTTTGCATATTAGTATCCCAGGTTCGATTCCTGGTGTCTCCATCCTTTATTTGTTAGTAAGTGGAATATTTGGTAAAATTTTTATTCATTTATATACACAATATAGGTAATATTTAATTAGGGGTAGCTTTAGGATCGCAACCTGAAAGCGTAGTGTGGTAGTGGAGGAAGGTTACATATATCTTGATGCGATAGGCGAAGCATTAAGGGTCTCAGGTTATAGATGACCATGAGACAATTGTTCTTAGTGGAAACCGAATACTAGAACAATATTAGAGTGTATTTAGCTCGAGAAGCTCAATTGGTAGAGCAGAGCATTGAAGCTGCTTTGGTTGTAAGTTCAAGTCTTATCTCGAGCAAGTTATCCTCTAGCTACTTCTCTGTCTGTCATACTGACTTCTTCCTTACGGCGGCTTGGCTTCGCAGCCGCCCTAGGATAAGTCGGTAAGTAGAAGAAGTGGCCTGACTTTGGCTGTTTTGCTGTACGAAGGCAATATTAAGACAGGTTAGCCAAGTAGGCTAGGATTAAAGGGGGGGGGGCTTCGCCGTAAACCCCTTCTTATAAGGGAGATGAAGAAATTGGTAAACTTAGGTAATTTAGGCTTATCTGATCGTGAGATCTTGCAGGTTCAAGTCCTGTTCTCCCTATATATTTTATTACATATGTCAGGACTAATTTATTTAATAGTGTATATCCAATACCACCGAAGGAGGATACTTCTATTGTAGTACATTCAGGAGTATTCAACCTAAATATCTTGTGGACTATAAACATGTCATAAATTAATAAGAAATGAATTTATATATTTTTGATTTCTATATTAGATGATCTTTTAGTGTAAAGATGGAGGCCGATTAGTTGAACTATTAATCTAGTATATCCACTTTTTTTAATAAAAAGTGGATCCCCTCCGAAGGCCAGGGAGGATCTTAAGAATTAGAGTAGATAAGCTTAGAGTAATTATCTATTCTGGGTTTAATCCTAAGTGAATTTATTTACCTTCTCTGAGAAGGGGGATATATTTATTATACGTACGAAGGCAATACTGTTAGTTTTCAACAATAGAAATTTATCTTTGTTTTATACTTTAGTGTATTATGTTGCTTCCTCACGAAGTCAACCTTTTTGTTGCATAGCCGTTCCTAAGGCTTAGTTAATTGTGAGACGCTAATCATTATCAAAACAAGCTGCTAGTACTGCTCAAACAGTCACATTTGACTCGCTAGAAAGTTATTTTGTCTTCTAGTTAACAAAATGTGCTGGCGTATGAGGGTTACAAGACCAAACTACTTAATTCCTCTGATTCTACTTACCGGCGTACGAGTGCGGCTTCGCCAGCCAGAAAGGGTTCCTCCTCCGTGACCGAAGGAGAAGTCGGCAGGCAACAATCGCAGCAGTAATGTGGGAAAGATATGTATGATGGAATTCTAAAGAGAAGAACTCATAAGTACATGTTGTAGATTCATGAATAAGCTTTTTAGGTGTCGAAATTGATCGATTCTAAGTAGAAACTCTTGACTGAAATCAATACCAATGCTATGTTATAATTAGAAAAGACTACGATTAATTCGTCAATAGATTATTAAGTGGCAGAATCGCGATTAGTCGTGCGGTGAGGGCAGAATCTGTTATTACATAGCGGAATAACGAGTAAGTAAAATCGTATCTCTATTCATTACGGTTTTACCAAAGTGAGAGAACTGCTTTTTAAATTTTAAATCGGTTACTATGTTGATGAGTGCGCTGAAATAACCGAAGGTCGAGTAGGTACGCAACATAGCAGTAAGAAATATGGAGTGGTCATTCAGTGTCAAAGCGGAGAAAGGCTAGTGGTTATATCGACACAATGATACAGGGACGTGATAAATACGATAGTTATCCTTATAAATAAATAAAATGACAAAAATTCAAAAATTCACAATATGTATTAGCGGGCTTCGCCGACAAAGGGGCTTAACAAAAGCACCAACTTGTACTGATTTTTTTAGTTTGCCGTCCGCCAAGTTAGGTTCGCTGATTGTACCTTTTTCTTATCTAGGTAAACGATTTTATTTAACATCAGTTTTACCTAAGGTGGGGTGCGTTGCCCACCCTGCGTTAGACTACGCACCAAGACTTCGTCGGAAAGATAAGTTTATTTTAGAAAATTTCTACGATTGATTTAGAGGGTTCACTGATGCTGAAGGTTGTTTCATTATAACACATTTAAGAGATAAGTTTTGAAGATTTACTTTTGAAATGAAACTTCACATTGATGATGTAAAAGTACTAATTTTTATTCAAAATACTTTAGGAATAGGTAAGGTTTACAAATCTAAAACATCTTGTCGATTTATTGTTTCAAAACAATCTGAAGTTAAGAAATTAATAGAAATTTTTACCAATTACTCACTTAATTCTAGTAAAAGACTAAATTTCCATACTTGAGTGAAAGCTTTTAATTTATATATCGAAGGAAGTGATAATTCAGCCGAGGAAATATTTAACAAGGTAGAGGTTCTTAAAGCAGAAATGAATACCAAGAGGACGGATTGAACTTCTAATCATAAAATTAACATTACTTCTTACTGGCTGTTAGGATTTGTGGAAGGAGATGGGTCCTGAAGCGTTAATAAACAAAATTTACTTTTAAGCTTTTCAATCGCTCAGTCTTATAAGGATTTAAAGTTAATGGAGGCAATAAAAAATTACTTAAATAATTTAAGTATCGACTTTGATGATGTAGTGAATCTGGGTTTTTACAAAAGCAAGACGGATAATAAATCGGATATGATTAATTTAAATGTAACAAAAACGGAGTTTATTTCTCAAGTGCTTGTTCCTTTCTTTCAAAAAATGGTATGGGTAAGTAAAAAAGAAATAGACTTTATTGATTGGGTATCTATTTTAAAATTAAAAGAATTAGGACTACACCACTCAAAAGAAGGAGTGTTAATGATTGATCGTCTACTAAACCAAATGAACAATAATAGATTATCTACAGGCATAAGACTCCAGGTTGATAGAGATTTATTACTACGTGACCTAAAGGTAATGTTGGAAAGTGATTCAAACTACGAACCAAACGCTGAAGGAAAAATAGTTATAAAATCTTCTGGTAAATTATTAAAGAAAGGTATTCCGATAAGAGTATTAATTTTAGATGATAAAGGAAATAATTTAAAGGAGTTAGAGTCTATAAATGCATGTGCTACTTATTTAGGTATATCACATGATACGGTTAGAGTTAGACTGAATGATGGGAAACCTATCAAGTTCAACTCAATGTTAGTGTATGTTAAGAAAAAAAATAGCTAAGACTGATTAGGCTATAAATAAGTGATATTAGAACTATTTAAAATAAGTGTATGTTATTATTAAGTATAATAATAACATACACACAAATATCTTGTGGACTAATGGGTAAGTCTAGAATTTTTGGTGTTCTACAATGCGTGTTCGAATCACGCCAAGATAAAGGGGTCATAAATTTTTGGTATTTACTAATGAGTGTTCGAATCACTCCAAGATAAGGGTTAGTTTTTATATTTATTTTTATAAGCAAAAAAGCTTATACTTTAGAAATAAATATTGATTGTGAGCTTTGCGGCTGTCTTCGTACGGCAGCTTTTCCGCCGTCACCTGCATCAATTTTATAAGTTTTATACTTACAGTGTAGTTAATTTATAGAATATTTACTTAAAACTTACCCTTTAGTACTTCGTCGTGTAAGCTCTAGTTTTTAAAAGTATTCTATTAATATCAGGATATTATATAAGTATATACTAATTCTCATTAGCTCAATGGTAGAGCCGGATACTTCTAATATCCTGATTTTAGTTCGAGTCTGAAATGAGAATAATTAAGTGGGCGGCTGCGTCCGTCCTGGGCGGCGTTGCCGCACCCTAAAAGGGATATGGCGGCGGCGCCAGCTTGTACTTACAAAAAAAAATAATCTATAATCTGTAAAGAGCGTTTACGCCTTAAAGTTATAGTTGACTGATTATTTAATTTCTCTGAAGGTATACAAATGAGTATATGCTATCATGTGTTTATAAAATAATATTTCTATTTAATAAAAAAATGTTTATGATTCCAACAATTGTATCGCTTATCGAGGTTGTTTTAGTGCTGGTGCCCGCTTTACTTGCAGTAGCTTATGTAACAGTAGCTGAAAGAAAAACTATGGCCAGTATGCAAAGAAGATTAGGTCCTAACGTTGTAGGTCAAAAAATAAAATTAAACTTTAGCTTTAAAAGATTATATCATAGCTCTAGCTATGATAAAGCAACAGAGGCTTTGTATAAAAACAGAAAAGCCCCTATAAAACCTTTTAAGGAAAATGTGGTTAGTGTATGTAAAGATTTATTATCTTCAACAGCTCTTAGTACATTTTTTAAGAATTTAAAGGGTAAAGGTGGTGTTTATATGTTTACTTTAAAAAATAATCCAGATATATTCTACGTAGGTAGAGCTAAAGATTTCCAAAAAAGATTTAAAAGTCATCTTAATCTTAAATTGAATGATAGATTCCACGCATTTGCCAATACTATCGGTTGAGATAGATTTGAATTTTCTGTAATTGAAATTTGTAATTTAGATATGCAAGAAGAAAGAGAAAATTATTATTTGCAAAAATACTTACCGTTATTAAATACTATATTTAAAAGTAATTTAAGTGATATTCAAACTTACGATTCTTTATACGAATTATTAAAAGTTAGACAATTAGAATCAAGTTTTGAAAATAAATATCAAGGTATTTACATTTATCTTTATAAGTACATTAATGGGCAATTAACTACTAATTGTAAAACATTTAGAAGTATTAAGGAGTTATCTGGTTATTTAGGTGTAGCTAGAGAAACCTTGAGTGTATATTTAAATACATATGTACCCTATAGAAACAATTTATTTTTAACCCTTCGGCCCAGGACCCAAGGCTCCTGAGCCTGGGGCCGAGGGGCTAATAAAATAGAGTCTTTTGAAGATACAGAAAAACTAATTAGTGATGCTACACGAGGGTTAGAATTAGATTATAGGATAGCTAAAAAGGTATGAGTGTACTTTATAGGAACAGATGGTACTATAGTTAGAACTACCTATGAATCTAAAGGTGCAGTAGCTAAATCTTTAAATGTACAACATAGAACTATTACTAATCATATAGATAAATGAATTAAAGGTGGTATTAATGGAAATTATATATTTAGCTCTGAATTAGATAATTTAGAGTTAGATAAATTATTGCAAATATCTTCATTAAGAAAATTAAATAATTGTAGAGTTTGAGCTTACAATGCTTCAACTTTAGAGTTATTGTCAGACTCATTTAATAGTATGCAAAAAGCTGCAGACTATTTTAATGTAGATTACAGATCTATATTAAATCATATGGATACTAAATTAGCTACTATAAAAGGTGGTAAATTGGTATTATTATTTAGCCATGAATTAACTAAGGTAGAAAAAGAATCTTTATTAAATAATATCCAAAAAGCTGTTAATGAAACTGTTTCTGTATGGGTTTATAAAAAGGATAATGGTATATTTATATTACTAAATAATAACAAACCTACTTATAGTTCTAAATTAGAAGCATCTAAAGAATTAAGAATGAGTACTAAAACAATTAGCAGATATTTAGGAGCCGGCTCCTCATAAAGATTATAAAGGATTATATTTTTACAGTGTTGCTTTATAGATAATTGAAAAGTTAAGTTTTAAGTAAAGTATGAGAAACTTTACTCGGCCTCTAGCAAAGTGAACCTTTTGCTAAAAACCATCAAATTGACGGGAACACCTTAAAGCTATTTCAACTAAATGTATTAGGTAACTAATATATGGCGCAGGTAATGACTCGCGGTATAGTAAAATCGAAATAGATGTACGAAAGGAAATAGGTAATCCGCAGCCAACCGCCTAATATTTTCATTATAAGTTTAGGTGGGCCGTTCATCGACTAAACGGTGGTTGGTGTTAAAATTATAAAATTTAATGCTTAAGATATAGTCAGACTCTACTTGAAAAAGTACAGGGTATAAACATTATACCTGTTAAATGGATAGTTAGTGCTTATTGAAATAACTATTTAGAGAGAAAGTCCTATAACTCTTCCTGCATTATGTAAATAAATGGATAAAATAGGATGAATTCGTACTACGGACTACTTCAAGCATTTGCTGATGCCTTAAAACTTCTTTTAAAAGAATATGTTGCACCTACACAAGCTAATATGATATTGTTCTTTTTAGGACCTGTAATTACATTAATTTTCGCACTTTTAGGTTATGCAGTTATACCTTACGGACCAGGTTTATCAATTAATGACATGAATTTAGGTATATTCTATATGTTAGCAGTTTCATCTTTAGCTACATATGGAATACTATTAGCTGGGTTTTATACTATGACGGCGGCTTCGCCGCCGTAGTGAAAGCCCTTTTAAATTTTAGCTAAAAAAGATTATCTTTTTTAGCTATTTTTAAAATAAACCGAATGAATTTCAAGAATAACTTAAAAGAATAAGTCAACTTGAAGCGAAGCATATTTTTTATAATTTATGTACGTTCAACGACTAGCAAATAATTTTGCCAAGAGTATTCGGGGTTTATTATATAATTATATTCTATTCTTAGTTTTAAATCTTTATATAAAACTACATGGGCGGCTTCGCCTTCGCGGCTTCGCCGCCAAAAATGGGCTAAACAAAAAAATTTTTTTTTTCTTTTATAAGCCGGAGGCCCTAAAAATAAAGTATACTGTGTTAAATAAGTTATATAATAAATTATAACATAGTCTGAGCCATATTGTAAGATGTGGAAATAAAATTTAAATATTTTATGTTAACAATGCTGGGTGAACTTACTTAAGTAACAATTGTTTATTTCTTGAAAACTTTTCAATAAACATTTTTAAAGTTATTAAAAATAACTTAGTTTATTATAAAGATTTATTATATATTATATGTTTAACAATAGGTATTTTTAATTTCATAAAAATATTATATATTGTTTATAGATGTATACTTTTATTATTAGGGTTTTTTCAGGATATATCATTAGAATTTTCTTTATGTGAATATATAGTTATCGCCGCGGATCCGGATCCCTTTATGGGATACCCTGGTTCTGAGGGACAAAGTCCTAATGTACAGGGTAGTAATAGTCCAGCACAAGGTGGGGGTCCCTCACCACAAGGTGGTAGTCCGTCACTAGAAGGTGGTGGTCCTTCACCACAAGGTGGTGAGGATGTGTATGATACTACAGTATTGGCTAATTATTTAAGTGATTTTAAAGGTCAACCTTTAAAAAATACAGGTATACGGCTAGTACATAGTGCCCCAGGTTCTGATTCTAACTTAAGTAGAATATTCTTATGTGTTAGGAACGACCATCCTGAATTTTTCACTAAAACTGGGCTTATTAACATTAACAGAATTACAATCCAAGATAGATTAGTGGAAGATATAAGAGGGTTAGAAAAAAATTATCCTGATAATTGATTCTCACGTAAGTCTAGTAGTGAATTATGAGAGATTGCTCAGTCTAGAAAGAATAATAAATAATAAGCTAATACATAGTCTGAGCCATATTGTAAGATATGGAAGTAAAATTTAAACATTTTATGATAACAATGCTGGAAGTGCAAATAGTAAATATGCATTCTTAGGATCTTTAAGATCAACAGCTCAGTTAATTAGTTATGAGTTAGTATTGAGTTCTGCTATATTAATTGTTATTATGTTAACAGGTAGCTTAAATCTAACTGTTGTAACAGAAAGTCAAAGAGCTGTTTGATTTATATTACCTCTATTGCCTATTTTTATTATTTTTTTCATAGGATCGATTGCGGAAACTAATCGTGCTCCTTTTGATTTAGCTGAGGCTACTAATATGATTTGGTCTCATTAAAGATCACAAATTGCTGGAAACTCCTTTAAGAATAGGACAATCAGCAGGGAAGTTAACATATAATGTTAAAACCTTCAGAGACTAGACGTGATCATTTAATATAATAATATATATTAAATAAGGTATAGTCCAAACTTGAGCGTAAGCTTAAGAATTTAAACAATTTATTCTATAGCTTTCCTTCCGACTTCTCCGAAGGCCAGGGAGGAGGCTTAAATATGTAATATCAATGTTTAAAAAAGCTAAATTTATTTATTGAAATCAGTATTAACTGCTGTTTATTATAATTATAGATGCGTATCACATAGAAGAACCGCAGGTATAGCTCATTTTTGTTTATTGTATAACCGTAGATATTATTCTAGTTCAAATTCCAATTTTTAATTACCCACCGATACACCTAAGCCTATTTTAAGTTTAGATTTAGATAAAAAAGCATCCTTCGGCCGTATAAAATCTTATGAAAGTTTATTAAGAGGTAAGGGTGGTATTTATTATTTAGTTAACACTGTTAATGGTAAGCGGTATGTAGGTAGTGCTAAAGATTTTTATATAAGACTTAATGAACATTTAAAATATAAAAATAATTCAAACGTAGTTCGCCTTCGGACGCCTTCGGACGCCTTCGGACGCCTTCGGACAAAAAGCATTTGTAAAGTATGGTTTAGATAAGTTTAAATTATATATTTATGAGTATTTTACTGCAGGCGAAGCAGCCATGAAAGTAAGATATTTAGTCATAAATCTTTAACTGAGCTAGAGACTAGTTACATGCCTTCGGACAAAATTTCCTTTTGTCCGAAGGCGTCCGAAGGCTACTTTATATAATTTTAGTCCTATTGCCCATAATAATTTGGGTTATAAACACACTGAGGAGGCGCAGCCCTAAATTGAAAATAAGGGCTGCGGCTGCGGCTGCGGCTGCGGCTGCGGCTGCGGCTGCGGCTGCGGCTGCGCCTCCAGGTAAGTTAAATCCTATGTTTGGTAAAAGTCATAGTGAGGAAAGCAGGGCTAATATGAGTAAAAGAAAGAATAAATATCCATTCGGAGTTGGAATTTTTGACTTAGAAGGTAATTTAATATCTAAGTTCAATAATAACGTAGAATTAGCTATATATTTAAATATATCTAAAGTATGCATACTTCGTACGCCAGGTAAGTAAATATTTAAATTATAATCTTATATACAATAATATTTATTATTTTAGAGCTATAACTGGTTAAATATGTGTCATAGCGCACCTAAATTATTACTAATCAATATTTAAAAAAGTAAATTTAGTAGCCCGATTTTCTTCGAAAATACGAAGGCGGGCTCTAAAATGGAATCAGAGTTAGTTAGTGGATTTATGACAGAACACGCTGCAGTTGTTTTTGTATTCTTTTTTTTAGCAGAATACGGAAGTATAGTATTAATGTGTATATTAACTAGTTTATTATTTTTAGGTGGTTACTTACCAATATACTCTATTTCTTATCTAATAAGTTTTATAGATTATATTTATTTTGAATTATTTTTTGATAGTTGATTAAATTTCTATGGTTATAGTAGCGGGTATGTTTATGAAATTTCTAATAACCCTGGTTTTTATTTTATAGAAAATAGAGGGCCAGCGCAATATTACATAGAATATATATTAACTAATCCTAATTTAGAAGGATTATTATATGGTTTAACTTTAGGACTGAAAAGTTCTATTATGATTTTCGTTTTCATTTGGGCGAGAGCGAGTTTCCCACGGATTAGATTTGATCAATTAATGTCCTTCTGTTGAACCGTTTTATTACCTATACTTTTTGCTGTTATTATTTTTATGCCATGTATTCTGTATAGTTTTGACATAGCTCCGGTATCTGGAATTTCATTAATGACAGCTCCAATTTTCTTCCAAGTTAGTAAAAAAGATGTAAATCTTAACACTAGCTTAGAGTTAAAAGAGGAGGCTGAGTCAATTTCTATCCCGGTAAAGAGCTATTATAATAACCTTTTATATAAAGCTACTATATCTAAGATAAAAAAAGATTTAAAAGGAGTAAGTGGAATTTATGCATTTGTGCATAATGAAACAAAAAAAATTTACGTAGGTAGTTCATTTAGTTTAGCTAAGCGTATTAATCAGCATTTAAACGACTTAAGTTCAAATATCCTTTTACAACGTGCTATTTTTAAGTATGGCTTAAATAGTTTTTCTTTATATATTCTGGATACGTTAGAAATGTCGTCTTCAAAGCTTAATTTAACTTCAGCAGATATTTCAGACCAAACTTTACAAGATTTTATGTTAATCTTAACAAGTTTAGAGCAAAAATATCTTGATCTTTTCTCTAACAAATATAACATTAATCCAGCTGCTGGTGGTAGATTAGGTGCTAAGCATTCTGAGGAAACTAAGGCTTTACTTAGTAAAATATATAAAGAAAACCCTCATTTCTTAAATAAAACTTTTAGTGATGAAGTTTTAGAAGAAATGCGTAGCCGTATGTCTGGCCCTTTAAACCGTATGTTTGGTAAACCCGTTTCGGAAGCTAATAAAAAATTAATCTCTGATATGTTTAGAAAAGGGGTTTATTTATATGATGCTAATACTTTTACTTTAATTAAGAAATTTAATAGTCATAAAGATTTAATTAAGGAGCTTAGAATTTCTTCTAATACTATCGTTAATTTCAAGGATTCAGGTAAAGTATATAAAGACAGTTATATTATTTCTTCTAATAGCCCAGAGGAAATAAGTAGTTTGTATCCGGCCGAAGGATGGGGGGGGGCTTCTACGGAATTAAATGGTAGGGTTGCATTGGAATCTTCGGTTTTACCTTGAGCTAGATCAGCAGCATCATTTCCTAGAATACGTTTTGATCAATTAATGGCGTTCTGTTGAACAGTTTTATTACCTATTCTATTTGCTATAATTATATTTGTACCTTGTATTTTATTTAGTTTCGATATATTTCCGTTAGTATAAACTTATTTTAGATTAATAGAATCTACTCTTTTTATCATGGAATTTTCCATTTGATGATGTAAACATTTTTACTTAGTTAGTAATTTAGGAAATATATTGACTTTTAACCAAAAAAATGTTATTATCCAGTTTATTATTCATACCTCTTTTAGGTATTCTTTTAATTTGTGCCGGAAGATCTCACGAAAGATCAATGGTTTTTGCTTTATCCGCGTCCGAAGGCGACAATAAAACGATAGATTTCGCTCATTCTAATCGTGGCTATTCTTTTAATGTATTAAAATTAATTGCTCTTGGAACTTCTATTATTAATTTAATTATATCTCTAATTATTTATATATCATTTGATTTTAGTAGTAACCAATTTCAATTTGTACAAGAATATCACGATATGAGTTTTTTTGATATTTATTTAGGGATAGATGGACTTTCTATTTATTTTGTATTATTAACTACAATAATAATGCCTATAGCATTATTATCTAATTGAAATTCT
This sequence comes from Diaporthe citriasiana, assembly GCA_014872975.1. Taxonomy (NCBI): domain Eukaryota; kingdom Fungi; phylum Ascomycota; class Sordariomycetes; order Diaporthales; family Diaporthaceae; genus Diaporthe; species Diaporthe citriasiana. The sequence continues at coordinate 83,896 of JADAZS010000175.1, forward strand.
ATAACTGAAAATATAACATCTTATTTAATAATTATGTTATTATTAGAAACATTATTATTAGCTGTATTTTTAGTTTTAGATATATTATTGTTCTATATATTTTTCGAAAGTATATTAGTTCCTTTGTTTTTACTGTTAGGTTTATTTGGATCCGTTAATAAAGTAAGAGCTAGTTATTATTTATTTTTATATACTTTAGGTAGTTCTTTATTTATGTTATTATCTATTCTTACTATTAGTTCTATCGCTGGTAGTACAGATTTCGATGTTTTAAATAAAATAAACTTGGATTTTTCTCTACAAGTATTCTTATTTACAGGTATGATTATAGCTTTTGCTGTAAAAACACCTTTATATGGCTTAAACTCTTGATTGCTAAAAGCACACGTTGAGTCACCGTTAGGTGGTAGTATTGTTTTAGCGGCTATAGTACTTAAATTAGCTTTATATGGTATTTTTAGACTTTTATTACCTATTTTACCTAAGGCTTGTATGTACTTTACTCCTTTAATTTTTACTTTATGTGCTATCACGGTTATTTTTGCTGCTTTTAGTACTCTTCGTACTACTGATGTTAAAGAAATAATTGCATATTCTTCAGTTGGTCATGCAGCAATTTACCTAATGGGTGCCTTTAGTAATACTGTAGCTGGTATTGAAGGATCAGTTTTATTAGGATTAGGTCATGGATTTGTTAGTTCTGGGTTATTTATTGTAGTAGGTGGAGTTCTTTATGACCGGTCTGGAACTAGAAATATTGCTTTTTATAGAGGTCTTGCTCAAATGATGCCTTTACTTTCTATCTTATTCTTTATACTTACTTTAGCAAATTGCGGAACACCATTGACTTTGAACTTTGCTGGTGAATTTCTTAGTCTATATGGTTCTTTTGAGAGATTACCAGTAATTGGTGCTTTAGCTTGTTCATCTATCATTTTATCTGCAGCATATAGTGTATATTTATACAACAGAGTAGTTTTTGGAGGTTCTTTTAGTTTGTCTTTCTCAGAAAGTATTTTAGATTTAAATAAAAGAGAGTTCTTTATATTGTTTATTTTAGTTTCTTTTACAGTACTATTTGGTATCTATCCTAGCTTTATATTAGATGGTTTACATTATAATGTATCTAGTTTAATATATAGTACTTCTGAATATAGTTTATTAGCAACTATGCCAGTTCTTATACTTAAGGGGGCTCGTGGCTACAGTACTCAGGCACTTAATACGGAGTCAGGGTAAATAGCCAATAAAAGCCCCCACTCCCAATTTTCAGTAAAATTAAGCCCTAATTTTTTAACAGGATTTACTGATGGTGAGGGTTGCTTTGCACTTAAGGTTTTTAAGGCTTCTACTTCTAATAAACAAATTACAACTGGTTGTATAGCAGGTGATGGTAAATATTATGCAAGTCTTTCATTTAAAATAGGAGTTCACCTTAAAGATAGAGCTTTATTAGAAAGAATACAAAATTATTTCCAAGGTGTGGGTGCTATAAATAAAATTGGAAAATCTATGGTTCATTTTCAAGTATCTAATCTTAAGGAGTTAGCTTTAATAATAGAGCATTTTAATAAATATCCTTTATTATCTTATAAGGCTGTAGATTATAATCTGGCCTTCGGACAAACAAGCATTTTACTTAATTTCTGCGAAGGAGCATTTAACTTCGGTATCCCGATTTTCTTCGAAAATACGAAGGCGGGATCTGGTTTAATAAAACTTTTATCTCTAAAAGCTTCATTGAATAAAGGAGTTAATGATAAACTTAATGAAATTTATCCCAATATAGAACCAGATAAGCTTACTATTAATTTTAATACTATAGAATTAATTAATCCTGAATGACTTGCAGGGTTTGTTAGTGCGGAGGGGATATGGATTAGTTTTCGCTTAATTATTTTGCGCCGTAGGGTTAAGCGGGAGTTGTATTAAGGCTTCCTGCCGACTTATCCTTCGATCACGGATGAGAAGCCAAGCCGCCTTCTAAGGTTATAACCTACCCCCCCCTTTTTTTCGAGGATTTATATATAAGTTTGCTATTAGTAAGAAGAAGGTGAGTTAGGATTATTGGTTTATTATGATAAGTATCCTTCGGCAGAAGGGTGGGTAGCGCATACTTTGCTATATAGGCGACTTAGCTAGGTAGCGGTATAAATAAATAAGAGGTGTGTATATTAAAAACATATTTATTTAATTAAATGTATATCATACACAACAGAGTGTTATAATTGAAATAATGCATTTTTAAATCTATTATTCAAGCTAGTTTATGGGTTTAACGATCTTTGAGAGCGTAAGCTCCTGTTAATTATAAAAAAAAATACAAAATGAGAATATTAAAAAGTCATCCTTTATTAAAATTAGCTAATGGATATATTATAGATGCTTCACAACCAAGTAATTTAAGTTACATGTGAAATTTTGGTTCATTATTAGCTGTTTGTTTAGTTATACAAATAGTAACTGGAGTAACTCTAGCTATGCACTATAATCCTAGTGTTTTAGAAGCATTTAACTCAGTAGAGCATTCCGTTACAAGACAATTAATTTTTTTGTTCTTTGCTGTGTGTGTAAATTTATTTATATTGATCGTAAGTTATCTGGTCTTATACACTGCTCTTGCAGCTTCACCTAAAAATACCATTACATGTCCATCACCAATACCATTAATAGCTTCTAAAAAAGAATTAGTAAATAGCTCAAGTATATGAAGGATGAGAAGGATACGAAGCATGCAAAGCGTCCCTCATTTAAATACTTATTCTACTAAAACTTCCTCTGTGAAAGAATACATTTCTTCATTCAACTCTTTATCTGTAGATAATTTATCTGAAGATAATTTTTATGAGTGATTTAGAGGGTTAGTTGACGGAGAGGGTTGCTTTATGATAGTTCATTCATCTAATAAAAGTTTTGTATTTAGGTTTGATATCTATATGCACAAGGATGATACAAATATGCTTAAATATATAGCTCATAGATTAGGTGTAGGTCGTGTGTATGAAGGAGACCATTTTACAAGCTATATTGTCTCTAGTCGAATGGACCTAATAAAAATCTTTAATATTTTTGATAATAATCCTTTAAACACTACTAAAAATTTAAATTATATTCTCTTTAAAGAAGGATTTGAGCTTTATACTAAAAGGGGAACCTCAGGTACTACAGCAGAATTAACTCAAACTCTTCTAGAACTAAAGGCTCAAATGAATAAGAAACGAGTAAACTTTGAACAACCTGCTGGACACCAAATAAAAATTACCCCTTATTGACTTTTGGGTTTAATTGAAGGAGAGGGGTATTTTTCTATCGCAACCAAGGATTATAGAACAATGTTTGGATTGGGACTTACTGCGGTGGAATCCAAAGTTTTAGAAGGTATAAAAGAATATTTAATGGTATTACCTGGAAAATATAACATAACTCGAAAAGATACTAATATAGTTAGTGTTATGGTTGATAGTAAAGCTAAAGACACCAATTCTAAACCAATGGCCAAATTATCTTCATATAAAACAGACTATTTAAGTAATGTTCTTGTACCTTTTTTAGATAGTTTAACTTGATTAAGTAAGAAATTCTTAGATTACGAAGACTGGAAGTTAGTTTTGGAAATAAAGAATCAAGGAAAACATTTTACAGAGGAGGGTAAAGAAGTAATACTTCTATTAGTTAATAGAATGAATAATAATAGATTATCCACAAGTAAAATTGACAAGGGTGAAATTAAATATGTAGCTGCTGCTAACCTTGATAAAATAATATTAAACTTATTATCTACACCTTCTAATTATGAATTGCAAGCTGATGGTAAAATATTGATAAAATCCACAGGAAGTTATCTTAAAGGAAGAGGTAATATAAGTGTAATAGCTATTGATGAAAAGGGAGAAGTTCAACATAATTTTGGTTCTATTAAAAATTGTGCTTTATTTTTTAAAGTAGACAGTAGAACAATTATCCGTAGGTTAGATAAAGGGAGTATCTTAGAATATAATGGTGTAAATTTGGTATTAAAGCGTGATGTATCGGACCTTAAATTTGGTTAAGCTTATAGGTATAAATAATAAATCTACAGAAGAGTATTAAAACATCTCTCAGGTGTGCTCTTTAAATCAAGCTGTATGCTGGAAGGTCTTAGGATTATATAATATATATGTAATTTAAGAAAATCAGCAGGAAACCAAAGGATGTATAATTATCCTAGTAGGATCTTCAGAGACTAATACGCTTGACTACATATTTTTAATTAGATTATGATAGATGATATAGTCCAATCTTTTCTGTGAAGAAAAGTATAATAAAAATGCTTATTATTTCACCCTTTATTGTCGCCTACGGAGGGTTTTAAAAATAAAATGGAGTCTAGATATTTTTCGGCTACACCTGGATTAAATGAAAAAAAGTTTGATATAAGTGAAGAGTTTTTATTCTGATTCTCAGGATTTACAGATGGAGAAGGAAATTTTTCTATTGCATTGGATCGTGGTTATATAAGATTTAGATTTAAAATAAATTTACACATAGATGATTTACAAGTTCTTAATCTTATTAAATCTAAATTGAATGTAGGTAGAATCATTATAGAAGAAAATAGAAGTAGTTGTGCTTTTGTAGTACAAAGCTTTTCAGAATTAAAAGATGTTATATGTCCTATATTCCTAAATTTTCCTTTACATACTAGTAAAAAATTAGATTTCCAAGATTTTTATACGGCTATTCATATTAAAGCTAAAAGTAATAATGGAAATCTTTCTGAGTTAGATAAAGACAAAATTCTATCTATCAAAGCTGGTATGAATTCAGGTAGAACGGTATTTAAATATGAAATTACTAGACCTCAAATTACAATAAACCCTAATTGATTAATTGGTTTTATAGAAGCAGAGGGTACTTTTGGTATAAAAACAGGATCTTCATTATATTTTCAAGTGGCTCAAAAATTAACAAGTCAAGATAGTTTAAATGCAATAATAACTTTTTTAACCGAATTGTCTAATTTAGAGATACCTAAAGATAGCAGAATATTACCTATAAATGTTACAAGTGCTACAAATGTTAGAACAAATGTGGTGTCTATAGTAGTTAGTAGTATAGATGCTTTATATTATCATATATTACCTTGATTAGATTCTTCTAAATTTTATTCACGTAAATATGTGGATTTTAAATTATGAAGATTAGCACTATTATTAAAAATAAATGGATATTATTATTTAACCTCTCGGCCCAGGCCTAGCGACCTGGTCCTAGGCCGAAGGGCAGAAGGAAAAAAACTATTTTTGGATATTTCAGAAGTTCTTAATAATAGATATAGCACAAGTAATAATTCAGTAGACATAGATAAAGTTATTGAAAATATTAATGAAAGATTTGAAAATATAAGCAAATTAGAACCTGTCTTTAATGTAAAACTTTTTATTCCTCATGTGGATAATGCGCTTAAATTTAGATTAGCAAATAAATCAGATAAACCTCGAATTGTATACATATACACAAAGAAAGGTTTAATGGAAGGTTCTCCTTTTGCTTCATTTAGTTTGGCTCATGCCACCATTTAAATTAGGTTTATATAATTAGAGAACAAAATTCCAATTTTTATAAATAAACAACTCGTGATATAAATACGTTTATCAACGTATATTTGCTGCTTTTTACGATGTCGTATAGCAGTAAAATAAGGGTGATTGTATAAGCATGTTTTTTTTGATTATTAACTATGATAGTTTATCTGTGGTAGCTTTAGTGCGATTTAATAATGCTGACGTACAAAAGAAGGAAATTATAAAAGAAATAAAAGGAAAAGCAGGTATTTATCTGACCCCGGAGGGGTACGGATAAATAATAACAATGGTAAAAGTTACGTAGGAAGTAGTGTCGATTTATCTAAACGTCTTTATAGATATTTTAGTTTAGCTCATATTATGGTCGAATCCAAAAATAGTGCTATATGTAAAGCATTAGTTAAGTATGGTTACGGTAATTTTAGTTTTGAAATATTGGAGTATTGTGATAAGAAGGAAACTCTTATTCGAGAACAATATTATTTAGATTTATTAAAACCTGAATATAATATTTTGAAAAAAGCTGGTTCTCCATTTGGCTTTAAGCATTCAGATGAGGCTAAAGCCAAAATGAGAGGGCCAAGAATTCGGAGTGTTGAACATACCCGTAAACTAAAAGAGCATATTGACAGATTAAATAGTCAACATTCAATAGCTATTGAAGTCTTTGATGTTGAAAAAGATACTAAAATTGAGTATGCTTCCATACGTTTAACTTGTCGAGAGTTAAATTGTGCCGATGTTACGGTTAAAAATTATCTAGATAGTAATAAGCTTTTTCGAAATCGCTATATTATTGCTTCTAAAATTAATAAAAATGATTAATATTTAGTCGGAATAGTATTAATAAAAAGTGATATTTCCAATATAATAGTACTTCAAATTTACGTTAGTACTAATTCACCCTTTTTTTATTAGTTTTAAGATAACCGGTTAGGAGATCTAACAGGGTTAAAATCAAGTAGTAATACTTGTAATCGTTATATAGATACTAATAGATTATATAAGGGTGAATTTATTTTTTCATCTGAGCCTATAGATAGTACGTCTAGGGATTAATGAAAAAAGATAATCTTTATGATTATGAGAGATGTAAACAATGGGTGATTAGTCCGTTATTTACACGCTAACACTGCTTCAGCATTTTTCTTCTTGGTTTATTTACACATAGGAAGAGGTATATATTATGGATCTTACAGAGCTCCAAGAACATTAACTTGAGCTATAGGAACTATAATATTTATTGCATTAGTTGTTACAGCTTTCTTGGGTTAGGTATATAGCCCAAAATGATTTAATATAAATATTTATTTATTTTTAGTTGTATACTTTATTTTTATTACTCCTTTATTATATGTGTAAAGTAATTGACCCTTTTCTATATATATACGAGATAAAAAAAAAGGGTATTTATCTTATAGTGGAGAGAAGGTATTTTTTTATTAAATAATAAAATTCATTCTAAATTCTATTTTTTTGTGTAGACCTTTTATTTTTTATAAAGATATGTATATTCTAATTTATTTTGTATATAGGATATATATTACATATATTGAGGTACTGTAGTAAATTAAAAGTGCCATGCATTATCAAACTCCGGGGAAGCCCTAAAGCTTCTGGTACCAAGCTATACTCGAAAGGGTATATGTGGATGAACTAATCACTCATGTATGGTAACAAGCCAGAAGATTCTAGTAATAGAAATGGGTAATCGCGGATCTAAATCAGATGACTTATCTGTAAAAGAGCAACGAGTAGACGGTAGTGGTCCTAACCTAAAGAGTAGTGGTGTAGGATTAAGGTGTATTCTAGGATACTGTGAAAGCAGTAAATTATACTTAGGCTAAGTTTATTATTCAAATAAAAACCCTTCGTAAATTTAATTTAAAATTTACGACTACTAAAATTCAAATTAAGACTAAATTTTATAAGTTATATAATACGGCTATATCAGAATGAAAATCTATTTATTTAGGTTTTATAGGCTGTCCTGATTGTGCTTTAGATTACAGGAATAATAAGGGTATACCTTTAACATTAGGTGTTTTTGTTGCTGTATTTATTTGCAAGTATAAAGGTGTATATCTATTTATTAATTTAATTCCGGGGTTTTTTTTTTGTTTAGTCTATATATTAAAATCTATATTAGAGTTAGGGATGTATGATTATTTTTCTTTTTTATACGCAATTTTAGCTTTTTTTGTACTTTTAGTGGATAATTCAAATCTTAGTCGTAAATATAAAATTGAAAGTTATTTTCTCAAAATTAACTTAAATGTATACAAATACATTGGTATATGAGTTTTTATAAAAAATTCTATATTCTTATTTATTTTTGGGTATATGTCTTATTTACTTTCAATTTCGAATATTATTTTTATTTATATTATTATTATTATTCTTATATTAGGGGCAGTGCTCTTAGTTAAAAATAAAAGTAATTTAATAAAATTTAAAGTTCTTAAACTATATCTTAAAATTTCTAGGGGTAAATTAAATTACTTATCGTTTATTTTGGATAAAATTTTTATTTGATTTTCTTTAATTTCTACTCGTAACATTATTCTAACTATATGTGAAATTTTATCCGATAATATTGGTAATGATTTAATTAATTTTGAGTTTTTTATTACTATTTTTTCAAGTAGCCTAGTAAAAGTAGTATTTCCTATCTTATTTAAAGAGATAACTTTTAATTTGGACGAGGATCACAAAAATTATGTTATTAACTTATTAGTCCAATTATCGAATATCCCTAAAGATACGTTAGTTAGTAAGTTTGATTTATCTGACGCTAATTTAATGGCTTTAATTGAGATTTTGGGTATATATAAACAGAAGGAAAATAGATATGCTTTTTACATTAATAGGAATGCATCTCTTAATACAATTACTACAAGGGCTATTCCAGAAAAATTCATACAATCTTTCTCTCCGGTTAAAGATAATAAAGCTCATATTTTTGAGAAAATAGACACTGGCTTATCTATATCGCAAGTATATGATTTTTTGAAACAAAAAAATTCTAAAAGTGTTTTTATATATGATCCCGATATAAATAGTTTATTTGAATTAAAAATAGCTAAGTTTTACTGTAATTATAACGACATTTTATATGAGAAAATGACTTCGCGTATTACCAGATATATTCCATATGATCCACAAACTCATCATGTTAGGTCTAAAGATTTCTACATAAAAGATAAAGATAATAATTATTATCGTCTAAACTTAAAAAGCAACGTACGGCCTAGTATAAGGACAATAGGTTTAAATTGTTCTAATAATACAAGTATTATTATAACATATGCAGATAGAAACCCTTATTATATTAGTTTAGGTGATGCTAGAAGTAGTCTTCATAATTTTCCTAAACTACCTGTTTGCACAATAGAAATTCTGGATAATAAGCCTATTAGTCAATCGAGATTCTTATAATAAAATTTTAAAATCTTAATTTGTTATTTTTTTTATAGGGTTATTAATCTTTATTAAAAAAAAATTTTTTTAACCTCTGTTTAAGCTAAACCGAATGATAATGTAATATATACCTAGCAAAAAAAAGATGGGCTATACAAAGAAAAAAAAAAATAATTCCATTTAATTTTATATTAAATTATAGTCACACTAGTTCCTCTATTGAGTAACAAGTTCCTTTATACAAAAAAATAAATAAAAGTAAAAGGTAACTGGAACTTGTTAAAAATTTTTATGCAACATCTAGAAGAAAATAAAAAAAGTATAGTGAAATAACATGTAGGCTGCCGAAGCTCGGGCTTTTTATTTTTTTATAAATTCAAAAAAATGAAGCAAGCTCGTTTGTTATTTAAGAAATATTCTATTTCTTTGGCGATAATAGTGAAAACGGTCAAAAGATTAGGGTACGGTGAGGAAAGTTTTAGATGAGACCGTCCTAATAATAGATCGTCGGTTACCTAGATAATCGTGACAGACTGGTTCACTATTAGGTGGCTGAAATGCTGCTTAATGCACAGTCGGAACTTTTAGTTAGATTCCTATAACTAATAGAATATACGAATTCAAAGTTATTCTAGCTTATTAATGTAATTTAGTTTATTAATAAGTAAGTTTGTATGTTTTACTAGACTGTTATTATGAAGACTTAAAAGTCCTGTCTGTGTTTATTATAATATCTTATTTGAGTATAAGATGTTTAGTGAAAGTATATTTTAAAGGTATTAGTTATAGTGTAAATGGTAACCTAGGTGTAGCTTCGGATGGTACATGCAAAACACTTATAAATACCCAAGATAATTATAACTTCCTAAACAAAAAAATATTGGAAGAGAGAGAACAAGAATTAGAATGATTCGTAGGGTTTTCAGAAGCAGAATCAATGTTTTTTATTTCTAAATTAGGTGCTTTATCGTTTAAAATTAAATTACATTGAGATGATAGACAAACCTTACTGTATATTAAAAACTTTTTGAGTGAATTAGCAGGGCGTGATGTAGGGGTTATTGTAGACTCTAATGATAAACATGAATCATACTTTACGGTGGCTAAATTTAAAGATATCCAGGAAATTATTATTCCTATTTTTACAAAATATCATTTTACTACTTCAAAATACTTAGATTTTAAAGATTTTTGCCTAGCAGCTGAAATTAAAAATTGTTCTGTTTTAGGTAAAAGAAAATTGATACAAGATGAATTAGAAAAAATATTAAATATAAAATCAGGAATGAATAGTCTAAGAATTCAATTTAATGTTCATGATATCCCAAAACGTCCTTTAACACCTAATAGATTATTAGGGTTCATAGAAGGAGATGGATCATTTTGTATTACAAGTATGATTCCAGTTCTTACTGTTAAACAACACTCTAAAAATGTTCACTTTTTATACGAGATAGCTGAATATTTAAACACTATACCTTACAATCCGGAGATTGGACCAAAAGAAGATAAGTTAAATACTAGACCAGTAGCAAGTATATCTAATTCAGGGTTTAATACCAGTATTTTAAGTGTAACAAATATATTACAACTTTATAATTATGTTTTACCATTTTTTAAATCCTTGACTTTTATATCTAGAAAAGAGGTAGATTTTAAATTATGAATATTAGCAGTAAAACTAAAAGCTTTAGGTTATACAACTAAAGCTGAAGGTAAAAATTGTTATGTAGAAATAAACAAATATATTAATAAACGTTATACCACAAATATTGAATTAAACCAGGCTCCTAATATAAAAATTATTTATGAATTATTAAATACTCCTCCTGTTTTTGATTTATCTTCAGGGTTATCTTATAAAGCTTTATCTGATATTGTAAAAGTAAATAATAAAGGTAATTCGGGTTATGGTGTGAATGTTTATGACAGTGGTGTATTAGTTCATGGTTCTCCTTTCTCTTCTTATACTCAAGCTGCAATAGCTTTAGGTAATATTAATATTTCTTCAGCTATATCTAAAAAAATAGACACAGACAAGCTATATAAAGGAAGATACAGATTCGAGTCTACTTCCATTTAGTCTGATATTTGATAACAAGACAAAACATTAACTTATTAAAATAAGTAAGTCGGTATGTACTGCCCTACGGGCAAATGTCACTATGAGGTGCTACAGTTGAACGGCGAAGTAATAGCTGTAGTAAAATACCACTGTATGCTGGAAACTCTTCGCGTAGACGAAGACAATCAGCAGGAAACCTATGAAGTCGAAATTGTGCTAGGGTCTGTTGTTTTTATATAATTGACTGACTTGTACTTCGTAGGGATCTTCAGAGACTATACGTGGTACATTTGCTTTTAAAAAGCAAATGAAGATATAGTCCGATCCCCCCAGGCGACTGGGGGTCATTGAATATTTAATTAACTAGATTTATTTAATATAAATGTATTTACCTGCTTTCATTTATTATGATCGAGTTGTTACGGTTCCCTACCCTGAATAAAAAACTTAACTCAAGTACTTTCCTGCTTTGCGAGGATCATAATTTACCCCACCCTTTAGGAAAGAATCTTGGTTCTTTAGGAGTCTTAGGTCGAAAGGGTATAATTTATGTCCATGGGTTGAAAGCTCAAAGATCTTACACGACTACCACTATTACTAAAGCTTCTGTGAATCCTTGGTTTATCTCAGGTTTTGTTGATGCAGAAGGTTCATTCATGGTAGGTATTAGAAAAATGGCTAGAGTTCGTGCTGGATGATCGATTGAAACTATTTTTCAGATCAAATTGCACAAAAAAGATGAAAATCTTTTAAGGTTAATTCAAGCTTATTTTGGAGGCATTGGGAAAGTAAGATACGGAGAGAAGGATTCTTGTGTTTTTGTTGTTCGTTCTTTGGATCAAATACTGAAAGTATTGATACCTTTTTTTGACAAGTACCCTTTAATAACTAAAAAGTATGAAGATTATGTTCTTTTTAAAGAGGTCATTAAGATTATGAGTGAAAAAGGACATTTAACTAATGCAGGCCTTCAAGCAATTGTCAATATTAGAGCTACTCTTAACCAAGGATTAACTCCTGTATTGAAAGATGCTTTCCCTAATGCTACTCCGGTAGCGAGACCTGCCCCTATAACTATAAGTGGGCAACCTGGAGAAGTAATCGAGACGAGAATTCCTGATCCAGAATGAGTAGCTGGTTTTACATCTGGTGATGGTTCTTTCAAGATTAAGCTTGCTAAATCTTCTACTCATAAGTCAGGGTTCCAAGTGACATTGATATTTCAATTAACCCAACATTCTAGAGATGAGCAACTAATGAAAAGTTTTATAGATTATTTTGGGTGCGGTAAATATTATTCTTTTAGTAATTTAGAATTAGGAGATTATGTATGTTTTAAATTCTCAGATATTCGAGACATAATTATACCGTTTTTTCAAAAACATAAAGTTATTGGAGTTAAGCTGCAGGATTTCCTAGATTGATGCCTGGCAGTGGAGTTAGTGGAAAGTGGTGCTCACCTTACTATTGAAGGGTTGGAACAAATTCGGTTAATCCAATCTGGTATGAATAGAGGTAGACCTTATACAGAAGGTAATGAACCTGATGACGATAGTTCTAAATAGTTCTAATCCTAAAGGGATTGGGATTGGGATTGGGATTGGGATTCCCTATCAGGGAATCCTCACGGATTTCCCGAAGGGGAATCGTTCTATCTCATAAGGGAAATAGCAGGTAATGTTATATAAAAATTCACTTAATTAAAGTGATTTAATGAAAGGAGAGTCGCGCCTCCACCTTTTTAATCTGTGGTTATTGAATTATAATTTTTTTTTTACAAAGTTAAATTTTAAATAATTTATATAGTATTTGTAAGGTTATTTGTATTAATTTTTTATATTTATTTCATTCTATCCTCAAAATAGTTAAAGTTAAAGGTAAATTTGTTACTTCTTATAATCCTTATAAAAGTACAAGGATATCGAATATGTTTTTTTCACCCCTTCGGCCTAGCCCTCAGGCTAGCCCTAGGTTAAAAGGTAAAATGTTATTTAGCACTAGCAATTATAAGTCAGCCAAAGAGGTACCTTTGGATACTTTTGGTCCAACTCCAACAATACGTTTTCCTGGATCAAAAGGTAGAATAGCGGATGGGTATTTTTTTTGTCATATTGTTAATGAATTTTTTACGGAACGTATTGAAGGACGGCTATTTTCTATGTTAAATAGTTTTCCTATATGTGAAATTGTTTGCACTATAGAATTGGATACAAAAATTGGAGAGGGAGTATCTTTTTCTTATCTTGTTGATGATTCTAATCATCATTTAGATAGCAAAGACCATTTAGAAGTTATTAATAGGAATTTAATCGAATTATCAGATAAGTATTCTGGTGAGGGATATAGTTTTAGTGGGTACGTTTACGTACACATCTATAAAATTAACATTCTAGTTTAAGGGGCCGTAAAAGCTTAGCCTCCCCTTTTTATCCGTAAATTTTTATAAACTATCCCTCGCGGGATCCCTTCAGGGATCCTAGAGGATCCCCTCGCGGGATAGTTTAATTATATTAAACTAAAGTTAAATAATAAATATTAGAGGAAGACTTCGTCGTAAGTCTAAATATTATTTATAATTATTACAAGTAAGCATATAAAAATTTATATTTATAATCATTTAATTATAAAGTTAATTTCTGTATTACAAATTTAATTAGTGCTGTTCCATGAATCGGTCAAGATATTGTTGAGTCAAAAATTATTAAAATTTGTTACTTAGATTGTGGTACATTTTTTTCTTTACTGCCTATAGGTATTGTCAATCCTCATCTCTTTAATAAAGGCAATAAAAGGTTAAGTAAAGAGGAGTATCTTTCAATACCTTCATCCTTTGTAGCTTTTTTAGCTGGTTTTATAGATGGGGATGGCTATATAGGTATAACTAAAACTACTAAAGGTTATATTCAAGTTAAGATAGAAATATCTTTGCAATTAAATGATATATCAACTCTTGAATATATACATTCGGTACTTAAATTAGGGAAAATTCACATTAATAAAGATTTAAGATATCCTAGGTGTAGACTTATTATTAATAAATCTGATTTACAAGAAATCCTCTTTCCTCTTCTTTTATATCATAAAATATATTTTTTAACTGAAACACGAATAAATCAATTCAATACAGCAATGTTTATATTAAATAATAATATTAAATTTTATAATGAAATACCTGATAAAAAACTTATTACTCCTGTATTTGAATTACCATATTCAGTGGTTGGTTATATGGAGCTTTATTATATGAAAAATTGGATAGTAGGTTTTACTGTAGCAGAAGGTTCATTTATTATTAAGAATAATGGTTATCCAAGTTTTCAATTAAAACATAACATAGATACTAATTTGTTTAATACTTTCAAGCATATTTTTAAAACAAAAAGAAAGATTTATACTGAAAAAAATCTTTATAACCAATTTAGTGTAAGTTCTAAAATTGACCTACAAAAAGTTATTAACTTTTTTTCTTTTTCAGGGCTTCATCCACTTGTTGGATTAAAAAATATACAGTATTTAAAATGATTGGAATGTCTTAATAATAATATAAAATATAATAGTCTTAATATACCTAATAAAAAAATAAGGTAAATATTATCTTTATTTCCTTTCCTCTGCTGGCGAAGCCGCCAGCAAACATGAGAGAAGTAACAAATAACAATAGGGGCTCCGTTAAACATTATTAATGTTTGAATGCACAATGGGGAAAATTACAAGGACGTCTAATAAATTATAAATTACCACCTGTTATTAGATTATTTGTAGCGAAGTTTAATTCGGTATATTTTAAGGAATTAAAAACGTTCAACGACTAATGAGTGAGTTATACCAACAATAAGCTCAACACGATAACCCCAAAACTTTCGCATTAGTGTGATGGTTTAAGATATAGTCTAAATTCATTCTAAAGAATGAAAGTATAAGTTAAATATTATACGAATTATATTGTCATATGAGGTGGTTTCTCAGTGAATAATGCAACTTTAAACAGATTCTTTGCTTTACATTTTGTATTACCCTTAGCTGCTGCTTCTGAAGAAAAATAGGGGTATTAAAATTTGTCAAATTGCTTGGAAGACAAAATAACAATAATACTAGTGTTTTGTTAATAAGCAGCAAAGTATAACTAAAAATTTTTTTCAATATAGAATCTTCACCGAAAGGACTAGCCGTGTATAGTCCTTCGGCTATTGCGTATTCCTAGCTTTCGTCACGAAAGCAAGCTTTTTGTATCCCGCCTGGCCGACTTCGTACGGAGAAGCCGAAGGCCAGGCGGGATATCAGTCCTACTGATCCCCGCAGGGGATTAGGAATTATTAAAATTAGTTTTAGTTATATGTGTTCAACGACTAAACGGCAAAATAAAATATATTAAGTATTTTATATGATATAGTCTAAACATTATTGTGAAATAATGAAATATATCCAGGCTGCTGCCTACGAAGTTAGGATGCCAAGCTCTAAACATCCTTCGGCGGATATAATAATATTTCAATATTGTATTATCACTTTCCTTCTTTGCCGTAGTAGTAGCAAAGTCTTATAATTTAAATATTAGAATTTATGATTATTGAGTATCTAAATTAGAGTTAACTAAGACTCATGTTACTAGGAAAAGGGAAATAATAGAACCTAATGTTGATGTTAAATTTTTAAGTTTTTTTGTTGGTCTTATAGATGGAGATGGCTATATACAAGCTAGAAAATCTAAAGGATATATAGAATTTAATTTAATCATTACCTTTCACAACAGAGACTTAGCTACTTTCGAATACCTTTTAAGTAAATTACATTTTGGGGTTATTGGTAAAATAAACTCAACTACAAGTAAACTTATTATATATAATTTTGAGTTAAAGTATATTTTAGTTCCTATTTTACTAAAACATAATCTGTTCTTTTTAACAAAAAACAGAATTAATCAGTACAATTTATTATTATATACAATAGAGAACAATATTAAAAAGTGAGAATCTTTACCAGAGGTTATTCCTAATTATATACCTTGAGCTATGGAGACGCCTGAGGATATAATGCAAAATGTTTTATATTTTAAAGATTGATTTATTGGTTTTGTAGTTGCTGAGGGTTCTTTTTATGTGCAAGCTAATAAGGAAATCTGTTTCAATGTAGGTCAGAAAGGTAATAGTGTTTTAATGAATACTATTTATTTATTATTTGAACCTAGTAGAGCCCTCGATTACACCAAAAGCAAAGATTTATCAATTGTTCGTATGTCATCTGTAAAAGATATACAAAAGGTTATTAATTTCTTTTCTTTTGAGAACCATTATCCTCTTACAGGTTATAAAAAAGAAAGTTATTTAATTTGATTAAAAGCTTTAAAAGAATCTTACAGATACAAAAGTCTAAATTTTCCTTTAACAGAGTTGGAAGTAGGAGTTCTAGACTAGCGCGAACCAAATATTCTAATGCTTATTATAATATAGACGTTTACCTACCTAGGTTATTCTACAAGGGATATTATTACTAGTAATAATAATAGTAAAAATATAATTGTTATTTTAGCAGCTTTAGTATTAATGCACATGATTGCTTTACATGATACAGCAGGATCTGGAAATCCTTTAGGACTTTCAGGTAATTATGATAGAATCCCTATGGCTCCATATTACTTATTTAAAGATTTAATTACTATTTTTATCTTTATTTTTGTATTAAGTGTATTTGTATTCTTCATGCCTAATGTTGAAGTCTATGTCAGCAGTAGACATTTCAGCATAATATAGCCAAACTCCGGGGAAGCCCTAGAACTTTTGCTACCAAGCTATAGTCGAAAGACTATAAGTGGATGAACTAATCACTCATGTATGGTAACAAGGCAAAAGGCTTTTGAAAAAAACGTGGGGTAATCGCGGATCTAAGTCAGTAGTATATAATAATATTACTGTAAAAGAGCAGAGAGTAGATGGTTATACAATATGTATTATTTGAGTCTCCCTTGTAGGTTATACTGATACGTGACTATAGATAGTATATTATTGTAAGGTGTACTCCAAGAGCCTTCGAAAGAAGACGTTATGCGAGAAGCTGTACCTAAGTTAGAATAATAAGTATTATATAATAAGGTAAAATCTCGTCAGACCTGATTAGGAGATAGCGACAATTATCAAATGGCAAACCCTATGCAAACTCCTCCAGCTATAGTTCCAGAGTGATAGGAAGGCGGTTTTATCACCGTATAGATGTCACTTAATCTTGTGAATTGCTGGAAACTTTTTATTATATTAGCCCCTCGGCCCCAGGCTCAGGAGCCTTGGGTCCTGGGCCGAAGGGTTAAAAATATATAAAAACAATCAGCAGGAAAGCTTAAATAAAGGTTGACATACGTAGTATCCACTATATTTAAGAATCTTCAGAGACTATGCGCAAGACATTTAATAAGGTATAGCATAGGGCAGGACTGGACCTTGTCCTTATTAAATGAAGATATAGTCCGAACATAGAAGCGATTTTATGAATTTAACAATACTCAAATTCATTAGGTCTTAGTTCTGTATTATTGTTTAAACCCTGTGCAGTATTATTAAATGCTCGTTCTACTAAAGGAATAGTGCGTTTATCTGCCAGTGAACGAGCTTTAATCAATATACCACAGGAAATACAACAAGTATTAATAGGAATTTTACTTGGTGATGGCCACATTTCTCGAAGATCATCTACTGCTAATTCTAGATTGATTTATGCGCAAACTGCGGTTGCACATAAGGAATATTTTGACTATGTATTTAGTTTGTTTTTACCTTTTTGCGTTAAAGACTATATTCCTCAATCTAAATTAGTAAGAGATAATAGGACTAAGAAAACCTATAGTTCTATATCTTTCACGACAATGCAACTTCCCTGTTTTAATGAATATAAAAACTATTTTTATGTATCAAGACCTTTGGCGTGAAAATAGTTCCAGATAACATTTATGAATTATTAACACCAAGAGGTTTAGCATTCTCATCTTAATCCTTATTTTTAGGTGGGGTAATTCAAAATCTATCTTTAGGACTAATAATAAAATAAGGAAAGCATTTAAGTTTAGTAGGTGATTGCATTAGCAATATGGCTTTGCCTCTCTCCACTCCTTGAGTCTGTAAAACAGATTAAGTGGATAGTGAGCGCCAAGTAAAAGAATAAGAACGGTTACTTAATAGTTTATTAACTATTATCATAATTTTGTTATTTTTAAGGTAGAACTCAGTAGATGAGACTAATATGAATTGTTCACATGATCTTGAAAACCTTAACTGTTTAACATTTATGCCTGTTGTATGTTATAATGATGTGCTTTCGAAAAAAAAGCAAATATTATCTGAAAATAATGGTAAAACGGGAATTTATCGTTGAACTCATTTAGAATCTAATAAATCTTATATTGGTAGTAGCGTAAATTTAGGTAGAAGGTTAAGAAATTATCTTAACACTACTTTTATTTCCCATTCTACTCGTAGCTCTATGATTATTAATAAAGCTCTTTTAAAGTACGGTTATTCTAAGTTTAAATTAGAAATTCTTGAATATTGTACTATTAAGGATCTTGCTAAAAGAGAGCAATATTATATAGATAGATTTAGCCCGGAGTATAATGTATTGAAAATTGCTTATTCTTCTATAGGCTATAAACATACTAATGAGTCATTAGAGAAAGTACGTATGAATCTAGTAAAACTAAATCTTAGTAAATCTGTTAAGGTTAAGGTTACTAATATATTAACAAATATTTCAGTAGAATATGATTCTATTAGAGAAGCAGCCAAAAACCTTAACGTTAGTAAAGACACTTTAAAACGAAATATTTTAGAATCTAAACTTTTAAAAGGTATGTATAAGTTAGAGTCTAATTTGGTACAGTCTAGATATGAGTCAAATTATGTAAATCACCCTGCTTCTATTTCAATTGAAGTTACAGATTTAGAATTAAAAACTGTAACAAGATACCCTTCTATTAGTGAAGCAAGCAGAGTTTTAAATTTAAAGTTTCAATCTATAGCTGTTTATTTTAGGCGTAACCAAAAAAGCCCTTTTAAAGGTAGATACGTTTTTAAAAAAGTTGTGTAACCTTTGACGGATCTAAACACGGTGAGGGATTACACATAAGTGTTTATGCTTTTACTACTAGTGATGTAGATAAACTAATTTACGTTTTACAAACTAAATTTCAGCTTATAACATCTATTCATTATAATAGGGATAAAAAACCTAGAATTTATATATTTAAAGAATCAATGAACAAATTGATAAATTTAGTAAAGCCTTTCTTTATTAAAGAAATGTTATATAAACTAGGTCTTTAAACCATTTTTTTAATCTTTACTGTTTTATGCTTAGTCTAATACAGATTTAAACTAATAGAGTTTTGATCTTCTTCCTTTCTACGCAATTTTAAGATCTATACCTAATAAATTATTGGGGGTTATTGCTATGTTAAGTGCAATCTTAATAATTTTAGCTTTACCTATAGTTGATTTAGGAAGATCGAGAGGTTTACAATTTAGACCCCTTAACAAAGCGGCTTTCTTTGTGTTTGTAGCTAATTTCTTAATATTAATGCAAATTGGTGCAAAGCATGTTGAGGACCCGTTCATATTATTAGGTCAAATTAGTACAGTTTTATATTTTTCCCATTTCTTATTTATAATTCCTAGTATCT